>CM053771.1:427506596-427640134 GCA_028658325.1 Potorous gilbertii
AGATTGGTGATAGGGGAAATTAGAATGTCCAGTGTATTGGGGAGGGGGGAGGGGACAAATGGGGAGAAAATTTTGGAACCCAAAGTCTTGTGAAAATGAATGGAAAAAGTTAAATAAATTTATTTAAAAAAAAAAAAAAAGAAAAAAAGAAAAAAAAAATTTCTCTCCTCTGAACCTGGTTGTAAAATCATCATGCTATTTACATTCCCCGCCCTTTATTAAAGAGATTTGGTGAGTACAGATTCACTGAAGGATGTGCACACAGGAGTAGAGAGAATCAGATTGAGAATGGTGATCTGGAAAGTAGAATGAGGGTGATTAGATATGGAGAAACCCTCAGTGACTACACCTGCACCTGGCCGAGGACCCCTTGTTTGTAAGAGGTATTTCTGAGCACAGAGTTCCCCTCAGATCTTACTTCAACCACACGTGAACACCTCCATTTAGATATGGTTCTGTCTTCTCAAACTCAACATGTCTTAAAACAAAATACTTCTTTTCTAGTTTATCAATCAGGCTTGCAATGAAAGAAATCATCCTTTTCCTTTGCGCTGTTTTCAATTATTCAAAAATTCCTGAAAATTTTTCTTTTGTAATTTTTTGACAAGTCATTCCTTAATTTTAACTGCTACTGTCCCCTGTTTTGATTTTTATATGTAAGAGACCTATGAAGAGATAGGCATAGCTTCTCTGGATTATATCCTCCAGGAAGCCTTTGGGTAATAGGACTTCTTCATGAAGGAAGAGCCCTAGAGAGGAATCTATGTAGCAGCCTAGGGCTATCTCTTCAAGCACAGGTTTTGGAAAGAGACCTGGGTCGAGATATCAGTAGATGATTATGGCTTGCATGTCTGTGCCAGCTCTGTTAGGACAAGTATGAGTGACAGTGGCAGCTATGTCAGAGAGAAATGTGATGTTAGGTTCTCTTTTCAGGAAGCTTTGTCCACAGCTCTATCCAGACCAGGACATAGTAGTGTGCCCCACGTACAAATAGCAGCAAGAGGTTTTTGCTCTCAGTAGGACACACATCCAGAGAAGTAACATTGTTGGCTTGAGTGCTTTATGGATCTGGTGGTGAGATTCAAAGGGAGTAAATTGCTTCTCTTTCCTGTTTGGGGGTAGAAGGACTGAAATTTGATGTACTGGTCTCTGCTCTAATCCTCTTTGTACTTTACTATAACATAATTACCTTCATGATGACATTTCACAAAATCGTTATGGCTCAGAGTTGGAAAGGACCACATTATTCTAGGGTAATCTGTTTCTGAGGAAAAATCTTGTCTATAAACCTGCTATATCAAAGAATTTTAAGTGAGAAGTCCACAGTCAGCAAGTACAACTCATACGTGAAAGGAATCTCCACTATAATGTACTCAATGAGGGACAATGCAGGGGCTAAGTGACTTACTCATGGTCATATAATGAGTAAACTTCAGAAATAGTATAAGAACCCATGGTCTCTACTGATACCACATCCAATGCTCTTTCCACTATGTTGCTGTTCAGTCATTTCTCAGTCATGTCTGATTCTTTTTGACCCCAAATGGATTTTCTTGGTTTTCTTGGAGTGGTTTGCCATTTCCTTCTCCAGATCATTTTATAGATGAGGAAATTGAAGCAATCAGGGCTAACTGACTTGCCCAGGGTCACACAGCTGTCACACAGGGTCTAATGCCAGATTTGAACACAGGAAGATCACTCCAGGCCCAGCACTCTATCCATTGAGCCACCTATCTAGCTCACTTTTCACTATACTGTGCTGTATCTTGTTCTAGCAGCTTTCAGGCAATTAGCCTAGAAGAGTGGACTTGGAGTCAGGAAGGCCGGAGTTCAATCCAGCTTCAGACATTTGTTAGCAGTATGACCCTTGATGAGTCACTTAATCTCTGTCTATCTCAGTTTCCTCAATTGTAAAATGGGGGTTATAACAACATTTACCTCCCAGGATTTTTGTGAGTATCAAATGAAATAATATTATAAAGCACTTAACACTATGTCTAGAACAAGTGCTTTCTGAATGTAGGTTTTCACACTAGACTCCAAGTTCATCTTTCATTAATTAATTTAATGTGACATCTTTAAGTGACAGGTGATCTTCAGATCTTACCAAATCACAAATTGATGAGTATATCAGAAGATCTACTTTGTTTCATTCACTCACCTTTTCCTATCCCCACTCTAAATAAACAATGGAGTTCCCCAGAAAAGTCATACACTCAATTCTTTATAAAAATTTAGGGAAAGACCTTTTGTACAGTACTTCCTTTATAAATACTTATCTTAGAAAGAGAAGACTCCTCTTTAGTTTATCTTCTGTAGCATCACATATGTTCATTGATATATTTAAAAATATGATAAATCACAAATCCATTAATAAGAAGATGTAAAGGTTCTTAAAACTTCACATAATTCCAAAGTGTTTTTTTTTTAATGTATGACAGTTGAAACCACAATATTGGCCATTAGCATCACAGTAGTGCCTTTACTCCTCCTTTCTTTGTAAAAGACATTTGTGATTTGAAAAAAGAAACTCAACACATTCTCAACATTAAGGGGAAAATAGCTCTAAAATGTCTCCTATCTTAATTGTTATAGAAACAAACTAGGGAAAAAAATGCCTGAGGAAAATAAAAACCAATTTCAAGAATGACTTTAATGCTAAGCCATCATCAGTGACTCCACACATCAAATGATCATGAATTACCAAAGTTTTAAGTGCATTTTAAGACATATATCTATATATATATATCTATATATATATATCTATATCTATCTATATATATATATATATATATCTATATATATATATATATATATATATATATATATAGAGAGAGAGAGAGAGAGAGAGAGAGAGATATGTTAATGTAAATGGCTTATTTGCCAAAGGAAGTTGAAGGACCATCTTCTAACAGCGCTTTCTCTAAATCAGGTATTGCAGTAATGCATTTCAAGACTTCTAAGGATTTATCATTATGTGTGTATGTGCTAAAATAAAGATTTTTGTGTTAGCCACTAATCAGTATTTTCCAAATGATTTCATTTGGAATGAATGCCTGAGGAGGTAAATTCACTCTTGTTTTATTAAACTAGAGTGCTGCGTGAAGGGTTTTTTGGTTATGATAGCCCTGGGACCTGTTCTAAGTTTCCTATTTGTGAATAGTTAGGAGATTTAATGTTTTCTTTAACAATGCACTTGCTTAATTCTGTGTGTATTTCTCAGCTTTCTGCAGTGCAACATTTTCTTCTGGCCCAGACTTCCATTTTCTTTGAGAATGGGAATTGTCCAAAATACCACCAGGCTTCTGATTTCCCAAGTTCTTACCCTTTCTTCTCATAGTTAACAGACATCTGTCTATATTGTCAGGGTCTATAAAAATTCATTGACTCCTAGTTTTAAAGTATCACCAAATATTTTCTGAAGGGAAGTAAAAAGTCAGTATTGTGGTGTTGTGACATGAACTTGTGAAAATACGAATTATTACATATAATTAGAATGACAAAATTCCTCACTAAAAAGGCACCTTAATAACAATGAAATATAATTATCAAATTAAACTATATTCATCTGTAGGAAATAATGAAACATAATTTTTAAGTGTAAGTCAAGTTGAAAAATTCTTAGATATAGAGTTAAACAGAGAATTTATTGGAAGTATTTTGACCTGCAGAAATGAATTGAACTACTTTGTTTCTGGTTTTCATTGAAACTGGGAGGGCTATTCAGACTGAGAGAGGAAGTTCACAGACACTATTCCTAAATCCCAACTTCCTGTGCAGAAGAGGGGGTGCATTTCTATTTTATAATCCCAGAATTTAACTTTCTAGTCAAAAAAGGGAGATTTCTTGTGTTAAGAACACACCTGTGTGCTTAAGATTGCCCCCTCATGTGATTCCAAGTGGACAAGTTCTAGAACATAGTTTTTGCCAGAAAAGAGAGATTTTCTGAGTAGTGACAGCCTTAGAGCCTAACTCAAAACTACCCCAACATTTATTTAAGAGTTCTGGAATCTAGTTTATCCAGAAACGTTGTGGGGAGCGGGTCGGGTGGTTTCTTGAGCAGGATGTTCCTGAACAGTGATGTGCTTGGGAAAAAAAAAAGGAGTATCCTTGGCGACTTGCTGATGCTACTTAAGGGTAAAATGATGAGTTGTGATGGGGTGGGGAGGAAAGAGATCAGGCTTTTTCCCCTCCTCTTTACTAAAGTGAATGATTCTAATGGTATTATGCCCTTTGGAAAGTAGATCTAAACAATGTCAGTCCAACGGGAAGTGAGTTGCCAGTACAGACAACTCAAAGCATGCTTATCTTTTCAGGAAGCCTCTTCTCCCAGTTTGATTTCTTTTTATTATTATTAAAGGGGCCATCCCTTAAGCAACTATTTAAAGAAGGCTATCCATTGAATAGGTGTATCTCACTCAGAGGGGCAGCTAGGTGGTACAGTGGATAGGGCACCAATGCAGGACCTGAGTTCAAATCTCAGCTCAGACACTTGACACTCACTAGCTGTGTGACCTTGGGCAAGTCACTTAACCACAGTTGTCTCATCCTAGGTCATCTCCATCTATCATCCTGATGAATATCTGGCCACTGGATTCAGATAGCTCTAAAGGAGAAGTGAGGCTGGTGACCTGCACAGCCCTCCCTCACTCAAAACAAAGTCAAGTGCAAGTCATGTCATCATTTCTTTCATGACATGGTCTTCTTCAGCAACAAAGAATGAACACACATGTGTCTCACTCAAAGTGAGAATGCTAGAAGACCTTAGCCTGAAAGGCCAAGGTCTCCCATTGCATCCTGGGCCATCTCCAGCTGTCCTGAGCCACTGGACCCAGATGGCTCAGGAGAACAAAGTGGTGACCTTGCGCAGCCCTCCCTCACTCAAATCAAAGTCAACTGCAGGTCATGTCATCATCCTGATGTCATAGTCCTGTTTGAAAACAAAGGACAAGCACAACAGCTGCTACAATCTTTTCAGGAGGAGTCTAAGACCCAGTGGGTAATGCAAGGAGTCTGGGAGGGCCTGGGCAGGGCTCAATGGGCAAGCCAGAGATTCATCAGAATGTTGGAGTGTCACCTTGATGGCATCCCCTGAGTTCAGTCCTTTTTCCCTTGGGGAACTATTTTGTGTGCTTTACGTCTTCTCTGTAGAAGTGTACAGATACCCAGGTTCTTGTGAGTCCTTTGAGTCTTTTGTATTTTCTGTGGTACAAAATAAAAACTGTCCTCTACTTTCTACCCCTAAATTAATACAAATAAACTGGGTAGGCTGAGGAGGTCTGCTGGAGTTGTTATG
Organism: Potorous gilbertii; assembly: GCA_028658325.1. Lineage (NCBI taxonomy): Eukaryota > Metazoa > Chordata > Mammalia > Diprotodontia > Potoroidae > Potorous > Potorous gilbertii. The sequence goes on from CM053771.1 coordinate 427,511,893, forward strand.
TGAATTTTATAACATGAAAGATAAATCTTGTCTTTTTGTTAGTGTTACACTAACAGATGGAAACTGCATATGCCTTTTTTTGAGGCTAGTGTTTTGGTGTCAAAGTATTTGGGGGCATTTACTGCTCCAATAAACTCACATTTTCATGCTGTGTTTTTAGTTTGCAGAAAACAGAAAAATGTAATTGTCAACATTTTAACTTTTACATTAGCCAAAGCAAAAAGTAAGTGAAGCTGGAAAAAAAGAGTGGCCCCTTTGTATCATTTATGTTAATCATATAAATTTAGGAAATGTGTAACTATTATACAAGATAAGTATGTTCTAGCAATGCACTATAATACAAGCCCTAGAATTGCTATTCCTGGGGTCACATTAAATCCCATCACAAAATGATTTAGTTGTTGCAGCACTAAAATGATCTTGCAAGAAGGCATTCTCACTTTTCTTAGATATTCTATGTACAGGTCCAAGACAAAAACAGAAAGAAGGAGACACCAGGGTTGGCTATCAAAGATATTTGTTGGTTACATGTGGCGTTCCTAGGCTATTCTCTAAAAAGAAAACTTGGGGATAAGAAAATTTCCCCTTATTTGTATTCTCCACTAGTTTTTGAGATATCAGATAGTTATCAAACCAATACTATATAGTCTGGGCCTATCTACTTTGTGTACATTCTCTCACCAAGTCCTCCTCATCCTCCACCCTACCCTGCTGCTTACCTCACAGCTGGCTATATTGGTAAGGACACGATTAATTTTCACTATAGCACAATGTCCTCTGTCCTGTTCTACAATTATGTTCTAGTTTTCTTTCTTATCAATAAGAATAATGTGCCAGATTATTATAAATAGTTTTCATCTTTTTGCCTTCTCAAAGGACCTTAATGGGAGGAGGAAGAGAAAAAGCATCACATATATGTATGTGTCAAACCACACACATGTATATACACACATATATACATACATATAGTGCCTACTGTGTGCCAGGCAATGTAGTAAGTGCTTTACAAATAATCTCATTTTATTTTGATTACTGTTTTCTGAAAGGAAATAGAAATTTAAGATTAAATTCTTAATTTCTTCTGAAATGACTTGCTACAGATCTAATACTATCATGGAAAGTCTTTTCTTTTCCCTTTCTGAAGAGGACATCCTTGTGGTCCCTGAAGCTACAGACATTATTATTTTTGCAATGGTCTTAAATATATCACTTATTTATAATGTAGTAAATGGAGAGGAGAGGGGAAAGAAAAACCATTGTCAAATCTGGGGATTCTAACAGGGAATGAGAATGATATAAATCTCACTAGATTCACATTCTTTTCATCAGAAGAGTATGCTTCTCACATATTGGGAAGGCATTCACACATTAGGTAGGCAATGAGTAATTTAAAAAAAGGAAACAGGAAAAAAATTGTTTGACTTCAGGCAATTCAATTGTAGCATAAATATTTTTTAAGGCAGCCAGTTTCTAAACAAATAATTTAAGGCAGTCTTTAAATTAAGAGACAATCTGTTTTATCTTTCTAAGAGCAAGCCGCCAATTGCCTAGGTTATCAGCATTTGGATGGTACTTTAACTGAGTCCTCTGGGGATGAAGCAAGAGATAAACATGCAAATGACCCACTAAAGCACAGGTGTCAAGATAGTGGATACTGTGAGGCCCAGATAGGCCATAACTACAAGTTTTTGTCTTTTGTCTGGCTTTTCTTTCCAGCCTCACTCAGGGCTCAGCTAGAAATCCCCTATGCTTTGTCACAATACGTAGCAAGGATTGTATGTCTTCTACTTTGATGTTCATAGGTAATTAGAGAAATTTCTTTCTTTGATTCATATTGATTTACTTAAGCTAAAAAGCCTCTCAATTTTTTGATGTTCTTTACATTTCTTTATATTAGTTATTGTCCTTTATGATCACAGAATTTTAGCTCTCAGAGAAGCTCTGGTCTAATATTTTCATTTCACAGATAGAGACAATGCAAAGCTGCCTCATGAAGAGATACCATTATTAATGGCTTAAGAGCTTAGAACAAATTTGTATGTATATGTGTATATACACATATATACATATACACATATATACATATACTAATAAATATGATTTGCTAGTTTTTGTATGCTAAACAATCCACAGTATGTTAATGTGCCACAGCCAAATAAAAACATGCATTAACCATATTCTACCTTATGAAAGATGCCTTCCAGATTTCCTAAAATTCTTGGTTCATTTTCTACCACATACATGGTATTCTAAAAGTCTTCATAAATTTTAAAGCTATTAAAGTTTAGGATTTGGAGGGATACTTTGTATATAAGCATACATCTATACATACAAAATTACATTTGCTAACAAAAGAGCTTTTGGGCTTCCAATAAAGTTACGTATAATAAAACATTAATAGAAGACTGTCCATTTAAAAAAAGAAATGAATACAACAATTAAATAATGTTTGAAAAACAGGTCATCACGTCTTTGTGTTGATTAATCAGTTGATAAATGTTTATTGAAAGAGTGACTGAATAAATGATCAAATTAGCTTTTTGTGTGTATTTCATCTACAATGATACCTGATGTAATTTAAGGCTTCTTTGACATTTTTCAGATCTGTGCATACCCCAGAGAGTTATTTGTACATTGTTTCAAAGGAAAGTGTAGAACTTTATATTTGCTTGTATGTTGCTATAAAATTTTAATCAATAATGTAATATGACATCTTAGAGAGATATTAGTGAATAGTTGATTACTAATGATTTATTCTAAAATTATTCATTTTTTCCTCAAGAGACTTTATAACAATTATCTAGGTATTCAGAAACCACATACACAAAATACACGAACAACAAATAATGCCACTTAGCCAATACAAAGGAGGAAATACCATTTGACTTTTCTTTATTTTCAATATAACATAAAAACAGGTCCTGCCTGTAAATGTCTATTTTGAATTTTGAGTTAATTACTACAGACCTTCTGGTGAAATTGCCCTTGAAACACTGATGATTGAGTACTACAACTATTTATTTTTAAGGAAACATTGGATGCCTTATATGTACAAAATGCAGATAACTTCCTCCCTCCCCATCCCATGTTATAAGACATAAATTACTATAGGGGATAGTATACTTGGCAATTTGTGACTCTTACAAAATATTTTTGTTGGATGTTTTTATATAACGCAATTAATAAGATCCATTAGCAAACTATTTGTTGATAACCTAAGGCTGTGCAAAAACCATTACTGATGCCACCTCCTGTTCAAAAAACCATCAGTAGCTCCCCATTGCTTTCCAAACTGAGGCAAATTCCTTTGTCTGACAAAAAAGTCTTTCTATGCTCCAACCACAATCTTCTTTTCCATGTTTATCTTCTACAACTTTCATACATATACTGTAGCTAGCAACTCATCCTTCCAATTACTTGAACGTTTCACATTTTCTCATCTTTGTTTGTGCTTTTTATCTGACCTCAACAAACATCAAATGCTTGCTATGTATAAGGTTATAATCCTAGTGAAGAAATCTCCAATATCATTTCCTTTTAGAAATTATTATGGTACTTTAAACAGAATAGTAACATAATTGAGATATAAGGACAAAATGACCAAACAGTCCCTGCCTTTGAAGAGTTTATTTTCCCACTATATTATCTTAACAACTGAGATGAGACTTTATTCCAGAGGAATAAGAACCAGAGGAGCAAATGATGAATTTTCGATGGGAATAATTTGGAACCACAGAACCAGAGTAAGTGCATTGTAATGGACCATATTTAATTGATCTTAAACTCAAATGTGTTGCCACAGATAAGAAAATACTACATTGATATTTTTAAATAAAAAAAAAACAAGTTCAGAATGAGCTCCAAACAAGGTGGCACACTTGGTGATAAACCCGTGTTTGTGAAGATGCCACTGCATTTCTCCTATTCTTTTTGTCCTCTGACAATACCTTATACACTTTAGTTTCTCAGAGAACTGGCTTGAAATAGTTCAAAATTATGATTATTTTATGCCTAATTATGCACTCATTTCCCTCTCTAATGCTGGTCCCCAAGCTGCCCTTTATACATTTCTGGTACACCTGCAACAGTCAAAAAGGCATTGTTCAGTACTCTGCTAAGATACCATCATTTACAAAAGAAACCTTGGTCTCTTGCTGCCCCAGCAGTTTTAGGTGAGATTAAAAGAATTTGTTATTAAGCTACAGACAAGAAATAAACATTATGGGGCTTTTTGAATGAAGGACTTCATCTCCATAGGGGCAATTGCATGCTTTCCTTTATTTCAAATATGCAAAGAGATTTCCACTGATCCACATGGTCTCAGGATAATATATTTATAATGGGATGATTTTCTTTTATACATCTGCTCTTTGGGAAAGAACTGTGTCAGCTTCCCAAAGTTATAGATTACTATTGGCATGCAAAGGTCTGTTACCTTATCCAAATATGTCTCTTGTGTTAGGGGCCATTGGCTTAAATGAGAAAGTTAGCATTCTTATTTTATAATATTTTCCTCAATTCCAAGGATGACACCAAGGTTGTAATTTAGAGCCAATGTGCTTAACAAGCAAAGAAATCCCCAAACCATCGAAACCCTAATGACTTTCCTTAAAATGTTTTGAATATTAAACACTTCAGTCATCACAATTAATTTAGAGGTAACTTCTTTTTCAAAAGGTCAAGTCATTGAATTTGATGAGATGTAAGGCTACACAGGAAAGAAAATAATTCTGTTTGTCATATTCCTGGAAATAAGAATTCCTAGGAGAGATTGTGTTAGAGTACAGAGAAATATCATGTTAATATTAAAATTTGGATGAATTATGACAACAAAAAAGGAAATTAATTTTTTTCATTTCCAGAGATTGACTTATGAAAATGTACTTTGCTTATGGTATTTAAAACTAGTGATGATTTCTTTGTGTTTCTTCTGCTTTGAAATCAGATGAATCCAACTGTTTTGAGTATATCTCCAAAGTGTTTTGGTAACTGTGAAATTAAAATATGGTCAAAACATGTAACACAAGGCTACTTTTAAAATTATTTTACACATTTCAAAATTTTTATTATATGTAGTTGTTCCCTATTGCCACCAGGAACAAATGTAACATCTTCTGGAATTTTAAGCCTTTCACAATGTGACTTACTGTTACCCTTCCAGTCATCTTATACCTTACTCCATACCACACAAAGATTTCACAGAGGTGAAAAAACAAGTAGTTATTGACATCCCCTCAACTGACTTTTTGGAAGGAAATAATATCTTGGTTTCTTCCCACCTATTTGAGAACTCTCCTATATTCATAATAAAGTAAATGACAGATTATATATATGTCTTTATCAAGAGGTAAGTGCATCAATATTCAATGGAGGAAATAGTCAGAAGTGGCAGCCTCCATATGGGTGAGATGAAATTGGGGGAAGATAAAAAGCAAAATGACAAATGAATGATGCACTTGTCCTAAAACTAAACCTAATGTTTGTTGATTGCTTCCACTTCTATGAAAAAAACGGAAAAGATCCATGACCAATATCCTTTCTATCTAAAATTAATCAACAATAGTATATTATTTAATATGATCAAATTGAATATTTAAAATTGCTCTCTCTTTCTTTGGGAGTAGAAGACTTTAGATAAGAGGGGTATCCCATGGAATACCCCCCTGATTGGGAGATTTTGTTTATAGCTTTGCTTCTCCTATTTACTGGCCATATGATTTTGGATCAATCAGTCCGTCAACTAGCATTTCTTAAGTACCTACTGTGTTCCAGGAAATATGCTAAACTCTGAGGGTACAAAGAAAGGTAAAAGACAATCCATGCATTCAAGGTAAAGGAGGAGATAACACATGAACAACTATGTATAAACTAGATATATAAGTGATCTTAACCATAGGGAAGATGCTAGCATTAAGGGGAATTGGGAAAGCCCTCTTTCAGAAGGTGAGATTTTAGTTGAGACTTAAAGGGTGCTGCAAAGTTGGAGATGAGGAGGGAGAGTGCTCCAGGCATGTGGGAGAGTAAATGAAAATGCACAATATTGGGAGATGGAGTGTTTCCTAAGAGAAACATCAGGGAAGCCAATGTTACTGGATCCAAGAGTATTTTGGGGAGCATGAAATGCAACTAGACTGAAAAGATAGGAATGGGTCAAGTTATAAAGGACTCTAAAGTTCTAACAGAGGATTTTATATTTAGTTCTGGAGGCAAGAGAGATCCAATGCAGTTGATAGAATAAGTTAAGTACTCAGACTTGTGCTTAGGAAGATCACTTTGACAGTTTAGTGGAGGGTGTGAAGGGGGAGAAGTGTGAAGTAAGGAGACCAGGTAGAAGCTTTTTCAATAGTCCAAACATGAGGTGATGAGAGCCTACAACAGGTGATGAGTGGTAATCAAAGGAGAAAAGGGTATGTATGTATATATATATATATATATATATATATATATATATACACACACATATGTATGTATGACACAGGGAAGAACAGAATAAGGAGTCAAAGACGACATCTATATTGTGAGCCTGTTTGATTGGGAGGTACCCTCAACAGTAATAAAGGATGTTGGGAAGAGGGGAAGATTATTTTTGGGGGAGGCAGAGAAAATGAATTCAGTTTTGGACATGTTGAGTTCAAGATAGCTGCTCAGTTGTTTTTAATCATGTCTGACTCTTTGGCAAGGATACTGGAGTAACTTGTCATTTACTTCTCTAGTTCATTTTACAGATGAGGAAACTGAGGCAAACAAGGTTAAGGGCCAAACAGCTAATATGTGTATGAGGCCAGATTTGAACTCATAAGGATGAGTTTTCCTGACTCCAGGCCTGGCACTGTATCTACTGCACTCCCTCCTGCCATTGGACAAATCTGAGAATCATCTCTATAGAAATGATCATTGAATACATAGGACCCGATAAGATCACCGAGTGAAATAACATAGATGGCATTGGACAAAACCTTTGGGAATATCCAGTGTTAATAAACATGACACATCAAGATCTAGCAAAGACTGAGAAAGAGTGGTTAGATTGGTAAGAGGAGAATTGGAAGAACACAGCATCCTGAAAATCTAGAGAAGAGAGTATCAAGGAAGAAAATGATGATCGGTAGTGAGGTCAAGAAGGATGGGGATTGAGAAAAGGCCACTAGATGTGGCCAATGTCACTGGATCAAATCTGGGAGAGCTCTGCTTCAGTTGAATGACTGTGGAGAATTAAGAAGGGAGTAAGAGAAAAGGGAGTGGCATAGGTTGTATGTATATTGCCTTCTTGAGGAGTTTAGCCAGAAAAGGGAGAAGAGATATAGGATAGTAGACAGTAAGAATAGTCATTTGACCTTTCCAGGCATCAGTTATCTGAGAGGGTTGGAATGGATCCTCTAGAAGGGCTATTTCAGTCCATGACTTCCATGAGTTTTTTATTCAATGATTTCTTTGCACTGGCTGCCTAAAGATCGAGATTTTAATGACTATTCATAAGCTGTGAAATGTCAGCATCTGGATTTGCTTTACAGCCACATGCATTTATACTAACAGAGTATTTCTACTACTGTACTGCTTCAGAATGTTTATAAAATATGTACAGTTCAGCTGAAATAAACCACTTCTAACTTAGAGTAATGACAACAAATGCAGTCTGCCCTAGACGTATGGATGAGACCCAACTTCGTCTCTTCTTTTCCTGAGTCGATGGTGTGGCTTCCCCATTCTGCCAGCATTCTAGAAGGAATGAAGCATGTGATAATCATCCACAAAGAAACCAAAGGAAAAAAGAGAATGGGGGAGAATCTTCAACTGATGATAACTAATGTGGCTTTTCTCTCTTCTCTAGGAATGCGGGGGCAGAGAGGTGGCACAGTGGATAAAGGCTCTGGGCTCTAAGTCAGGAAGACCTGAGTTCAAATCCAGCCTCAGACACTTACTAGCTGTGTGATCCTGGGCAAGTCACTTAGTCCTGTTTGCCTCAGTTTCCTCATCTGTACAATGAGCTGGAGAAGGAAATGGCAAACCACTCCAGTATCTTTGTAAGAACCACACCAGGTTATGAAGAGTCAGATACAACTGAAATGACTGAACCTATGAAGGCAAAAATCATAAAAAGCTGACATCAAAATTTTAAAATGTCAAATGATGCCTTCAGTCTTTGTTTCTCAATTTAAAATTGACATGCCAGGACTGAGTGTAACATGCTTACACTCTCTATGAGTAGAGGTTGTTGAATTGCTGGTGGAAAACCTGAGCTCAGATAATGACTGCAGGAGAGCTAAAGTCAATCGGGCATCTGCACTGTCTGGCACTAAATATTGCAAACTTCCTGGAGTGGCACAAATCAACCCAAGACAGAAATGGAGAGGGTCAAAGCTTCTCTACTACTCAGTAGCAGGATGAGGCCAGGAGTGACTGTTCCACTTCAAGTCTAGCCAAGATAGGGAGACCCAGATAATAAACTAATTAATAAGTAAATAAAGATACTGTCTAAATTTTATTATTGGGCAGGTTATCATATACTACACAAAAAGCTTCAGAAGCTCTATGGATTACCTCCTTTTCCTTAATACTCTCTTAGGTTTGGGGGATTATTTCTTCTCAGTCTCCTTTGCTGTATTATCCCTTCTAATCTTAGTGTCCCATAGGGTTCTGTCCTGGACACTCTTTCTTTCCTCTATACTATTCCATTTGGTTCTCATCAGATACCCTGGATTTAATTACTATCTCTATGCTGATTCTCAAATCTGCATTTCTTGCCATAACCTCTCAGATTGCCTTCACTCTTAACTTCACTATTGTTCAGACTTTTTCTACTAGAAGTCCAGTAGATAATTTACATAGAATATGTCCCAAATCAAACTCCTTATCTTTCTCTCTGAATCCTTACCCCCAACCCTCACCTCACTACTGTTATTAAGGGTAGCACTCTCCTGACAAGTTGTTTCCGGATCTTCACCATTTCTTATCTTCCCTATCTAATTTGTTGCTAAGGTCAGTTGATTTCACCTTTGATACATCTTTTGTTATGATTCTAATGTATTGTCTTTTTGGTAGCTACATAACACCGCTGACTTAAAATTGGGCTTTCTATTAGCTAAAATCCTTAAGTCTTTCTCATATAAATTACTGCCTAGCCATAGTTTAATATTCTAATACTTGCAGAGTTGTTCTTGATGCTAAAAATATATGACATAACATTTATATCTAATCTGTTCTAGGCTACAGGGACCTTTTAAAACTCATATTTGCTATTATCTGGGTCAATTTTGGATTTGATAAAACTGCAATCAATGTTTTCAGCTAAGTCAATGATAGAAATGTTGAGCAAAATAAAATAAAATGTTGGACAAAGCCATAGGGAACTCCATCCAAGGTGATATCTATCCATTAACCAGTAATCTTTTTATAGTGTCATTCCATCAGGTATACACCACTTAACTTTATTATAATTAGTATACATTTTGTCCATAAAAACATTATGAAAAGCCTTGTCACATGTCTTGTGGAAATGAAGATAGTTGTATCTTTATCTATGGGTATATATCTATATATCTATACATCCATAGGCATATACCTGTACATCTATAGGTATATAGCATTGCCCTGGTCTATGAAAAAAATAAAAGAAATACGGTGAGTTTTACTCTTACTGAACCTCTGTTGGCCTCTAATCATAATTGCTTTCCTTTTTAAATAATTAAAAACTATTAATTTAATAATCTGGTCTAACATTTTGCTTAGAAACCAAGTTTAACCAACGGTCTTTAGAATATGAAATACAACCATTGCCTCACCTTTTAAAAATTAGCACATTTTCCTATATCCAATCTCCTGGCTCCTCAGTCTCTATGATTCTTCAAAGATCTGTCCCACTGACCATGTTTACACATTTTTTTCCACTACCTTGGCATGTAACTTGCCTGAGTCATGAAATTCAAACTAATTTAAAGTTTCTCTTAGATTTTTTTATAGGTCTGACCTATTTTTGTTATCTGTGGTTTTTTTTTCATATGTTCCTGCTTCCATATTTTATGTACCTTTTGACCCTGAGCTCTTCAGAGTTCCCTGTGAAGCTACATATTTTTACATACTCAGTCTTTTTTACTTCATCCAAAATATTTGCTGTTTTTTATATTGCCAAAATTTTGTTTTTGAGAACATTCAATCACTCGAGTCATTTTTCCAATAAAATTCTCTAGTGCCCGTCATCTTCTTTTTCTTGCTAACTTTACTTCTACCACCAAACCTACTCATACAATGTATTTTATGCATATATTCTCTTTCCCTACAAGCACATAAACTCTATATTATCTAAGTTGATTTACCTTGTCTGTACCTTGTCTGTAAAATCTTCCTGTAGTAATCTGAAAAAAAATCTTTAATAATCTCTCTCAACTCCATTGCTTGTCAGACCCGTAGTATCACCTTCCTCCATTATGTAGTAAAAATGGAGGCATTTACTCCCTCACCCATCATTGCCATCCTACGGATGCACTTACTCTTAGATTACATTCAATAGAAATAATTTGTGTAATATGATACCCAACAATAAGCAAGTATGATAGAATGGAAAGAGGGCCAGCTTTGAAGTCAAGAATACTTAGATTCAAGTCTTTTCTATCTAGGAAAAAAAATACTAATTTTGTTACTATGGGTACCCTGAGTGCCCCAGAAGAAGGATTCATACTGGTGCCTCATCACATATATAAAATCACTGGTTCAGATTAAAAAAAGAAGAAAAAATTTATGGAATATGCTTATATACTTGTTCAATGTTTACTGTTCCTTTGTATATCAAATTATATGCCACTTAAGGGCAGAAATCATATCTATAATTCTCTTTATACCATTTGACACACTCATACAAATTGGTGTTTAATCCTTTCAAATGAAAAACTTCCCAGATCTGCCTATACCACCACCATTCTCAAGAGTCCTGAAACCTTAGCATGCATGCTATTTAAAAATTTTCTATATGAAAAGCCTACTATCCACCACAAAGGAAAGTGAAAATGAAACTTTAAAGTACACATAACTTATCTCTTCCCTACATTTTTTTATCCAACAGAAATAGACAATTTTCCATTGAAAAATGATAGTCATTATATGTAACATTATAAAAGAGTATTGTTTAAAATGATACAAATCAGATACAAATGGGTAAAATCCCTGCTTGGTGTTACTACAGCTGCCCCTTCCTTTTCTCTTTTTTTTAAACCAATTTTCACAGTCTATAAAATCTTAGAAGGTACCAGATGTTTGGCGGAGGCTGTTCTACACGTCCCAGTTTTTAAAGTGAATGCAAGATTTATTATAGCTATATAAATGTAATTTCAGCCTTGACTTTTGTGTTTACGAACTAGGGGTAATCTGCAACTCGGCCTCTTGTCAAAAAGAACAGTTCTTATCAGGAGAGTTGAGGGGTCAATGCCAAACAATCCAAATAGCCACAGGATGGTCCTGAAACAACCACTTCTGCCCACAAAATGTTCCCAGTTACTTAGTTCCTAAAAGCTCAGAAAAGTTTTATTTTAATGTAAACATTCACACACACACACACACACACACACACACACACACACACACACACACACACAGCTCTTCTAACATTCAGATGATGTTTAGCAGCCAAACTGGAATCTTTTGTGTATGGCTATACCCTGGCACTTGGGATGTCTGCCTAAGCAGAGCCTGTTAATGCAAAAAATTATTATTTTTTTCCTCTAGTGCCTATTTTCTAACACTGAGAACGAGACTGAAAATCACTCATGCATTCCTTCCAATCTTTCGTCGCTCAGCAGTGCTTCCGTGGAGGGTTGCCATTCGTTTTAATTCAGCAAGTGGAAGTTTGGTTGTGTTTAGTACTGAGGGAATTCCACATGTTATTAGAAAGCAGCTGACAGTTTCTGGCAGAGGAAACTTGAGGCTTTACAAGCCCTCAAAAATAAGAGACTAAATTTCATCTTCAGCAGAGCTGTCAGCGGCTTTATAAAAGGACTTTTCCTTTTTTTTTAAAGTGAAGAGTTGCGCCTTTCTCCTTGTAATGTTTGATGAACAAGGGCTATTTGAGCACCCACTCTGTAGGGAGCACTGCTCTAGGCCTGCTGGCAGAAGCCTGAGGAAAACACCTTCTAAGGATTGCCAGTAGAAATATGACTTTCTTTAGGATAAAATCCCAAGTTCATGCTGAGAAAAGAAGGTAGAATGCCAATGGAAATGGAACGCTGGGCTTTGGAACACTGAAACATTTAAAACATTTCACTTTGTAAATGAATTATCTTTTTCTCTGACAAGTTCAAGAAACTAGCTGAATTCTAAATGGTTCCAAATTAGTCTCAACTTATTCAGGGCATTGCAAAGAATATGAGGATGTTCTGTCCTTTGGATCATTGATTTTATTGAACACATTACTGCCTGCCATTGTTAACATTCTGGATGGGCACATAATTTTTATAAATGTAAAGTGTATAAACTGGGATATTACTATAGCAGACATAGTTGGCATGATAATCCACAACAGGAGTAGGTCTGTTTGACTGAAGTGCTCTGTGAGACAGAGGCAGGCCTGAAAATGGTGACATGATGCAGGTGTTGACCAAAGGCTGGGCTATTATATATAATCAGTGTAGAATTACTAATTCATACCCTGATCTTTTCAATTGCACAGTCTCCTTGTCAACCTTGACTATATCTGTGTAAAATGAGGTTGGCATATTTGACTAATTTATGTAGCAAATTAATGAACTAGCACTTTATACCTGGAGGAGTATGGAAAAAATAAATCTTGCCATAACATAATAGTTCTGTGTTTGTGATCATCTTTCAAGGCCATAGTGGAGCTGAAAAATTGCAAGTTTCTGATCGGAAACATGTAGGGACAAACAAGAAAGGATGGGGGGAGAGAGGGTGGGAAAATGCATTAAAGTAAGATTAAGATACTCAAAAAATGGAACACAGGAGAGAAGCCTGATTGCTTACCTATACTAGCTGTTCATCATTTCTCTTTAAAGCAGATATAGTATTTTTAAGATTTCATTGTTAAGGCAAAAGACTCAGAAGACATTTCATTTCTAATAAAATATGCACCTAGGAAAGAGTTAGTGTAGAAATTTAAGAACTTGGGACTGATGGTGGCTTAATCAAAGTGGAGAACAGCTTAATCACTGTGACATCAAGGTAAAAGAGCCCATTTTTCATTCTTTCATCAAATCCTTAATGAAGGCCTACGTGATATCAACGATAGAACTTTGTAGGATTCAGGGCTTTTCCCTCCTCCAACAATGGATTTTGAGGCAATCTGAGGAAAATAATGTCACCCTGCTGGGTTTCAGTCATTTCAGATGTAGTGTAGGGATACAATTAATTACCTGACTCCAAAATAAATTAATGGAGTTTAACCTGGTTAAAAGCAGATGTAAAGTAGATTCATCAAAGAAAGAGAATTTAAAAATTCTTCTTTATTTTTCTACTAATCAAAGTCATTCTACTTAAATCTGAGGGCTATAAGATGAGGTGTGCTAGTAAATATTTAACCACCCAGCTTTGGGGAGGGAAGGTAGAGGCATGCCACCCTCTCCCCACACCCACTCACCCACCCACCCACACACTCATGACACACTTCTAAGTTTATCTGTATTAGTAACATTCCTCCATCACTTTATTTATTTTAAACAATCAACCAAACCACGAATCAAGCCCTGATTTGTAGCATTTGGCAAAATACTCACAATGAAAATTAACAATCAGCTTTCTTGATTCAAAATGGCTCCAGAAGACCCTTGCCTATAAGGCTAACCTTAATTCTCATCATTCCTATTTCTCGCTATGAGGCATCATGGTACTGTGAAACAACACTGAAATACAAATCACACAATCTGAGACAAAATATCAGCTTTACCACCTACCACCTAGTCACACGAACTTAGGCAAATAACCACCTCTCTAGGTCCTAGTTTTCTCATCTTTTAAGTGAGAAAAATAATAAATACTTGGTTTCCTTATGAATTAAGTGAGCTAATTTTAGGGAAAGCATTTTGAAAACTCTACAGTAGCATATATCTCTCTATTGTATCACTTTATCTGAGGACACTGATCTTCAAAGAATTATGGAATTTTAGGGTCAGCTGGACTCTTGTCATCCAACAGATGATAAAACTGAAAGAAAACTAAGGGATGACCTGACTTTGCCTAAGGTCACACACATCTGGTGAATAAAGGGAATACTTATTCACTCACCTCAGAAAGGCATTACGACTGTGAGAGAGGTGCATGTGAGTGTGGCCGTCACCGGACTTTCCTTTCCATTGGCATTCTCATACATTTACAAGTCCATAAGGCCCGCATTACTATAAAAATCTGAATCTTAGCCATGGCTTCAGGGTGGGAGATGGGGATAGAAGGAAGTAAAGAACATTGAATCTTTAAAATCAAACCTTTTGCTATGTCCAAATAATTTCTGTGATTTTAATAGGAGGTGATTGCCATTTGAATTTAAACATTTTGTAGCTCTCCTTTTCCAGAACTCAAAATTATTTGCTCTAGTCTTCTAGAAACAGATGTGTGGCCATCAATAGACAACACATAGTACTGAATGGCTGTCAGGCAAGCTTCCCTAGTTATATGTAGGGTATTTTTTCCCCCGGAAGCTAGCTCATATACATTTTTTCCTCTTCTGTCTGAATCTTGGAAATATTTCTTCGGAGCACCTTCATTTAACTGATTTAACTCACACTGCCTTTTGGTACAGAGGTTTGCATAAATGATGAAGGCCATTAATGGCTAAAATATGCCACTACTATTTGCACCACTCCACTTGTCACCATGTAATTGCAATAAATGCAATTGGAAGTACTTTTATTTGAAGGCCATTTGACAGAAGGGAAGAAAACACATTTACTCTTTCAAGGCCCTGTGCATTTTGCTGGGAGAAGTCTGCCTATAAAATTTGTCCTTTTATCCTTGGATGGCTGTTTGGGAAATATCTTTTGGCAGCACATCTCACTAAATGATTTCTGTGACTCAAGGAAAGGCTGTGATTCACAATCCTTCCTCCACATTCCCTCCTTCTTCCTGTCCTCCCCCTTTCCATCACACACATAGTCACACAAGATACACACACACACACAGATTCTAAGGATATTTTATGCAAGTATACTCTGTTTTCTTCAACAAATTAAAGAAAGACACTTTTTATGTTTTAGCTAAAATATGGAGCCTTTTTTATCATCTCAGCTTATGGAATATGAAATAGCTTATCTTTTCTACAGTATATCATTTCTAATAGCCCTGACTATCCCGAGGTATAAAAGAGAGAGATATAGACATTACCGTAGGTGACATTTCTATGAGTCGAAGAAATAAATATTTTTTTTGAAGTATCCTCTTCCATGTAAGTTCACGGGACTCAAAAAGAATATTTTCACAACTTTCATAAAAATATCAGCTAATTCAATACCGTTGTTTGGTAAAATCTTTATGTGATAAATAAGAATTTTTCACAAAGAAGAACAGTAATCCTTTTTTAAACATTGGAAAGTTAGTATTACAGGAGATTAAGCCTTTCTCTGACTTCAAGTCACCAAAAAATAAGTTATTGAACACTTGCTATTGTCCCCTTTGTTCCATGTGCCATTTATAAATCCTTCTTACCTATAAAGAGATTCCATTCTGTATCTAGATCAGCCTGATTTGCCAAGCATCCCTTCATTACATTGAGGCAGTAGTTGTTACAAGGTTTCACAGTGGGAAGTCCTCGACAATACGGGCAGTACAGCATCTTCATTAGTGCTCGGATGCACCCTGGGGTTGGACTGACCTGTGGATTTATTGGGAGTAGGAAGGGAAAAAAACAGGATGGGGAAGGAGGGAAAAAAAGAAGCAAGTCAATTTCCAGACACAGACTTCAAGTAGAAACACTGAAGTGTCAACTAAATGATAAGAATCTTAACTCTTAATAGCATGCTGCAAGTCAGTTCCAGTTAATTACCTAATTTTGGCAAAAATTGTTAATTTTGTTCACATGTAGCTGTCAACTTTTCAGTCTCTATGTCAGTGTAATTTAATACTACAGGCATAGGTAGTGACTGCCTAACAGAAATAGTATGTAAAATGAGCTAATACAAATGAAAGTTGTTTGCACAATTAAAAGCCCTGTACAACTAGCAATTGAGAGTCTTGTTCAGGCATTTAAATTTGTATGCTTTGTATTTTTAGTATCTGAAGATGTTTGATTTGGAGAAGAGGTGTGTGCGTGTGTGTGTGTGTGTGTGTGTGTGTGTGTGTGCGCGTGCACGCGTGCGCACGTGCTAGGGTTGAGGGGTTATAGGAGAACAATCTTCAAGTTTTTTAAATGCTGTCAAGTAGAAGAAGGTTTACCTTGGTTTACTTAGTCCTGGAGGGTAGATAAGGACCCTTTAACTAGGTGGTCCAGTGCATAGAGTGTTAGCTCAAGAGTCAGGAAAACTCATCTTTCTAAATTCAAATCTGGCATTAGACATTTACTGTATGACACTGGGCAAGTCACTCAACACTGTTTGTCTCAGTTTCCTCATCTGTAAAATGAGCTGGAGATGAAAATAGCAAACTATTTCAGTATCTTTGCCAAGAAAACCCCAAGAATTGGACACGATTGAACAATGACATAGCTAAAGAGAAAAACTCTCTAATAAGTAAAGGCATCCCCAAGTAGAATGTTCTGTGTTAGAAGAGTATGTATCCCCCATTACTGGAAACCTTCAAGTAAAGTGGAAATAGTCCAGGATTTGGAATCAGGTGATCACGGAATTACTCATTTAGAGGTAGAAGGGACACTGGAGGTCATCTGGACCAACCTTCTTATTTTGCAGATGATAAAACAGGCCTGGAGATATTAAATGACTTGGTCAAGGTCATGCAGGATTAGAAGTCAAGAATTTGAAGAAGACTTTCTGACTGCTAATGAAATTGAACCATGCTGATCAAACCTTGGCTTTGCCACACAGGACCTTTCACTTAACTCTGTGGGGTCTGAGACTCCTCATCTTTAAAATAAGGAGATTGGAAAAGATGACTTCTAAGGTTTCTTCCAGATCTGCACCTATGATTGTAGGATTTATTGAAGGGAAGTAGGACAGGTTCTATTTTGGTTACAGATTGGATTGGGATGTCTTTGATGCTCTTTGTATTTAAAGAGATTCTGTTGAAGTTTACATTGCTTTCCTAGAACGGAAAGAGTTGTTAGAAGGAGGTAGATTAATTATACTTCCTTTGGTTCAAGAATGTCTCCCCCTACTCCCAACATCTATTTTTTTTTTTGAAATAGGGTCTCCTTATCTTTTCTATTTTTTAAAATGTTTTTTATAATTAGTTTATTTGCTTTCAGTTTCCCACAATCACTTCCATAAGTCTTAGATTTTCTACCCCTCTCTCCCCTTTCTATATTTTCCATGTTGGAGGTTCAGTAGAAACTTGCCGATCTCATCCCTCCACTGATCTGAATAGGAGTCTTGACCTTTTCTGCTTCTGACCTTTGTCGCTTCAACCATACTTGAGTAGCCTGGTGGTTCCTTGCTCCTTGGGCATACCATTGTGCCAAAGAGTGCATAGACCTGATTGTCTTAGCCAAATGCAGTTCAGAACTCGCAAGCTCCAGTGATCCACAGTCCCAGCCACCCCAGGGACAAGGATTACAGGCATGCACCACTACGCATGGTTGGATAGACGTGTTTTAACAGGCTAGATAGGAACTGGTATGGCATATCACCCAGATAGAGGCCTCATTTGAGATAACTGGATCAAATGAACACTGAATTTGCAGTTAAAATACCCGAGCCTCTTCAAGCTAAGCCACTTACAGTGATACTTTGAACAGATTGCTAAACTTCCTTGAGCTTCATTTCTTTTATCTTCAAATTTGGGATATTAATATTTACCACATAGGGCAAAGTCATCTCTGTTCCTTGCATTTATATCCTCTCCTCTAATCCACTTCTCAGACCTTTGTAGGCAGATTTCCAGTCTCATCACTCAAGTCAAACTGCTCTCTCCAAAGCTGCCAGTGATCCCTAATTGCAAAAATTCAGCAGCCTTTTCTGAATCTTTGTCTTTCTTGATTTCTCTGCAGCATCTGCTCTCTTCTTCATACATCTCTTTCTGGGTTCTCCCCTTATCTCAATGTACCTTTGCATTTCTTTGCTGTATTGTCCTACATTTCATCCCCCAAACTGTGGGTGTACTCTAATGCTTTGTCTTCTGTTTTCTTTTGTCAATTTCTTAGTAGGTTTATCAGTTCCTAGGGATTCAATTATTATGCATATACAAACAACATGAAGACCTGTATAAACAGCCCTGCTCTCTCTCCTATGCGCTATCTACCAGTTGCTTTCAAAATACATGTCCCTTAAGTCTCTCAAACCTATATTGGAGAAAAAACTCAAAATAAAAACAATCAACAATTTACTGTCTTCTTTTTAAAAAAAGCGAGTGCCTCTTCTAAGCTTTACTATTTTTTGTCTAGGACACCACCATACATCCAGTCACCCAAGTATCCTCAATTTTTCACTCTCATTCCCTTTATATACTCAATCACCTGCCAAGTTCTACCTCCATCATAACTCCTGCCACTATCACCTTCTATTCATTCATAGTATATCCTCATACGATTTGCAAAGTTATATCCCTAAAGCACTGGCCACTCCCCCACTCAGGGAGCTCTACGACTGCCTATTGCTCCATAGATCAATTAAAAACTCTTCTGGCATTTTAAAAAGTCATTTACCATCTGGCTGCATCTTATCTTTAAAGGTTTATTACATATTACTCACCTTCATGAGCTCTATGGAACATCCAGCCTGGTTATCTTGCTTTTCTTGACACAAATATACCATTTCCATATCTTTGGACCAACTATTCCCCAAGACTGGAATGTGTTCCCAGCTCCTCCTTCCCCTCTTTCTCTTAGAATTCCTTCAAAAACTCAGCTCATATATGACTTCCTTTTGTAGGTCTTTCCTCATTATCACACTGGCAGTTTTCACCCTTTACTTCCATCAAATTACCTTGTAGAGGGGCTACATGTGTTGTCTAGACTTACATGTACACATGTTGCCTTCCTATTAGAGTATAAGCATCTTGGGGGCAAAGTTTTCTAAAGCACTTAGTACAATGCCGGCAACATAACAAGAAGGTATTAAGCAAATGCCGAATCCCTTCCCTTTCGTTCTCATTTTGATTCTCAGACCTAGCACAGTACCTGGCACATTGTGGATTCTCAGTAAATATTGATTGGAATTAAAATACATAGGCATGTTCTTTATAAGTAAAACTAGTATATTTAATATAGTTCTATAATCTTTATTTTTTGTTTTGTTTTGGTTTGGATCTACTTGAGGATTCTTTCAACCAATTCAGGTCAGCAACTCATCTATAATTTATAGTCTTAGATAATTGCTTGGAGGCATTGAAGGGTAAAGTAACTTGCCCAGGGTCACACAGTCAGTGTTTATAAGGGTTAAGACTTTCACCAAGGTCCTCCTGACTTCAACCCTGGCCCTTCCTTACTATGTCACATTAGCCCTCCCTACTATCATAAATATCGCTTCCTTGGATCCTTATGGCTTCATTGAGCATGGTGATGCTGAATCCTAAGTGTGGAGGAAAAACAGTGTTGAAGGTGAGGAGAAGTCCTTATAGCAGCTCTGTTAGTGAACTTGTTATGAAGGGATGAACCCAGAGAATGCGAACGGAGGCATTCTCGGAGCTAGTCAAGCCTACCTTGTGAAGAATTGTAGACTAAATTTAACATCTCAATTTTAACTCTAAAGAAGTTAAGTAGTGTGAAACCTGGAGCAAAAATAATAGTAAATCCCCACTTAAAGAAGCTAGTATTTTATTCTAATTGGGGAAAATGCTATAAGATAATAAGTCATATTCATTTGCTTTCTTTTATTTTGGTGTTTCAGTCAAATAAACATGTGGCTGTACACTTGGCCTATATCTGAGGATAAATATGGGAGTGATATTATTAAATGATTTCACAAAATATGAATATGAGTTGTTTCCATGTTTGATTTATCTATCTTTCAAAGAAACAAACTACAAGATCTTTCACTAGACTAGCAGCAGTTCCTAAGAGAAATCTACAGTGTCAAAGGAGACACAAGACTTGACTTCCTACCATTCATCAAACATAGGAAGGGTTAGGCACATGATGACAAACAAGAGTTCTTAAGACAAAATACATAAGAATTTTCTGCTTTTTCTCTCACTTGAAATTACTTTCCCCTCTTTTCTTGGTAATTTTAGTTTCTGCCTTCTGTTTAGCATTAACATTTGTATTTTTAATATTTGAGTAAAAATATTTAATATTTTAATAATTTAAGCAGAAAATAGATTTTTAAATGTAGTATATGTCAAGTAAATGAGACACGATATAGTCCCTTCCAAATATGCAAAAAGTAATGTAACTTTTATAATGGTTGAATCATAACTTCCAACAAACTTGATATAAGTATTTATTGAGTAAAATTCTTAAAGCGTGCCAGAGGTCATGGTGACTTTCGCTTCATGGACATTATCTGCTATGTAACATTCTATCCTCTGTAGACTCTATTACAGTTGCTTAGATATAGATTTGAAGCTTTGATTTTTATTTCCCAAATCCTGAAGTATATATGAGTAGAAAAAAACCCTATGATGCCAGGATCCTACTTGAGGTCCTCAACACCTTCACCATTGAAATATCTCCTAACTGATGTTTCTGCCTCTAGTTTCTACTCTCTCCAGTGCATCCCTGATAGAGCTGCCAAAAGAGTTTTCCTAAGTTGCTGTCATGCTCAAGGACTTTCAATGACTCTCTCCTATTTCTACACTAAAACCTTCCACTGGGCTAGCATCAGTTCATAAGAGAAATCTACAGTGTCAAAAGAAGATACAAGACTTGACTTCCTACCTTCTATGAAACATAGGAAGGTCTAGGCACATGATGAAAAACAGGAGTTCTCAAGACAAAATACTTTGACATTTGAAACTTTCTACAATCTTGATTCAACCTATTTTTGTAGCTCTCTCTTTTTTTAAGATAAAAGAATCCCATTAGTTATTTGCCAGTAGAAGAAACTCCTTGCTTGTAGAGATCGTTTCAATCTGTGTATCTTTATCCCTACTGCCTGACAAATGGTAGGTGCTTAATAAATGTTCTCATTGATTGTTTGAAAGTTCTCTTTCTCCCTGTCCACTGCCAAAATCTTTCCTTTAGTTATACTTCCTCTTCACAAACTTTCTCCTCAAGTCAAAATGGACTACTAGTTATTTCTCAGTTTTGACCTGTGATCTCCCACAATCATGTATTTATACAAGCCAGCCCCATGTCCAGAATCCCCTGCCTCCTCATTTTTACCTATCAAAATCATCTTTCTCTTCTTAAGGCCCCTGTCTTCTAAATTAGTGTTGTAGATGAAGGTCATTTCTCATATTTTCTGGCTCTTTCCTTTTTCTGTACATTGTTTCATATTTATCTATCATGTCAGATATGATCCCACTATAAGACTGTAAACTCCTCAAGGACACAGAAGTGTTTTTCATGATTGTATCCACAGCACCTAGCACATTGTAGTAGGTGCTTATAACTGGTGAATTGAATTATAAGTTCATAGATGTAGATCTGGAAAGACCTTAAACTCTATCCCAGTCATTTCTCAAATGAGAAAACATCATGAGAGAAGTTAAATAACTTGTCTGGTTACACAGCTGATAAGTATCTAAGACAGGATTTGAACCCAGGGCTGCCTAATTCCAAGTCCAGTGATTTATTCTTTCTGCCATTTAGCTCCCTAAATGAGGAAGGATGAAAAAGTAGTAAGAGTATTTTGGATTTTTGTAAATTTTTTTTTTTGAAAAAAGGTATTCATTATTCAGTATGACTTTGTACACCATGGTCTGGTTGAATTTCTTCATGTTGCTCCTATATAGCATTGAAAAATATCTCTACTTCAAGATCAACCCAATTCCTACCCTCATTGACTTTCAGATTTCTTCCTGTGGGCCCCTTTGGTTTCTGTGGATTCTATTCTGAATATTCAGCATTCTCTAATGTGATGCTGGAGGTACCAGTCAGGTATGTGAATTTAAGAGTGTTAAATTATTTTAAGCCTGCAAGTCTTCAAGTTTCCACTGAGCTGCCTCATATCCCAGATTGTGATATGGATACTAGCCATTGAACGATAAACATACCCAAATTCACATGCCTTACTGGCAACGCTTGGTTTAAAATGAAAGAAAACACATATTTGAGTTAAAAGTGCCATTCAGTGGAATAAGCTTCTCATTCTTCCACATCTTAGAATCTAAGTAGAGGGCTTAAATTGTTTCCTTAAGGGCTTTGATGGCCTTTCCTCAGTTCAGGAACCTCATCTTCCTTATGCTGTTAGGATATGTTCAATCTGTTCACTCTGATATTTCAGAAGAGTATCCTTGTTCAAAACTAGCAGCTGATGGAGAAATTGGACAACATCTCTTAACTCAAGAGAACAACATTGCTCGGGGTTGAGTTAAATGTGACTTTGAGAGTGCTTTTGGTACTTAAATCTATTCCTAGTCAAGAGAAGCATAAATACCACGGGCATGGATTGAAGAGGCAGTGAGGATACAGGCACCATAGACTCAAGACGAAGGATGCTGGTTCACAATCTCAAATTATTTATTAAATGAAATTTATTGATATATATATAATTATATTTATATAAACTATACTTATGAATACGACAGTGAGGCTGCACAGTGGATCAAGGGTTGGACCCAGAGTCAGAAAAACCTGAGTTCCAATATGGCCTTTGACCTTTAATAGCTGTGTGACCTTGGGCAAGTCACTTAATCCTTTTTGACTCAGTTTTCTCATTTGTAAAATGATCTGGAGAAGGAAACGGCAAATCACTCAAGCATCCTTCCTAAGAAAACCCCAAATAGGGTCACAAAAAGTCAGACACAACTGGAATGAACAATACACATGCATATGTGTATAATGTGTATGTGTACATATATGTACATATGTGTGCATATATTTAGAAATTTCATAATGTAGAACTTGTGTACATATATACAAATATGTGCATTGTGTATATATAATGTACATATACATTTACATATGTACATATGTACATATATCTTCCTCACTTAAAAATGAAAATCTACCTAAATAGTAATTTGAAGGTCAGAGTGTTTTGAGTAATAATCACAGAGAAAAGAGCAACCTATTGCTTTATTTGGAAAAAGTTCATTAATATTTTTCTACCTGTATTAAATCTGTTTTTGTGTTTGGTGTGAATTCCCATCAAATAATATTAAAACTGATATCCCAGACTCACTAGATCCTAAGTTTCTTATACATGAAGTAATGAATCAGAAATTAATCTGTGGAAAATGTATACCTTTTAAAAAATTCTTTTGGAATAGTAGATGGGCAGCTATGTACGAGAGAAAAAAATATGCTAAAGATATGGGCCAACAACTGTAATTGTGTTAAAAGTCAGAGTAAATCCTCAGTGTACATACCTCTTATCTGCTGTTCTTTATATATTTGTAGGATCATGGATATAGGGTTGAAAGGGACCTTTGAGGTCATCTAGTCTAACAGATATTTTATATTTGAGGAAGATGAGGAAACTCAGGCTCAAAAAAGTTAAATGACTTACCTAAGGTCACTCAGTGGCAGAGGCAAACTCTGGAACTGAGTCCTGCACATTTTCCACAGCAGTTAGACACTTTGTGGGCATGTATGTTAGGCAAATACCAAATGAAGGAAATATAATTTTTAAAAATTAAGGACATTATTAACAAAATTTACCAGAAAAAAGAGTCAAGAACATATACTCCCCAATTTAGGTAGAGCCATAAAAGGCACTTTATTTCCTTTCTTGTTTCTTTCCATCCTTCCTTCCTTCCTCCTCTTTCTTCCTCTCTCCCACTCTGATAGTTTACACAATTTGCAATTATTTTGAATGGAGCCTCCATTTCTGTTCCTGCATCCTGAATTTTGTGGTTCATATATAGAAAATGTTGACTTTTGTTGATTTTGCAGCCTACGTGTAACTTGACAAAATCTATTTATTTCATCAGTTAGTTTCTGTGCCGATTCCTTATAATTTTCTAAATAAACCATCATGTCAACAGCAAATATTTTTCTCTTCTCTCTGCCTGTTTTTGTGTGTTTAATTTTATTTTTGATCATACTGATATTGCTAATTTTCTAGAACTACACCACAAAATTGTAAGGAAAGTTGGCATT
Source organism: Potorous gilbertii (assembly GCA_028658325.1). Lineage (NCBI taxonomy): Eukaryota > Metazoa > Chordata > Mammalia > Diprotodontia > Potoroidae > Potorous > Potorous gilbertii. Next base: position 427,536,134 of record CM053771.1, read on the forward strand.
GTAGTATTAATTGGGAAATATTTTAGTATTTCTTCATGAATATCATGTTAGTTTCAGATTTTACACACTTCTATCTTAATAAAAAACTTTCTCTTTCCATTTTTGTGTGTGTTATTATTTTGCATAAATGGGTTTTATACTCTCTGAAAGGTTTTTTCTGAGTATCTTGATATAATCATATTGTTTTAGATTTTCAAAAACTGATTAATTATGTAATTTCTTTTCTTAATATGGAACAATTCTTGCATTCCCTGAAATCAGTCTAATTGGGGTAGTGTTTCATTGTCTATTTTTAAAGAATATAGCAGGCTATAGCTTCCTGGCTATAGTTCATCTAAATGTAGAGTCAAAAGAGTCATCTAAGTATATATTAGGGGATTCGACACCCCCCCCCACCTTAATCAATCAACAGACATAATTCAATTTTTAAAAAGTGTAAGCAAGATAATTTACCAAGCTGTGATCCTTTTATCACTTTATCAGGTGTCAACTTCTCTTTAATTGGATGGAGAAGATCAGGGAAGATCTGTTTGACTAACCTAACAAGCTAGCCAGCCATGTTTCTGGGGACTTTAAACTGCAGCAAAAATTTCAGGAGTTATGCAGTTAAAGCCTAAGTCCAGAGGAGGATTTTAGATCTGAGGATGCTAGTTAGGCCTTGGAGAGTAAATCAATCTTTTTCGGGGTGGGGGGAGATAGGTGTTCTTTCCTTTCCTTCCTCATCTCAATGACTGTGTCTTTGGAGACGCTGGACCAGTACCACAAAATATTTATAAAGGACATATCTAGGACGTAGACATAAATGATTACAGACTAATACAGAATGACATCCATCTGAAGAAGGAAGCAGTTTTAATGAACATGAATTTTTCTATCAGAGAAGAATGCTGATTACTGATGTAAGAAAGGACATGCACTAACCAAGAGCTGTAAGTTTTCCTGTCAGTCATATGTGCTCTTTCCAGATATTCCTCATCAACATTCTATTTGATTAAAGCCCATTTTCCCCCTCTAATCTTTTTTTTTTTGCATTTGTGGGAGCATGCTTCCCAGACTATGGGGGAATGATTGCATTAATAGTTCTTAGCACCATATTCTAGTGAATACCATTTTCCAAAAAGTTAATTGATATCTGATTGACTTCTATTAATTGAATGCATAGTAGTGGGGGCTCATGAATAGTAGAATTTAAAACTCTGCCCTTCAGGATTATACCGGGAATCCTAAATACTACAAGTCACTTACTCTCTGGGGACCAAACCTGCTAGCATGAATGCAAATTGAGAGAGTAACATCCCAGGGAGGTCTATTAGGTAACAGAGTACATTAATATTAACAGTAGAATCATATATCTTTAAGCATATATCTCTCTATCCTCTTCTTCCATATCTATGTGGTTTACCTCTGCTTGCAGTTAGTTGTCTGTCATGGAACAACATTAATTAAAAAGGCAAAACAGTTATTAGCTCATATTCTATCTCTTTAGTGGGATTAATGAAAATTTGCATTGTTTGGATTTGACTAGATTTATAATTTTATGAATATAGAGACATTTTTTAAAACAGTACTAGCTTCTCCTTTCCAATTTGTAGTCTTAAAGCTTTGCCTCTATAATGAATGGGGGAAATAGGAGTTCAAATGACTTGTCCACGGTTAGATATTCAGTATAGGAAAGAGTAGGACTGGAATTCTGGAATTCCTGATTCAGAAGTCAGCCCATTATACACTAGACCTCACTGCATCTCCGGATTGTAGCCTGCATGCAGAAAACTGAATGAAAATACTAAAACACTTTCCCTAAATGATTGCTCCTCATCAAAGTTTTTACTAGTATCATTTTATATAATTTTTAAAAATGTAGTGATCTAAATGGCCAACAATAGGTGAGGAATTAAGTAAATCATGCTATGTTTATGTAACTGTTAAGATGAACCAGTATGAAGAAAGCAAAGAAATCTGGAAAGGACTTTATGAAATAATGCAAAATGAAAAGAGAGGAACCCAATACTGAGTCCATACTATGAAAATCAAATAAGAGTGAATGGTTGAATAAAGGATACCAATGTAGGGCTCAGAATGACTGAAAAAATTTGCTTTATGGTTTGAAGGTAATTAATTTAAATGTAAGTAGATATGAAGCAAGATTAATTGACTAGATTGATATTTTGTGTTGTTTTTCTTAAAGTTTTTAATAAAAATGCTTCTACTAAAATGAAGTGAGAAAATTCTTAAAATATTACCAAAACACTTAAAGTTATTTGGAAAGAAATACGTAGAAGTGATTGTGAGGTTCTTGAGAATAGGAACTATTTTTTGCATCTTTACTTATCCTTAGTGCTCAGCATAGCAAACAGTATGTGCTTAATAGATGTTTATTGACTCACTGAAATAGACAAGAAAGGGGACAGACAGTAATGTGGTATAGTATATAAAGGATCACCTTGGAATATAATTAACTTACATAGGTAGGAATGATAATAGCAATGCCTTAGATTTGCGTATCATTTTATAGTTTAAAAGCACTATTTTCTTTAATACAGTCTTCGCAATAACACTGTCCAGGAAACTGAAACGTTGAGAAATTCTATGACTTGTGCAAAGGCATCCTACTCTTAAGTGGTAAAACCTAGACTAGAACCCATGTCTCCTGAACCCTCGTATACAATTATTTGTCTGTTAACTCTAGTAGCACCTCATGCTATACAGTAAGACATTTCACATGGGGCACCAAACACATTAAATCCAAGAGTCATGTTTCTGGGCAAATAGCTTTTCTATATCATTTACAGTACCATTTCTTTGTAGTTGTCAAAATAGAAGGCAACTTATATGAGGTATTGAATAAGCATGAAATATAAGCAAACCCACACATGCACAGAGCAGATATTCTTTACAAGTTGTCTAAACCACCAGAAATCTCAAATAGCCACAATTTTCTTCTCCACCCCATTTTATGAGAAAGACAAATAAACAAGCTGATGTCAGTGATTTATTTTTTACAAGTAATTTCTAGGGTATGTCATTGGCTCAACAAAAGTTTACTTTTTCTCATATCTAAAGTATAATATACAGTCTTATTGGCCTGACATGGTTGAAAGGCTGTTAAATTTCAGATCAGAGGTCTAGGGTATAAAGCCCAACATAATTCTGGTCAATTTAGTTAGCCTCATTAATCTTCAATCATATTATCTGTACATGGAGGGGAGTTGGACCAGATGACACCCTTCCAACTTGAAATCTTTAATGATTGGTATTTAAAATTGTAACAATACTAAATCATTTCTAGATTGTAGCAGCTAAATTGTGAGATATGGGAAGTCTTGCTTATCTGCCCCTTTCCCCGGTGAATGCTATCCCCTGCATATAATTGCGTGCTGGAGAACTGGGAATGGTTCAACTTTTCCTATTTAAAGCCTTCACAAGTGGTTACAACTTAAAACAACCCAATCTGATTTGAATAATCCCACACACTGGCCTCAAAGAAATTCTGGGGAATTTAGGAAAGAAAAAGCAATGAGAAATTGAATTGCTTCACCAGCTTCTGAACAAGGAAGGAATGCTACCTTGGGTACCAGATGGAACTACTTAGCGACAGGGCAGGAAAAAGACCATGAGGATTGTCTCAGCTTGGATTGAGTGGCTGAGACTCTTGAAGTATGCCTGGCTTATTTACACCTGCAGCTAGCTGCCTTTTCTAGATTGGACCCCCAGGTATCAGGTGCTAGGGGCCTTGGAGAGGTGAATCTTTTCAGTTGTGGAACAACCGTCTTGGGATTGAATTGTTTTGCTTGGTAACAGTGAAAACTCACTTGGCTCACTTTACCTCTCTGGGTCCATCCAGATCAGGTCATAACCCATCTACCATTATGCCATCTACTCAGGCCATCTTGATATGTCTTGCTGTCCAAAAGCTCCTCCTAACTTTCACTTTTTGTTCTAGGTACAGCAAACAAATCAATACCACCATTGCTTCTTGAAAGGGAACAATGGTCAGCTTCTCTATGGATCAGTGAACTGTCCTGGTGAATCGTCTGGCCAAAACTCTGTTCTCTGGCCATTGCTCCTCTATATGTGATTTCTTTCCCTTTGAAGCTGTAAGTTTCTGAAGGTGAAGATTTTTGTTTTTATTTGTGTAGGAGTCACATGTGCTCCCTAGGTAAGCTTTTGCAAGGACAGAGAGATTGGCACGGATAGAAACCAAGGGAAATTGCCTCCATCAGAAGAGATCTGAACATATCACTATGGATTCCACCACACTCTAGAGACCTTCCCTTCTGCTGTGGGAAATTCTGTACTCTATGAGAAAGAAAGATTTGCTTCTGAAGAGTCTGGACATGCTTGACAGAAACTTTTGATGATGCCTTCTGGGAACTGTGCAGAACTGAAGAAGGGGGACATATTGAAAAGATATGCCTGATACTACCTGCCAGGAGTAGGCAGAACCTTAAGGGAAACCATGATGGGGTTTCTATCTAATATCAAGGTAGCTGTAGAGGAAATCTGAGACATGGAAAGTGGTGGGTGTGGAATGTTGCCAATGGGGTCAGACGCTGTTGATTTATGGATAACTGCATTTTAAAATCTTTATTTTCTGATGTTTCTTTTTGTTATTTTTGTTATGATAAGGGCTCACTGGGTGCAGGAGAGAAGGAAAGAGATAAAAAAATAGAAAATGTGAAAAAGAGATATGAAGGTTTTGGGTGTTTTTCATGCTTATTTTAGGGGGCAAAGCTTTTTATTTCAGAAGCAAGAAGAGACTTTTACTAACCAATCAACTTTCATTTCAGATTTTACTTTAACTAATAGGTTGAGATGGCAGCTAGTAATTGTCATATATCTTGTACAGTATTATAGCTTACTTCTTCCTAATGAATGTTTGTCTCTTAAAGGCATTAGAAACACTTAATAAAAACACATATGAGCTTTATGGAACTTCAAGGTTGGAGACTATATATTCTTTATCATTATATACAACCTAAGCAAACCAAGATAGTTTTACTAATATAATTTAAATAATGTAAAATAATATATCTGTTGGGAATAGTATTTTTTACAATTAAAAAGATGAATTTTCAAGTTGCTATTGAAAGATTGTCTTCTAATTGTATCAAGTTTGTTGAGTTTTATGGGCTAAATTTCTGAGACTCAGAACACAGTTAATGCTTTGCAGGTTTGAATTCTTATGTGACTTTAAAAAGAGAAAGGTTTTATAAAGCAATAACCCTCTCCCACTGGCACATTCTACTCCCACATAAGACAATGCTCAGAAATAAGATAGGTAAAAATTAGAAGTCACAAATGATTCCCAGAAAGAAGATTCTGTCTTATATGAATGCTGAATGTGCATGGTCCAGCGATGATAACAGTTATCAACCTATTTTTTATTTAATTTGTGCATTAGTTCAAAAACCTCATCAGAAAGGCAATATCCTTATCAAGAAGCATTGTACTTCCCAACCAATAAAAGGATGACTGAACTTGCTGGCTCTGGTGGAAAAGAAAGAGACCCAAATCGTTTACCTAAATGTAATTGTAGCATTCTTAATGCTTAGTTTAGTGATCATTAATGCTGGGGGAAAATGTGAATTCAAACCAGGATGTTCAAAAGGAAGGTAGCATGGTCTATGTCAGTGCAAACTGCTGGCTCTGTCAGACTCTGTCCCAGATCCAATATTAGCTAATCTTACCTTCTACATTTAATTTCTTTCCTTAAAATATAAATAAAATTGTCATAGAAAGGTAGTAAATGTGGAATATTATTCACCTGACAGATTGGAATGGTTCCAAATATCACTTAAATAAATTATATGTGTGCACATTTGAAAATGGCTATTTTTTCAATCATTAGAGTGACATTGTTCTTTCAACTAGTTAAGGATATATTTTGGATAGCCTTAAAATGTGTTTATGCAACAATGCACACCATCAGTTCAACATTACTTTGCTATGCCTAGATGGGGCCTTGGGTGTCATTGCAAACCTTCTCTGTAGCAGATTGTCTTTCATTCAGACAATGTGCTTGACAGTCTGAATTTTATCTTCTCATAGCATTTTTTAAAAAATGTGAGCAAGGAATGTAAAACAAGATTCCTATGGGTCTCATTAGGGAATGGTTGTCTTCCTCAGTTAAAGACTCTAGAGTGACTATTACTTCATCTAAAAGACACATTGCAGTAGTGACTTTCAAATGTAAATCACTGAAATCAGAATTCATTTGAGGAAAAGCCATGAAATTCTACTCAACAGTAGAATCCTGCTACTAATACATTTTTAATAGGGCAGATCTGCTTTGCAATATACTGTCTAGTACATAAAAGTACATCCATCAGCCAAACAGGAACCTCTAAAACTTTATACTGATTCACACATATAAACATTGTAGAGGGATGTTTTGGGGCAAGTTCTGGACTGTAAAATTACTAATTCAGATGATAAATAACAGAATTTAAAACTTGTTGCCATTATGTGGTGCTATAATGTTATAACCAATATACAAAACTATCTCTGACATAGAGGAAGCCCTTGGAATGATTCAACTTCCAGTGACTCACATTTATAGTGCACGGCCAATTACCATTCATCTCCCCACGCTATCAGTTTAGCTGGATGGGGAAACAGGCTGGCAGCACACAGATGAATAGATGTCAGTCAGGATGCCTCCTACTGGACTCTGGAAAATGGTACCACAGTCTCTTTGATCTATGGTGCATGCCTTCACTGCCACTTTTCTTGGGAAAGGTGGGGGAAGTTCTCAGGAAAGAAATGGAGGAGAGAGCACCTGAAAAGCTAAGTTTGGCAAAGAAGGGAGAAGAGAAAAAAAAGGAGTCTGGAGTGGAGAAATGGAGATCAATTAAAATAATAAAACTCATTTTCTTTTGTGGTTGGTGAATAAATGTGTTTTCTCCCAGAATATTTGCATACACTATTGGTTCCCATCTTACAAAAAACTGGAGACTGAGAGGTTAAATAACTTGTTTAAGGTTCATCATACAGCAATGGGAGGGATGAAAAACTAACCCAAGTCTTTTGACTTCTGGTGTGGTAGTCTTTTCATTGTACTGGGACCAAAATAATATTATATTTCTGAGGGGGTGGAGGGAAGAGAAAAAGAAAAATATGTGAATTAACACAGGTGTTTTAACAAGGCTTCTATAGGCAGTGCCAGGTGTCAGCAATGACTCTATATGAATGGCAAGAGTGAGGCTATTAGGTGCCCCCTGTCATGGATAATTGCTCTAATAATTAAATGCAGACAATAAATAAGGAGTTAATGGCTCTGCTTACCAAGGAATGGGGAGTTTGAATATGATTAGCATTTCTGAATCTAAGCATTTAGCAACCAAAGAAAAGTATACTTTCTTAGTAGGGGGTCTATAGAAGATTATTGAAAACTTAGTTGATCTAATTTTGGCATCAAATAGATATAATAAAGCTGTGTTCTAAAAAAATGTCTTATTTAGAAAATGTACCAATTAATTCTGAAGAAAATGGAACCAGCAGATAATCAAGCTCAGAAAATGCAGTTGAATTTCATGAGACCAACACGTTTCACCTGTAGCGTCTGTTATGGCTCATTTTGAGGAACTCAAGAATATGGTTCTACTGAGCATGGGCTTTTAAGATGGCATTCAGGGTATCAGCAAGACCAAATAAAGCATAAAATCATACCATTTTAGAGCTAGAAAGGACCTTAGTGGCAGTCTAGTCCAACCTTATTTTACAGATGAGGAAACTGAGGTCTACAGAGCTTTAGTGTTTAGTCACTGAACCAAATCTGTTTAGAGATTTGATATAAATTCAGAGGCAGAACCAATTCTAGAAACCGATTCTTCTGAAACAAATCAATTTCTTTCTATTATTTGGCATAATTTCATCTGATCTATTTATAAGACACAGGCTACATTTGAATTTGAGCAGTATATCTTAACAACTAGTAACTAATGGTGAAATAGCTAAATAACTAGAGGGAAGGTTGAAGACTGTTATGACGAAACAAGAGAACAGGAGCACCCCAAAAAAGAGAGTCATGAAATGCCAGTGCTGTTATCATTTTCCCTAGGAAAGTTAAAGACTTCTTTGAAGGAAAATCACTTACATTCTGTAATAAACTATTCACAACATTTTAGTAAAGCAACTGAGGCATAATTCTGCATATTTTTAGAAAAATAATTGTGTGGATTATTATGACAATATGTACGAATCTATATTTAATAAATAAACTGTGCAACTGACACAGATCAGCCATTTAATAAATTTCTGACTGAACCTGATAAAAACCAAAAACACAATACAAATCTTTATATATCTGTTTCTTGAAATCTCCTAGTCATTTTGCATGCTCCTTAAAATACCCAGTAAGTTAAAAGACATGAGGAAGGTAGTATTCTATGCTGAATAAAAATCTTCAATTCATATTATTCCTTCTATTTTACTTTCTAATTGAACCAACAGAGTTATTACTTCATGTAATTCTATGCTTATTCATATTTAAATTGTCATATATCATATATGATCCTTATGATAGGAAAATTATGGCTTTTCTAAATGTGGCTTTTGTATTTTATACTGTGATAGACTGATTTATTCATTTATATTATGGCATCTAGGTGACCAAATAAATAAAGAGCTGGGCTTGGAGTCAGGAAAACCTGAGTTCGAATACAGCCTCAGACACTGTAACCCTGGTCTAGTCACTTAACCTTTGTTTCAGTTTCCTTAACTGTAAAATGGGGTAATAACAGTACCTACCTCCCAGGGTTGCTGTGGGGATCAAATGAGATAGTATTTGTAAAGCTCCTAGCATCGTGCCTAATACAAAATAGGTATTTAGTAAATGCTGGTTCCTTTCTTTCTCTCTCCCCCTTGATACATGTGACCAAATGAATCTGTAGTCTCAATGATGGGAATGTTGCCTCCAATACTGCTGACTTTAAACCATCCTTGTATGCTCATTCTGTGCAACTCTTGTACATGTCCTCCCATAAATCATCAAAAAAGAGTTCAACTAACCTGATGCAAGCACACTAAAAATTTTATTAAGTAATTTAAATTAAAAATGCCTTTACGTTTCATATTTTGATAAGTATGAGGTATCTTTATTCTATTAGAATCCACCAGAGCAATTTACTCCAACTAATTTTGAAGCAGAGCAATAAACACACAAGGCTCACATGCTGGGTTCATCTTATAACAAGAAAGTGATCCAGATATAACAACTCACAGGCATTGATTCTTTCTAAAACTTCTTTTTTCCATTTTGGTGCTTATACATATGAAGCCTGGACAATTGGGTTGGCAGGTTATGATGGCTTCACAGACCCCTTCATTCAACCGAACCACCAAGAAACTGATTGAGTCTTTGAAAAACAGTCAGAGACCCTACTGGGGATAGCCCATGCTTGAATTAGTGAAGGCAGGGCTAGCAACTCAGTGAATGATATAGAAACAATGCATCCTAAACATGAAAAGAAAACTACAAGAACAGGTGAAGATTATGAAGGGAAAAAGCTAGTGTTAAGTACAGACAAGATTGAACAGGTCAGATATTGAAGCTACTTGGCCAGCCCTCCGTATGGTTGGAGAAAAATATCACATTAATTACTTGAAGTACTTTGTGATACAATTATCAGCAGAAACCAAACTTTCAAATAAGCAATTCTTCTCAAATTCAACTGTTCTATATTTGGATTTTTACAAAAAATTTGTTAAAAGTCCAACATACACTATGGGCTATAGATAATTCTATCTGTGCAATGTGAAGTGGAGGAAAAGAGTGTCTTGGGGGCAAGAAGTGTTCTGGGTTGTAAATAGATATCACATTGCTATTTCAATCTACCTAGGGTCCCTGCTATTACACTGCCAGTATGTGCATTCAACTAGAAATAAGTTACCAAAAATAGGGGACTTAAATAAGCCAACCTTAAAAAAAGAAATTGAACAAGCCACAAAGGGACCTCCAAAGGAAAAAATAACAAGAACTCAAATGAACACATTATTCACAAGTGAATTCTAACAAATATTTAAAGAAAAATTAATATCAAAATTACATAAATTATTTGAAAAATATAAAGTACTATCAAATCCTTTCTAAGATAAATATATGATCTTGATGGATAATCCAAGGAGAGTTAAAACACAGGGAGAAAACTATTCCTAATTAATGCTGATGCAAACATTTTCTATGAAATATTAGTAAGGAGATGCAGCAAAATATCATAAAATTTATACATTATTAAAATTTGCATTTATACCAGGAATTCAGGGTTGGTATAAGACCAGAAAAATCATAAATCTAATTGACCACATTAATGATAACATCAATAAAAAATCACATGCTTATAGAAATAGAAGAAAGCTATTGACTAAATGTAATTCTCACTCATTAAAGACAATAGAAAACATACGAATAAATAAATCTTTCCTTAACAAAAACAGTATCTATCTAATACCAAGAAGCAAAATTATTCGTAATGGGGATAAATTAGATGCCTTTCTAATAAGATCAGTGATAAAATAAGGATGTTTATTATTCCCGTAACGATTTAATATCATGCCATACATGTTAATTCGAGCAGTAAGACAAAGAAAAGAGAATAAGCACAGAGAAGAAGAAACAAAATGATAACTTATTTTGACGGTTTACTCTGAGAACTCTAGAGAGTGAAATAAAAAAAAACCTAATTGAAACAAATAATAACTTTGGCAAAGTAGCAGTATCTAAAATAAACCCATATAAATCATCAGCATTTCTGCTTATTACCAATAAATCTAGCAGAAAGAGATCAATATTATTTTTGCTATGAAGACATTGATAAAACTCTTCAAAGAGGAGAGGATATGAGAGTATTGCAATCTGGACCAGTTCAAGAAACACAAATGATATCAGTTTCAATAACGTGTGGAAACATATAATAATGTTATATTTATATATTATATATGTATATAAGGATCAGGTATGAGTAGATAATATAGAAGCAGGCATTATATTCAGATGGTTAGTAAAAAATGGTATAGTAATATTCCTTTGAATGACAAGAAATCCTTTGGGTTCCTCTATGTACTTTTACAAAGCGATAAACCTGAAAAGTTTAATCTCAGTATTTGTTCTGATGGAAGTGAGTCATTGCCTCTTTCAAATGAACTTCTAATCACTTGGCAATAGTGATGAAAGTGTTCATGATGTTTACACTTGCCACCAAGAAACTGACTTAGATCAATTGATTCAGTTGCTGTCTTCTGTGTAAAGCATTCACATGGCGGATTCAGAATGTCCAAACTTTGGTCACTTCTGGAACTTCTAATTAGGCTACGTGCTCTGCTTGCTTCCAAATGAGTCAGCATCAAACTTTCTGCTTAAATATATCTTTGGCACACTATCTGCTACCTGCAGGCTCCAATTAGACTTTATTGACTGCTGACAACATTGGAGAAAGTGCATGTAGTTTATGTAGCAAAGACTTGTTATGGACCATTGTTGCTCATGCTGGAAAGAAGTGAATGGGGCTTAGTTAGCAGTGACTTCCATCCATCCTGTTCTAACTATTTTTGTTCACAGCAGGATGTGAATTATTCACTTTTTTTTTTCAATTTGGGCCTCTCTTTCATGATGACTGTGTAACTGTTGATTTCATTTAGCAGTCTGAATCTGAAACAATAGCCCTATCCCACAAACTGTCCATTGAAAATGATTTTTCATTAGTGCTTTGCAAAGCCATTTACTTGAGATTAAAGCATTTTATAATTGGCCTTTTTTTAAGTTTTTTAGGTTTTCAATTGGATGTACTCAGCTGCAATTGAGATAGCACAGGGTCAAGCACTACAAAGTGCCTTTGATATCCATATGCCCCATTCAGGCCTCTCCTTAATTACGAACAAAAATCTCTTGTTAAATATTTAAGGTTCACAGAGTCTTTCACATTTCTAAAGTGATGGAAGCTTCTTCTTCCTTGTTTGAATACATATTCATCATGCAAGAAGTATTATTGGAAATACAGGATGTTAAGCGGTTTTCAAACTTTTGCAACTCATAATCCTCCTTGTCTCATAAGCCTCTAGTAAAGAAGGGAAAAAATATGCATGTCACAAAATTCCCTTATAGCTGACAGAAAAGCTGTACAAATCTTTTTGTCATCAGGAAAGCAAAGAAACTAGAGGGTAGATGAGAGTGGAGAAGGAGGTGATGAACCCTTAAATCTACAAAAATGGCCATTTGTTAGGATATAAATTCAATCAAGGATATTGGCCAGTGGTTGAAAAATAACTTACCAAACTAGAACAGTAGGGATGTTGTTGAAGGGAAAGAGTGTATTTTTATTGAACATGGTAGAGTATAATGGAAAGATTGCCCTCTCTGGAATCAAGTCAAGTCATCAAGTCAAGAAGCAATTACTATTAAACTACTATTAAACATTTACTGTATGCCAGGCACATGTAGGCTTTACAACCTGGTCTCTGTGTAACTTGAACAAACCTCTCTCAACCATCACTTCGTTTATAAAATGATAGGGTTGGGCTGGAAATGCTCTCGAATACCCTCTATTTCTAACCCTATGACCCTTTGTAAGCTCCTTGAAGGCAAGGGATGTTTCTGTTTTCAGGTTTTTGTTTTTCTATATTTTTCTCCCCCTTTCCCTTCTTCCTTTCCTTCTCCACTTCCTCCTTCTCTCCCTACCCCCATCCTCAGCTCTTTACTTAGAATCTTTTTACTGTTCAGTCATGTTTTACTCATGTCTAAGTCTTCATGATCCCATCTTGGGTATACTTGGAAAGGATACTGGAGAGGTTTACCATTTCTTTCTCCAGCTCATTTATTGATGAGGAAACCGCAGCACATAAGGTTAAGTGACTTGCTTAGGGCAACACAGCTAGTAAGGGTCTGAGGCTGGATTTGAACTTAGGAAAATGAATCTTCCTGACTCCAAGTCCAGAACTCTATCCACTGCACCATAAAATACTTATTGATATGATTTGAATTGTGCTTTACCATACTCTATTTTCTTTGACCTGAAAATTTGAATTGTTTTATTGTCTTTAGCCTATAGAGCTATGACATTTGCCTATGGAGCTAATAGATTATTTTGTACATTATTAATAGACATGCTGATGTCTTCTGCGTATAGCTACAATTCATATCCTATATATAATCTTGTTGTAAGTGGGACAGTACAAGGAGGAGGTAAAGAAAAGGAACATGCAGAAGTGTTTTTGCTGGGGTATTAGACATGAAATGTCTACAAAACAGGCATAGTAAAACTTACAAGGGTACACATACTCAGTTATTATGATAAAGAAAAACAGTTTGCATTCACATTCAGCACTTCATTACAAAATGAATTTCAAAGCAATTTGCCAAGTGATTTTCACAAAGCATTCTTTGGCTCAGTACCAAAGAACTATGTTGGAGGTGGACTCAGAGACTTAAGCCATGTGTCTGACACACTATAAAAACCAGTCTAAGTGTTTCCATTCCATAGATTGGAGGCAGACTGATAGAAAACTGTGAAGGAGAACGTACCCATTCCTTACCTCTTCCCCAATCCTATACTGCAGTTATCTTGATATTTTGAGATCCCTCAAAGATGTTGTATTGTTCTTCTGTATAGAGTGTCCCTTCTGGGAGAGTGTGTAGAGGTAGGATTTTTCTCATTAATATGGGAATAGGCAGATTAATTTAGCATCCAGAGTATAGGATAGTAGATTTAACTACCTGTACTATGCTATAAACCATACTTATGGAGAATATTTATTTTCTATTTATTTTGGAAAATTTTCTTTGTATTCCTAACAATTTTGCATATTTTCCCCTTTAATTGGAACTATTTTCATAGCAATATATATATATATATAGGTTATGTAACTATACCTCAACTACATCCTAGCTTCTTCAGTGCCTGTTATCGGGAAATGGATAAAAGAACAAAGATCACAGACATTCCTTGAACCCTTCCTTCCTCAAATTCTCATAGCATTTTGCCTGACTTTCTTTTGCCTTTAATCCATTTTATCTTGTATCATATTTATGATGTCAGAACCTAAATCTCCCTCCACCTTCAAAAAAACAACTCCTTCCCACCCAGTCAGGTTTTAAGATCCTGGGGGTAAGACCAGGTTTATTTCTCATCTTTTCATTCCCAAGGTCTATAGCAAGTAGGCTTTACACAGAGAAAAGTGATTAATAAAAAATGAATTAAAGACACATGAGAGCATCATACCCTAACCCCTATAGAGCCTATTGCTATTCCTAAAGACATCCAGTGACTAGTGCTTATTAAACACTTGATAAATATTTATTGACTGCCTTACTGAAATTTCTCCTGCCCACTTGACTGGTATTGAGTAATAACTACAGTAATACTACTGTCTTAGATTTACACCATTTAAAAAATAGTTTTCAAAGTTCTCCATAAAATATCTTATTTATTTTTTACAATAATCCATTGAGGAACGCTCGGCAAATATCAAGGTCACTTGACAGAAAAAGAGACCAAGACTCTGATCGTTTAAGTCATTTGCCCAGGTCCTAAAGGATCTAATCCATTCAGCTTTGAAACTTCTGTCCTGGGAATGGATTTCATTAATGAATGAGTGAATACAAACTCATAATCTTTCTCTCCTCTTCAACTCCTGCCTTCATGTTAGAGGACTTCCACAAACATATAGACCCTCCCTCAAATACCTTAACCATTCGGTTCCTCAACCTATTCACCTATGAATTACTCTTCCCCACCTCAGTCACACATAAAAATGTGTCATCCCCTGAATCTTACCATCAACCACAAACCTCTACGTTCCCTCCCCATCCCATCCCTCCCCTTCCCTTTCCTTCTTTTTCCTTCACTACCCTTCCCTTTTCTTCCCTTCCCTTCTCTTCCCTTTCCTTCCTTTCTTGCCTTGCCTTTCCCAAAAGCTTGAACCTACTGTACTCTGAAGCCCATAGATTGGACAACAGTGGGCCCCTGCCTAAACTCTACTTAAGGACTGTTTTCTGGACCCTCCTGGCTTAAGAGTGATTATCAATAGTAACTGTTGCTGTTTCCCTCCCAGCCTGAGGCAGTTATTTTTCTTTGCCTCATTAAAGGGGCCATCCCCTGACTACTTCTTAAATAGGCCTATTCACTGAATGGGTATTACCTCACCCTTAGAGGGTACCTGAATAGACTTTGGCTTAAAGGGGCCAAGGTCTCCCATTGTATCCTGGGCCACCTCCAGTCATCCTGAGGAATATCTGGTCACTGGATTCAGATGGCTCTGGAGAAGAAGTGAGGCTGGTGACCTGCACAGCCTTCCCTTCCTCAAAACAACATCAACTGCGAGTCATGTCGTCATGTCTCTGATGGCGTGGTCTTCTTCAGCAACGAAGGATGAACACAACAACTATGTTCAAGGATTCTGAAATTCCTTTAACTGACTTTAGTTTTTTGCCTTTCTATCTGACTTCCCTTACAAACCTTATTTTTCAGCTTCACCATGACTTTCAATCCCCTTTGTTTCTCCATTTTCTCCTAGGATCTCTCCCCTGAACTAGCCGTTCTCTTCTTTCCCCCATTTTGACTATTTTGCAAACTAATTCAACTACATTTTCCTCCCTTTTTGGATCCCCAGCCCTCTTCCAGCAACAATGACATCCAGCTAAGTCTCAGCCTTGGATCATTCCCAGCATTCATCACTCCCACTCCTACACATATGCTGCTGAAGAAAGATGGAAAGAAATCACACCCTGGGTTTACTTCAAATTTATGTTAGACAACCTCAACTGGGCCCTCCCTGACCCTAGGCAATCCTGCTACACCTCAACTTATTCTATTCCCCACAGAGGCTCTTCCAAATATTTCCATCCATTCTCAAACCTACCTTGTGTTCCCCTTTCTCTACTATCTCAGTTGATAGCTTTATTGCATAGAAAAAATTGAGGCCATACCCTGTTGAACTCTCCCTTCTCTCTTTCTCATCTCCTATCACTCAGATGCCTTCTCACACTATCTTTTCCCTCACTGCTACCTTCATGATGAAATGGCTTTACTCCTTAACAAGGCTAACCCTTCTATTGGTTCAAGTGATCCTATTTCATTCTGTCTCTTCTAAAAGACTGCCTACTCTATCTCCATTCTTTCACTTATTTTATTTTTGAATAGTATTTTATTTTTCTCAATTATATGTAAAATAATTTTTACATTTATTTAAAAATTTTTGAGTTACAAATTCTCTTCCTTCCTTCTTTTCCTCCCCAGAGAGGGCAAGCCATTTGATATAGGTTATACGTGTGCAATCTTGCAAAATATAAATCCATGTTAGTCATGTTGTGAAAGAAAACAGACCAAAAAAATGAATAGGTAAAGTGAAAAATAGTATGCTTTGATCTACATTCAGATTCCATCAGTTCTTTCTCTGAAGGTGGATAGAATTTTTCATCATGAGTCCTTTGGAACTATCTTGGATCATTGCGCTGATGAGAATGGCTAAGTCACTCACAGTTGATCATTGTACAATATTGTTGTTTCTGTATACAATGTTCTCCTGGTTCTGTTCACTTTACTTTTCATCAGTTGGTGTCTTTCCAGGTTTTTTATTGTTTATTATTTTCTGTTTATTGTTGCTGTTAAATCATTTCTTAGTCATGTCTATACCTTCATGACCACATTTGGGGTTTCCTTGGCAGAGAGAGTGGAGTGTCTTGCAATTTCCTTTTCTGGTTCATTTTACTGATGAGAAACTGAAGCAAACAAAGTTAAATGACTTGCCCAGGGTCACAGAGGTAGTGAGTTTCTGAGTCCAGACTGGAACTTACAAAAATGAGTCTTCCTGACTTTAGACTTCCTATTCACTATGCCACCTAGCTGCCTGGGTCACTTCTTCAAGCAAAATATATGCTATAATCATATAGCACTTGTTCAGTCACTTCCCAATTGATGAACATCCCTTTGATTTGTAATTCTTTTTCTACCACAAAAAGAGCTGATATGAATATTTTTGTACAAATAGGTCCTTTTCCTTTTTTTCTTTTCTTTTGGGGGATATAGATATAGTAGTGGCATTACTGGATCAAAGGGTATACAAATATATATATATAAAAGTGTGTAATCTTTCACTTATTTTCAGTCTCTATCTGCTGGTTAACTACTTACTGGCTACAAAGATTTCTATGTGTCGCCCATCCTGAAAAAGAAAAAAAAATTCACTTGATCTTTTCATCCCTGCTAAGTATTATTTTATATCTCTTATTTGTAGCCCAACTCATTGAAATAAAAAAAAAAAGCCCTCTACAATAGGGGCCTCTACTTTCTCTCCTCTTATTCTCTTCTTAAGCCCTTGTAATCCAGCTTCCAATCTTCTCATTCCACCAAAACTACTCTCTCCAAAGTTACTAATTATATCGTTGTTGTCAAATCTAATGGCTTTTTCTCAGTCTTTATTCTCCTTTTACTCTCTGCAGTCTTTGATGCTGTTGATCATCCAAAGATAGGAAGCCTTTTTCAACCCATTTTTATTGTAGTGCCTTCCTCTGTTAATTTTTTTCCCAGTTATTCTGCGTATCGTTTACTTCATATATATTTGTGTGAGTTCTCTCCCCTATTAAGCTGTATGCTCCTTGTGGGTAGGGACTGTCATTTTCCTCTTTTTGTATCCTCCAGATTTTAACACAGTGTCTGGCACATGGTAGGCACTTAATAATAGTTTGTTGATTGAATGATTAACTAATGCACCACGTATAGCTGGTCACAGACCAGACTGTGCTTCATATCCGCTGCTTCCACATTATTTTATCCCTTTCCCTGCCACTCAGGGTGTACTGAGCACTTCCCAACCTCCACTTAGCATCTTTCCGTCTCTTATACTGGGGAAAGTAATCAATTCTAATCATTACCGCCATTGTTTAAATGCTTTTTCTTTTCCAGAAAGAATGTGCCAGTAAACTGTCTTATGGATCAGCTCATCAACCTCTTGATTCTCTGATTAAGATATCTTTACCTGGCTGCTATTACCATATATGGTGTCTCTTCCTATTAAGGACTGAGACATTCACTTTTTAAATCTGTATTTCCAGAACTTACTTCCATTAAGTATTTAAGAAATACTTTCCCATTCATTCATTCTTTCTTTCTAGGTCCCACGAACAATAAGACGACAGGCATGGACAAGAACCTATGTCTTTCAATAATATATTTTTAGGATAAAATATAAATTCTACTGGAAGAGACCTTGGAAGTCATCAAGTATAATACAGTAATTTTACAGATATAGTAACTGAAGCACAGAGAGGGTGAGTGATGTGTCCAGGGTCACAACCTATCTAAGGTAAGATTTGAATTTAAGTCTGCATGGCTCTAGGTCTATTCTCTAATCAATATACCTTGCTACTTCTCCCATAGAATTAGATTTGATTAGCTCAGGGGTCTAAGGTTTATTCTTCCTAGCCACTGGGTACAAACATCTTAGACGTGAATGACTTTCTGATGCTTCAGACCATAGATCAACTACATAAACAACACTAGGAAATTGTGCTCAACTCAATCAGTGCTTGATTCTAGTATAGATGGTCATTCCCTTTCTGTTCCTAATATCCTTTCTCTGCTATGGCTAACTAAGCTTCTCTTTGTTAGATGGTTGTGGAGTATTTCATTTTGTTCCAATTTGGGACTTGAGTTTCTTGGGAACTCATCTGAGCCAGGCTCAGTCTATATCAAAGGTGAAATCAATGTTTCCAAGAAGAGATAGTTTTTTCTTCCAAAACATAACATGTTATGTTTCTAATGAAAGATGAATATAAATAGAAGAATTTATTGATAATGGATAAAATAAATTATCTCAATACTGACTCAGATTGATCTAATTTCATTCTAAATGTCAATCTTTTCCTTTGTCAAAATATTTCCATTTCCCACATAAATTATCAAAAAAGGAAACAGACATGTTATCCTACCCTTTCCCTTTCTTCCTCCTCTGGTCATTTCTCAGAAAATAAACCTGGAATAGGAAATTGTTACACATATTATTCTATCCTATTCTTTTCTACTCTATACATATTTAAGGTTACTTTTATATTTAAATTATTGGACTTGGTGCTGGGATGCAAAGATGTAAAGAAAGAGTCTTGCCCTATAAGAGCTTAAACCAGGTCTATAGGTGACATGGTTCAGTGAGGTGAGTATTGAACTTCAAGTGCTAACACCTGGATATAAATCTCCATTCTGCTGCCTAAGTTTCATCGTTTTAATTAGTAGTTGGACTTGATGGTCCCTTTTAGGTCTCAATCTGTGATTCTCTAATTTCACTGTTATAGGAAACTATCTGTAAGGAATTTCTTCTAACAATGCACATAATACCTACCCTACTGATGTGGATACAAACAGTGCCCTAAGAGTTAAAAATAATATTAAGGATTGACTTTTTAAAGCCCCTAGTTTATTTTCTAACCTGAAGTTTCCCTAAAGCCTCCCCTTACCACAAAATATCCTCTTATTCTGAACTATAAAATTCCTTGTCCCTACCCCTCACTCCGGGGAATGGGATTTCCTTATCTTGTGTCATTCATAGTCCTTGTCCTGTGTATTTATCTCATAAGACTTACCCTAGATCTCCAACCTCCATAAAGAAACCTTAAAATCATCCTATATAAATTTGGTCCTTTTCCTATATCACTGCCCTTTGCTCCTTGCTAAATCTCAGGCCCCTTTGCCCTTTTATCATTAAAGCTCCCAGTGGCTACAAAAAAGGTCTAAGTGAGTTCATTCACATTTGAGCACTTCCATCTCTCTCTTCAACAGTACAACTGAGATCCCTGGTATTCCTAACACCTTGGAGTAGCTAGGTGGTGTAGTGGATAGAGCACTAGGTTTGGAATCAGGAAGACTAATCTTCCTGAGTTCAAATCTGGCCTCAAACGCTAGCTGTGTGACCTTGGGCAAGTCATATAACTCTGTTTGCCTCCATTTCCTCATCTGTAAAATGAGAAGGAAATGGCAAAGCACTCCAGTATCTTTGCCAAGAAAAACCCAAATGGGATCACAAAAATGCACACATAACATCAACAATAACATTTCTAACACTAAGGCCAACTCTACAGTCATTGTATCAGTTTGCTGCTCCCTGTGTATCCTTCCATAAGACAACCACAAAAGCTCATGTTACAAAAGAACAGCAAAAACCCAAACCCTTCCATCAAACATGTTTCTTTGAACCATTGCAATGAAAAAAAAATGATAAAAATCTCTTTGAATATACCCAAGTTCTTTCAGTGTTCCTTTAATTGCTCTAAATTGGTACTTTAAAGCCTTTGCTTCTTCCCAGCATTTTGAAACACTGGTCTTTTTATATTATTGGTGTCTCATCACATTCCAAAGATTACTATTTAGCTAATGAAGGAATAAATTTACTTTTTCTTGATGTAGCATGTTTCAGAAAAGGGGAATTCAATTGGAAAAAAAAGAAAACAAATGACTTATCTTTCAGTACCGTACAGAGGTTCTGACATGCGGCTGGCTGCACCGTCAAGTACATGTACTCAAGGATTAATATGGGCATGCATAGAAGAACAGTCTGTGTTAGTTATTGTGGATATGATCTCATTCATTTTTATTTCATTAACTCATTTGATGGGGAACTGTAGACTTTTACTGCAACCCAATCAAGTAGATTCCTATACAAATTATGAAAAAACTAAATTATACTTTTTCTGTAGAATGAATTCCTCAGTCCATTTTTCAAGATGTTTCCTAGAAGTAGAATATGTGCCTCCCTTGGGTTTTTAGTTTTACTAGAGGATCACTCATTTAAAAGATGCATGACCTCGATATAAAGAGACATATTAGAAGAATAGAGGCTGAAATTTGAGGACTCAAAGGAGACCCAGTGGGGTAGCAGAAAGAGTGCTAAAGTCAAGTCATCTGCAATCCAACTTAGGGCAAGCCACTTCATGTTGTAGGCCTCCATTTTCTGATTTGTAAAAAAGGGGGAGTTGAGCATTTCTCACCTGCTGAATGGCATATTTTCATTCTATGAAACTTTTGCCATCTAATGTTCTTTTTTCTAAGTTACATTTTATGGACTTCTTTTATCCTTAGAGCACAGTCATTTCTCCCATGCCTCCAAATGAAGCCCTTATTTGAGACAAAGGAAAAAGTTCAATATCGTAAGGAGTATACAATATTCTATCACACTAGTTTTTGATCTGCTTGTCATAAAGGAAGCATCTTTCATTACCTCTTTTCCTGGACCTTCACTGGTTTTTCCATTACTCAGAGTTCATTTCTTTTTGTGTTCTGTTCTTTTACATTGCTGTACTTTTGGTGTATAGTGTATTTAGTTTTATTGACTTTGTTCTGCAGCAATTCATAAAAATTTTCTCCCTGAGTGTCCTAACTTCCCTATTTTTGTCAATATTTAACTACTGATTACTATTAAATCGATTTCATCTATTAATCTATTTCTGCTGCGACTGCTGTTGCTGCTGCTACTACTGCTACTATTTACTACTACCTAACATTTACATACCTGTGTGCCAGATAGTGTGCAAAGTGCTTTACAAATATTATCTCATAACAACCCTAGGAGGTAGAAGCTATTAGGATCACCATCCTACAGATGGGGAAATCGAGGCAAACAGAGTTTAAGTGACTTGCCTAGGGTTATACAGCTACTAAGTGGGATTTCAACTCAGCATGATATTAGTATGTCATCCTTTTCCTGCCTTTTCCCAATGGACCTCCACTTTGCTATCAGTTCCCTGATACTGCAAGGAGTAAGATTATGAATATTTTGGTATATTTTGGAGAAAGCTTTCTTAAAATATTTCTTAAAGTATATAAACATACAATTCCCTGTCTCTATTTTTTCTTCTAGGTATTCGTGTCATTCTCCCTCCACTCCTCCTTCCATCTTCCTTTCTGTTTGTTCTTCTGGATTACTTTCTCAGATATGGCTTTCTATGAGGCAAACACTATATGATAAAAATGAAACAAAACACTTAATAATACCAAATGCAGGCACCATCAAAATCCCAAACGATTTCAATAATTGTCAGGCTAATCTGGGGGCTAAGAAGCATTCATGTGTTACCCTAATCAGAGAGTCTAGGAAGTTGCACTATGAGAGTAGAGAGCCTACAGCTGCTGCCAAAAGCACTAATGAAGACATGCTACTTGCTCTAACACCGAGGCTGCCTGTAGGCAGTTTATATAAACAGACAGTCAAGGACTCTGGGTTTGCTAGTATTCCCCAAACTGGTCCTTTACTACCGACATACAGTTGTTGATGGGAGGAATATATAATGTTGCTGTGGACTCAGGACTGAGCAATGTAGTTTGGAGGAGTCTAGTTATCTGTGTGACTTTTTCTATGTTTCTATCTTTGTATTCTATTTTGTATGTGTCTATGCAAAAATATGCATTCATCTATACTATAGGCTACTTGAAATTGCTGTATTCTGAAGGGATGAATTTATTGTTATAAGGTCATGGATAGCTATAGACAGGGATGAATTTATTGTTGTAAGGTCAGGGATAGCTATATCCTCAACTATATCTTGGAAGCTTTTCCCTGAGTATATGAGCTGCTCATATTTACCAGGGAATGGGATCCTTGAAGTTAATGGTTTCAAGGACCTTGACACGGTAGAATATCTAAATATTTACGCATCCCTAGTATAGAGTGGGTTGGAAAAGAGTAGCATTGTTTTATTTTAGTACTAACATTCTAGGAATCATTTGAGGTAATTTGTTCTGAAATATGTTCCAGGAAAACCACAGAAGAGAAACAGATATATTTTTAAAATGGAGGCATTTGGGTCCCACTACTGGCAGAAGATTATGGGGAGTTAGTAATGAAAGACTGTGCTCATGTGCAGAGCTCATATAGCAGAAGAGATGCAAGCCATAAAAACTGGCAGCAAGTATTCCAAGAGGGCACATGCTCTTTAAAGGCTAAACTCTTGTACTTATACTTTTTATCCAATTTCTTCCTGTTTGGTTAGCCTTGCTCTGTCAATCATTTCCACTCCCATATGAGTCTTTAATCTTTCTTCTGTAGTGGATATTTTCCATTAGCCTGCAAACATGGTCAGGTTTCCTCTATAAAGACAATAACAACAAAACACAAAGCAAAAATGGTACCTTTCCTTGATTTGATGCTCCCTCAAACTGTTCCATGTTTTTCTTCTATTTTATGGACAATTTTCTTAGCGGTCATAATTCAGGTATCCCTTTTTCTATGAAACTTAGTCTGAATCTCCATCATCCGATGGCAGAAAACCATTCCACTTCACTTTTTCTCAATTTGGATAGACTTCTTTATATTACCCATCACTCTCTCTTCCATATCTAATTGTGTGTGTATCTGCTCCTCCCAACTTATATGCTGTTATAAAATTTTTGAGTGCTGAGTCTCTGCTCTCTATCTTTGGGTTCCCATTAACTATCACTGTACTGTCTATACATAGTAGGTCCTAAGTGAGTATTTGTGGAATTGAATGATTTTGAACAAGGCATTTGACATTTCTGGGCTCCATTTTTCAGCAAGGATGTAAAGATTTTTGCCTCCTGGCTACCTCACTGGGAGATGTCATTGAATCAATATGAGAAGCACATTTATCTCCTTAGAGGGTAAATTTAAATTATGTGTTGTACTGTAAAGAGCATTGACTAGGGAGTAAGGGCTGTGGTCTCTGCCTTGATACTGACACAATTATGTCATACAATGTCTGCAAAATGAAGGGACTGGATCGGATTGTTTTTAAGGTTCCTTTCCTCCCTAATATTCCAAATCCTTTAAGTTTATTATTGTTGGTATTATAGAATATATACTTAGGTAAAAATCAAACTTTCTCATCCCATAACCCTCTATGGGTCATCTCCCTTTTTCCCCTGCCTTTATGTACAAGCATACACAGACTGTCCCCCACCCCCTTTCCTACTGACAATATGGGATCCCAGAACATAAAAATGCAAGCATTACATGGCTATTACTTCCACACAGCTATTTGTACCTGAAGTTCTATACTGATGGTTCCTGAAACCACTTAAGAACTTTCCCACAATCAGCCATTTGAGGAATACTGATGTAGACCACTGACACAGGTACAGTGAGAAATCACTGCAGCTAAATCTCCTTCAAGCAGAAACAGTCAGCCTGCACCAGCTTAGGTTTTCAATAAAACATGAAGCTCCATAAAGTCAGAATTTAATGAAATCAATTGAGAACATCTAGAGGCCTAGGTCTGTAATGAAAATTGTATATGCTTCAAGGAAATGGTCTTCCTAGGAGAATTCATCCAAAAACCTAGCCATAAAACAATAGAAATGTATCTAAATATTATGTTAAAGTTACTATCCAATTCAATGCTCCGTACTAATGTTATGAAATATCCTACTATCCCCTGAGATCTTTCTGAGGTTGTCCCACATGAGACCCTCCTTATAGTCGCTGATCCCTAGGCATCTTTAGACCTTTAGTACCTGGATTAGTTTACCCATAATGGTTTTCATATCACTGCAATTAAGAGGAACTCTGGAAAGGAGGAAACGGCTTTGGGGTCTGGGAAAAAGAAGAGAAGGGAAAAGGCAGAGACCAATTCCCAAAAGGAGAACTTACAGTGTAGTGAAGTGATTGTCAGTATGTGATCTGGTAACCTCTATGAGACTATGAGATACTCCAAGGCCAAGACTTTTCATAATAATGCTATTACATTTCAATTTATAATACTGTGTAACCTATATTTGAAAAAGCTCTTTGGGGTCCTCTATTGTTTTTTAAAGTTTAAAGGTGCTCTAGCACCTAGGCTATTTTCAGAACCATGAGGGTAGTAGAAAGAATGTTGGACTTGGAGTCAGGGAGGCTTGTTTCAGAACCTACCTCTGATACTATCTGGGTGACTGGCAAGCCACTTAACCTCCTTGAAAGTCAACTTTCTCATCTATAAACTAGTGGGATTGACATGGAGAAATATTGAGGTCTCTTCCAACTCCAAATCTATGAAGACTGAGTAGGAGAAAACGTTGATCCAATGAAAATTATCTACAAATATGTAAGAAAGAGTTGACATCAACCTCAAATAGCTTTTAGAACTGGTCTCATGTACGCATTTTGAGCTGATGTACCTGGGATTAGGTCCCAGTAGAGTATGAAAGGCATTTCTGCTAAAATAATAACTCACATTTAGATGCTACTTAAAACAAACAAACCAAAACTCTTTCCTTACCACAATCCTCTGAGGTAGGTGACACAAGCACTGTCACTACCCTACCCCCTTCACAGAAGTAGAAACTGAGGACTGAAATGATAGGTGATGGCCACATAGCTAGCACATTGCTGCTTGAGATTTAAACCCACCTCTCTTGATTGCAAGTCTAGCATTCTTTCCAATATACAAGTTTTGGCACAGGTATGATTCATCCATTTTCAATTTAAATCAAAGTTAAAGTTACACTTGGTACTGTGTAAAGCCCGGATACCCAAAGCAGACAGTGGAAACAAAGCAAAACAAATTTTAAAAAATGCACATCTTTGCCCTGGACCACTGGGAACTGTTTCCAAAAGAATCATCCTCTTAGAACTAATACCTTCGGTGACTACCACAACACCATCTTCATTGTGCTTTGATAGATTACAAAGCAGTTTAAATTATTTATACTCATTTTTCCCCACCGAGATTCAGAAAAGGAAGTTTAAACAAAAGGCATAGCACTCTCTGTTTTTTAAATTCTCAGTAACTGCCCACTCATATAAAATAAATACTTTAGGAAGGAAATGTAGGCTGTTACCAGCCATCTTCTGAGTCAAAAGTTAAGTTCATATTGGAATAACAATCAAACAAAATCTATATAATTGATTTAATCTGTCACATCAAGTATAATAAAATGAAATATTTTGGAGGCACTGGGATACTATTATGGCAATGCCATAGACCATGCTCCTTTGCATAGCAGGAGAAACATGTATAGGACTAGAAAAGCCTATGCTAGAATAGAACATTTCATAGATTAAACTGTATTTGTCTATGTAGACAATGTCTCTACAAGGGCACTGCCATCCTCCCTATCTCCCAGGTTCACAGCCTTGACGTTGCATTTTACTCCTCCTCTCCCTTATCCTTCCAACATGTTATCTAATTCTTTTGTCATCTCTTACTGCATTCTTTTTTTTTATCTCCACTACATCTGCCACATCTGTTTCCTTCTCCTTACTCCTGCAGTCATCATTGTAGTGCAGCCCCTTGTCACAATTAAACCTGGATAATGACAGGAGTCTTCCTTTCTCAAGAGTTTCTCCACTCCAATCTGTTCTTCATAAAATTTCCAAAAAGATTTCTTGTAAGCACAGATCTGACTGTATCATTCCTCTACTGAATCAACTCAAGTGGTTCCCTACTGCCTCTGGATCAAACGTAAACTCTGTCTTTTAAAGTCCTTTGCAACCTGGCTCTGACCGACCTTTCCAGCCTTATTACACATGATTCCCCTTTCCTGAACTCTATACAGTTGAGTCATTTCTTGTAACTTCTCACAAATAGCTCTCTATATTCCATATTCCATCTCTGCCTTTCTATACTCACCATTTCCCATGTCTGGACTGTATTTCTTAGCCTTTGACTTTTAGACGTCTTTAGTTTCTTCCTAAGCATGACCACCTTCTTTGGTATTGCAAAGCATAGACAGAGCTCAGAGGCATTTTGGAAGTCAAATCTTACACCATCGTTTTTACAGATGAGGAAATTGAGTATCTAAGAGTCTAGTGATTTGTGCAGGCTTACACAGTCAATGTCTAAGGCTGGATTTGAATCCAGGTTTTCCTGACTCTAGGTCCACCACATCATGCTGCCTCTTGCCTTTTCTGATATTTGCGTATTTCTATTTGCAATCAGTTACTCTCTCTTTGGTTTCTTTGGTGAGACTTGTCACTATGGATTCAAGTTTTTTTATCCTGTCAATTAGTTCTGCTGTGTAGCCCATAAATTCTACTTTCACAGTTCTTATTTTTCTTTATAACTATTCAGGAACATCCTGCTGTGGTTCCATGCTCTTCTGGCAATCCATTGTCTTTTGACTTACCATACCATGCTGTCTCTTGCCTTTCTTGATATCTCCCAACGCTATTGCCCCCCTTCCCTAAACTACCTTGGATTAATTTTTAAAATATATTCTTCAAATACTTGTTTGTAAATGTCATCTCCCCGAATAAAGCATATGCTTTTTGAAAGCTTAGATTGTTATATTTTGTTTGTGCATCTTAGTACCTTTTATTAGGAATAGTACATAGGAGGTCTGCTAAATTAACATGGAGGCAAGACCATATTATTCCTAACATCCGTGCTCTTAAAAAGAGTCCATACAGTTTCCTCAAAGGAAAACAGAAGGGATGGAATTTTTGAGATAAACCAGCAGAAGTAAGAGTGTCCTCATACTCTCTAGGAGAAAGAGAAAGCAGCAGAAACTGTTCTTCCCCAACATGTGCATAATAGACTAGAGGATGTATAAAAGGGGATGTCATCCATATACATAGTGCTATCCAGAGATGATTCTCTCTCTCACTGCCCTTGGATTCATACTCACTCATTCTTTCATCCCTCTTATCCAATCAGTTGCTAACACAGCCACCACGTCAGTACATGCTCTTATCACCTCATGTCTGACTACTGTCATAGTTTACCAGTTGGTCTCTCTGACACAAGTTTCTCCCTACTCCAATTTATCTTCCACTCAGCTGTCAAAGTGATCTCTTTAAAGCACAGGTTTGACCATGTTACTTCTTTTCTATTCAAACTCCAATGGCAATATAAAAATTTTCTTTTTGCCTTTTAAAGAACTTTACAACCTGCCTCTTTCCCCAACCCTTCCACTCTTACCTTATTCTTTTACCATGTACTCTGATATTCAGTGACACTGGATTCCTTGATGTTATTCAAATAAGACACTCCCAATAGGCTGCCCCCTATTCATGGAATGCTCTTCCTTCCCACACCTGTCTCCTGGTTCCCCTAGATTCCTTCAAGTCTCAGCTAAGGTATTACCTTCTACAGGAAACCTTTCCTGATGCCTCTTAATTCTCCCATCTTCCCTCTGTTAATTACTTCCAATTTGTTGTGTATATAGTTGTTTGCATATAGCTGTTTGGAAGTTGTCTCCACCATCTTTTGTGTCACCTACTCTCCCCTTCTTGTGGTCCTCTTTTCTTTTTACCTAGATTACTCTAACAATCTCATAATTGGTCTCCTTGACTCAAATCTGTCCCCACTTTAGTCCACACTATATTTTGCTGCTGATGTGATTTCCTTTAAGCACCAATATGACCATGTCACCTTTTTACTCAAACTCCAGTGACTTTTTATTACCTTTAGAGTGAAACATACCTTTTGTCTCTGCCTATCTTTCTAGTCAAATTGAACATTATTCTATTTTAATGACTCTGAAATACTGCCCGACCTTCTCTCTATTCCTCCTAACACTGCATCTCCCATCTCCATGCCTTTGTATAGGCTATCCTCCATAACTGTAATGTATTCCATCCTTTACTCCAGCTAAGAAAGTCTCTTCAATTAAGGTACAAATCAGGCAAAGTTTTCCACATGAAACCTTTTCTTATCCTCCCTCTCAAGCTCCCTTACAATTACCATTTTGTATTTATTAACTTTATATTTTTGCTGCATATATTTATTTGAACATTACAGTTTTTTGCTTTTCTTCTTCCAAATTGCCCATAATTTCCATGACTCCATTTCTAATGAATTACTCTCTTTTGTTTCTTTGGTGAAATTTGCCACTGTGGATTCAAGTTTTTCTATTCTGCCAGTTATTTCTGCTGTGCAATGCATAAATTCTACTTTCACAGTTCTATTGCTCTTTTAAACTATTTAGAAATATCTTGCTGTGGTTTCATGCTTTCTTGGGAATCTATGGGCCTTCTGACTCATTAGACACTGATTTATTTTCTTTTGTGTTGCAATATTCATTCATGGTTGCCTAGATTCTTCTCTCTGATTTGAAGGCTATGACATATTCTCTTATTAATATCTGCACTGCTGTTTTATCTGTTAATGCTCAAAGTCTTTGAGTTTTCCTCCTCACTGAGATCTTTAGCAGTTTAGTCTTTTCCCTTTATTCTCCTCACTTTTCACTTTTTGACTCCTTCCTCTTTGATGATAGCTTTCTTTGAGATTGGATCTCAAAGATGTTTCAGCCTGTTTCCAGGCTGGGCAATTCAAAGTTCAGCAGCCTAGGTCTCTCCTCAGGTGACTTTGGAGGGATAGAACTGTCCACAACTACATACTGGTTTCCTTCCCTCAGGCTTAAGCTCTCTTCCCCCATCAATCCCTTCCTGCCTACATACTTTTTCACACATTTACCCTAGTTCCTCAGTTCTCTGTTTGAGTCCTGTTGCATTACCCAGTACTGGTAGCTGCTGTCACATAGTGAGCAAAATTTTGCTTTTTTATATTTCCATGGCACTGGGAGGTGGGAAGGATAAATTTGAGTTCTAGTGTAAGTTCATGGATTATATTTTGTAGCCCGGCTTCTAGAGCAAGAGTGGTGGGAAAAGTTGGGAAGTCCTTATTGAGTACCTGGGGATTAGCTGTTTCTATTGTTATTTCATCAGGTTTCTATCTGTTTTGGTTTCTTAGCATTCTCTAGATGGAATTCCTTCATCTTTTGTGCATAATTCCTATTTTTGAGGACTCCTGAGAATCTGAAAAAAAAAATCTAGTCCTACATTTTGTTAGTTTCATGACCCAAAAGTCCAAAATCATGTATGTATGTATGTATATGTATATATAATATTTATGTATAAATTTGTACCCACTATACATATGTGTCTCTATATAGACATATATGTCTCTATATAGACATATATGTAAATATGTCTATATGGAAAGATATATGTGTCTATATAGAGAGATATATACATGTGTCTACATCTATGTATTTGCATATATATATCTATATATGTTATAGATATATAACTTCTTGTTTCTCTCATCAGTATATAATCTCATTGTGAGCAAGGACTATTTAATTCTTCGTATTTGGCACAGTGAACAGAGCTTCTTGGAGTCAAATAGACCTAAATTCAGATCTGACCTCAGATACTTGCTAGTTATTTGACTTTGGATCAATCAGGGTAACCAAAAACAATATCACAAATCCATGATATATGTGTTGCAACTGGATTTGTTACAAGAGAAAGGCACATGCATGTGAGAACTCTCTAATTCCAAGGAGCTCAGTGGTAGAGGGAAAGCCTTGGTATTTAAGTTACAGGGAAAAGGGAAAGTCGTAGGAGAGGGGAAATTGATTAATCTCCTCCCAATGGAGAGAAGAAATAAAAAATAAGTAAATGGCAAAAGCAGCATTCTTTCCACTTGGAAACTGCTAGATTATGAAGATATAATGGTCTGAGTACCTGTAAAGGTTTCAGCTTTAGAAAGAGTTGCTCATTCTGGTACAGACTCAGACTGACTGGTACCTATCTTGACTGGCAAGGACACACAAGGAGACCAGCATGGGGAGTAAACAACAAGTGTCAGCTGCGAAGGGGCTTTGTCCTTGACACATTTAGAGCCTCCTGCAAACTCCAGGTTAGGCATTTCTGAAAAATATGGCAATTCAAAAAGACAAGTCCAGGGGACCTCTTAATAGTCATTTTACTACTGTTTGCCTCGGTTTACTCATCTGTAAAATGGGGATAACAGTACCTACACCTCCTTGCGTTGTTATGAGGATGAAAGGAGGCAATTTTTGTAGAGAATTTAACACAGTACCTAACACATAGTGCTAGCTATTATTGTATTATCTGTATCTAGCACAGTTCAAAATAAATGTTTGTTGATTGTGTGAAGATGTCGTACCACCTTCTAAATGAAGCCTTTTCTCTAAATGAAGTTCCCCCTCTCAAACCACCTTGTATTCATTTGTATGAACTAATGTCTGCCTCTTGTCTCCCTTGCTGGAATGTAAATTTCTTGCCAGAAGGGACAGTTTCATTTATTACCTCTGCAATCCCAACACCTAGCACACAAGTAGGAGCTTAAATAAATGCTTTTTCATTGGTTTCACATTACTGGTATAATGATGAATTGATCAGAAATCAGAAACACTCTTGATCACCATCCCATTGTAATAACAGTTATAGAAAAGCAAGGAAAGGAATATCTTATTTTGTACAAATAAAGAAGGACCTTAATACCTTTCAGTTTGAAAAATTGTCACATTTTACTACGGTTTTAAAAGCAAAATCTATATGAAAAACAGAGAAACAGCTCAAATGAATTTAAATGAATCTTCTTTTTCTTAACTAGACCTTTGATTTCACAGATGTAAGAAACTGACTGGAAGGAAACTTCCTCTACCTGACAATGAATATAAATACCATCGATTAATTTATAATCTTAGAATGTCTTTACTGGGGCAGTGAGAGATAAAGTGATTTACCTAGGGTCACCTGTGTCAGAGATGGGACTTGACCCCAGATAGGTCTTGATTTTTCTGAAGTCACTGTCTCTTTCAATTGATGTATTAAGAAATCAGAGAAAACACAAAAATATCCTGCCTTGTTTACTATGCCAGTGGGCAAGTGAGAAAGCTTCCATTATTAATTCTCAGGCTCGGAACCATAGAACGATGAGGCTGGAGGGTCAAAAGAGGCCATGTGTTCCATCTCC
Organism: Potorous gilbertii; assembly: GCA_028658325.1. Lineage (NCBI taxonomy): Eukaryota > Metazoa > Chordata > Mammalia > Diprotodontia > Potoroidae > Potorous > Potorous gilbertii. Next base: position 427,567,773 of record CM053771.1, read on the forward strand.
CTAAGCTTTAAAACCTCATCTATTGCAAAAGCTCCAAAAGGCAGGGATAACTTTACTCTACGTTATTTCCAAATAGAACAAGGAAACCTGATATTGATTTGTTTCCATCAGAGAGAAATCAGATTTGATAATCTTCACAAGGATTTCTAAATGTTGCCAATAAAACCTCTATAAATTCAGCAGGGAATTCTGAGAGCTGATGGTTTTAGGTTGGGGAGGAAGGAGGAAACCTTTTTTTTCCTTTTATGGAAGAAACAGGACATGCCATGATGTTGAATGCACAAAAGTCAAACTCATTATTCAACAATTTGTCCTTTGTCTTTCTATTCACATTTTTAAGTTATAAGCAATGACGGAACTGCCAACATCGAACCAAGAAGGGTCTATTCTGGGAATCATTTATAGTGTAAGTAAAAGACTAATTAAATAATGACTTCATTTCACCAGGATCCCATGGAACAATCAATAGTCAAGGCACTGGTCTTGCATTCATTTGCCCTTGTCCTCACTAAATCTTGTCACAGTCACACTTCCCTGACACCCTGAATTAACCTTGACTATAACCTTAGCTCTAAAATAGAAACCAGAAGAATCTCTCAGATAAAGTCTTTCTTTTTCCATTAACTTGTTTAACAGTTATCCTACAAAACATATTTTATTATGTAAAAATATAAAATCATCATCTTTGTATTGAAAAACTATAACTATGTTTCTTCTATAGTAATAGGCTTCATTCAATATGATGAAATAAGCTGTATCTTACTATTTCATTGAAAATCAATGTGCTTTTCCTTTATATATTATTACATTTATATAGATGATTCTAATTTTAATCAATAATATATGTGTAGAAAAGTAATGTATTGAATAGTGGATGGGGCTGCTCTTGAACTCAGCCCTACTGACGAGGGTTCAAACCCTAATTCTGACCGTGGAACTGAGACTTTTATGGGTTAAGTCACAACCTCTTTCCAGGAAACTCTCAACAGAGTACACACAGATCCCCTGTGTGAGGGGAATTTACATAGCAGAAGTTGGTTATACTAGTGATTTCCCAGGTCCAGACTACCTCCCTCTTTTCCATTTCTTCCTCCATATCCCAAGTCAAAATGTTAGTATGCAAAACAGATGCATCACCCATTAAAGATAGACAAATAGATATCACTAAATTTCGTATCTTAACATTGGATATCCTGTATGACCAAAAGTAATCCATCCTTATCTACACTTCGAGATTTTCTCTCAAAGTTCAGCTCAAATGGCATTTGTTCATGAAGTGTTTACTAATCTTCTCAACTGCTAGTACTACCTGCCCCCAGATTATCTGGTATTTTGGTACTTATTTATATTTACTTCATAGCATGTATTTCAAACAATCTTGATGGCATTATGAAGCATAACTATTATGGCATTTAAACATTCTTAAATAAGTCAGAATAAAGGAATTAATCTGTTGCATCCCAAATTTCCAAACAAGTCACAAGTCCACTTAAATCTTATTTGAAAATTTCTTATTAAGACACACTGATACTAGCTCTCATTGAAGATAGTGTTTATATTTTGAAATAAGAACCATTCAACAATATTATTAAAATAACTTTTATTGGCTAGAAAGATAGTATAACCCTTTAAAAAGGGCTCACTTACTTATTTGTCATCTGTAAAATTATATCCAGGTGGCTACTAAAGAGGATATGGCATAGTCAGTCTTTATTTGTAAGAACTAGAAAGAATCTGAAGAGAAAATAAGCACAAAATGGTTAACTAAACTATTATTTTTTTAAATAAATTAGATTTAACAAATGTCCCTGGGAATAGGATTAATCTTTTGCTGGTAGTAGCCTGGAAATAGCGTTGACTAGATCAATGGTTCTTAAACTTTTTATCAGGAACACTTTGCACTCTTAAAAATTATTAAAGATTTCCTCCCAAAACTTTACACACACACACACACACACACACACACACACACAACATACACACATATACATGCACATACACATGTGTACATACACATATATGTATATATACTATATGTGTACACACACACACATATATATGGATAGCATTGGAAACTAAAATTTCTTAGTATCATTATGAAAACAATTTTTAACCTTAGAACTCTTGAAAGGGTCTTGAGTCCTCCAGGGTATTTGGATAACACTATAAATATATAAACATTTTATAAATAAAGGCTTAGTATAGTCTAATTTAAGAATCATAAAACCTCAGATTTGGAAGGGGTCTCAGAGGTCATCTAGTCCAATGCCTAGCCTATAAGAATTCTTTCTATAACACAGCGGTCAAGCAATCTCTTTTTGGCGAATTCATGGAAGTGGCTGGGGAACATTGTTCTTTCTGTTGAGGAAAGCCATCCCATGTTTAAATGACTTATTTTTAGATAGATTTTCTTTTTTGTTTTACTTTGCTTCTTTTACTTATTTTTTTTTTTAGTTCTGACTTTTGGGTTCAAGAACAATAATTGCTTTTCCCACATGTAATCCACATCAAATCCAAGGAACCTGAAGACATCATCCTTATATTTTTTTGGTCTTCCTCACATATTTACTTCTGGATACAGTCTCAGTTCCTTCAACCAATTATCAGGCAGCATAAGTTCAAGACCCTTTTCTGTTCATCTTCCTTTAGATGTTCTCCAGTTTTTCAGTGGTTTTTCTAAAATGTGGTCTCTAGAATGGAGCAATACATTACAGATGTGGCCTGACTAAGGCAGAGGTCTTTGTATCTATTCTCTTCCTCAGTATGAAGACTCTTCCTCTCGAGGCAATCTGATATAGAATTAATTTTTTTGTTTGGCACTATCTTGACTTATGTTAGCTCACAATAGCATTGAAACTTCCAGATTTTGCTTTTTACCGTGAACTTCTATTTAGTTTTTACCTCTTTTATTTGTGAAAGTAGTTTTATTTCAAACCCAAGCATAAGATTTTATATTTAATCCAAATATTTTCTTAATGTTCAGTTTGGAACAATGTTTTGGCCTGTCAAAATTATTTTTGGATCTTGATTTCTTTGTATCCAGCATGTTAGCTAACTCCCAGGAAAATCTGATAAACATGACATTTATGACTTTAGTGTCCAACTGCTGATAAAGATGTTAAAAATGTAAAACCAAACAAAAATCCCTAGGGCACTGCATTAGAGAGATCCTTCCAAATTCACATCAAACCATTAACCACTCATTTATTGTTCAGTCGTTTCAGTTATGTCTGACTCCATGTGATCCCATTTGGGGGTTTTTTGGCAAAGATACTGGAGTGATTTACCATTTCCTTTTCTGGTTCACTTTATAGATGAGGAACTGAGGCAATCAGGATTGAGGGACTTGCCCAGGGTCACACAGTTAGTAAGTATCTGAGGCCAGATTTGAACTCAGAAAGACTCATCTTCCCGACTCTAGGTCCAGTACTCTACTTGCTGCACTATGTAGTTGCCCTGCAATCACTCACTGCATCCAACCTTTCAACAAATTCCAAATCTTTCTATATATTGTATTTCTAACCCATATCTTTCCAACTTTTCTAGAATGAGTCCATCTTTCCATTCTTAGCTTCAGTTTTCTTACTTCTTTGATCTCATTTTCCTCAATATAGCTCTAAAAAACCTCCATATTTTTGTTGTTAGTTTTCTTGGAACTTCAGATCATTCTTGGTTTTAGTTCTCCCGACAATCTCCTTATAGCATTCGATCATACTTACATATAAATTCTCCATTACATTCACTAGCTACAATCTTTTGTACCTGTATATCCCATTAATTATTGTTGAAAACTCCTCTTTTTCTTCCTCATCAGAACTGCTTCTCTTAATATCTCCATTTCTTTTTTGGACGTTTACTATCCCCCTCTGGGCTGACTCCATCAATAAAATTTTAGGTCATAGGACTCCTTTTTTCTTTCAGACTTCTCTTCCTCCCTTCTTTCAGAATTCTCTGAATTTTTTGAAATATGCTCTCTCCAAATCTAGGGTTCCTATCAGGCTTTGACCAACTTTCCTATCCTTCTCTATCACAAATTATAAGATGTGGTCAATTCCTCTCCAAGTTTTTGTGATCCCCACCCTAACAACTAATACTTCCTTATTAGTGAGACTCAAATCTTTAGTAGGAGTTACTTTCAATGCTTTATTAAAACCCTTCAAAACTCGGCTCTAACCTACTTTTCCAGTCTAATTACACATTACTCTTTTCCTGTGGTCCAACTCTGTGGTCCAGCCAGACTGGGCTTCTGATTATTCCCCATGTGAAACTCCATCTCTCACTTCTGTGATTTTGTACTGATTGTATCCTTTGGAATATATTCTCTCCATCCCTTTGTCTCTCAGAAGCTCTTGTTTACTTCAAAAGCATCACTTTCTACATGAAGTTTTTCTTGTTTACCCTAGCTCCTACTATCTATCCTCACTCTAAATTATTTGCATATACCTAAGTATGCAGATTTTGTCACTCCAATCTAGACTGTAATTTTCTTTGGGCAGGAAATCTTTTATTTTGTCTTTGTGTGATAAGGCTCTAAAACACTTAGTGCCAACAAAGTATAAGTCCTTAATATTTGCTAACTGACAAATAGCATAAAATACACTATAATACCCTTTTCATTGCATTTGAAGTGGAAGTATTCCCATAATACAGGTCTAAAAGCTCTTTACAAGACTGAGAGATGTCACCGAACTTTCTTCATATTTAAGGACTGCTGAGGGGTTGGGGTACACCCAATTACAATGTCCAAAGAAGCCGATTCTCATCCAAAGTGGTCATAAGATAGTCAAATGGGGTAATGGATAAAGTTAATATACTGGTTTTACTATATGACCCTTCATCTTTATGGGGTGTATAAGGTGTTCAGAGAACTTACAGCCTCTGGTGTGAGGATTGCCAACCCCTTTTTCAGGGTTTCTCATCCAAATTTGGTGTCCACTTGATTCACCCAACTTTCACCTGCAGCTTCAAGATGCTGTAGCATGAGCAGTAGCCACATCCCAGTAAACTGTCTCAGCCGACAGGCTAAACCAGATTTAGCCTCGGGAGCCCTCCAACCTGTCCATTGAGTTAGGGCACCCCAAGCATGTGCAGACTTTCTCTGGTGAAATGGGCAGAAGAGAACAATTTGAACCAAAGGCCACGAAGACAGCTGAAAGCAGGAAGCTGCAGAGTACTTAGAGCTTGGTATGACATGCATCGAATCCTGGGCCATCATTGGTCCTCTTGACCTTTGTCTTCCTGCTGGACTTCAATGCCTCAGGAAGAGAGAAGGAAGCTGATGATGTTGCTCAACCCTGCCTCACCTAAACATGGGTGAAGACTTTGCCTAGGATCTCACTGGTCCTCTTTAAAAATGAAGGACAAACAGTTTCATTTCTCTGAGTTTGTTTTCTCAATGGCTTGGATTAAGCGGTGTCTTATGTCTCTTCCACTACTAAGTGTAGTGCGGTGTTGGGCTGAATCATGCCATTGATCTCATCTAGCTTTCACTGTCCATTCTGAAGTTCTAAACAAGTGAATTCTTGGAGTAGTTTCACTTGGCTCTGCTTTAGGAAAAGTTTTAGTATGTGCCTACAGCTATCCATCTTCTGCAATGGAGAAAAATTTCCAGAGAGCTACTTCTCTATAGCTTTATATTGATAATCATATCCATAGATACAATCTTAAAACAATAATTATCTTTGCAGAATTGGATATCAATCTACCATTAAGATTTCTATATGCCTTTTGAAGAAAAACTAAACAGTGGGATTTCTAACCCAGTAGATGCAAACTACTTAAGTAAACAAACTCTTAATTGTCACTAACAATTTCTTTATTAGTCATCTAACTTCAATTGGGGAAGATGGAGAAGGTGGTAAAGACACTGAGAGAAGTGCAACCATGAAGCTAACGTAAATGTTTATGGTGTCTGGGAGACAGTACTAGGTCGCCATGAGTTTGCAATATCAAACAAACACGACCTTTTCTCCTTTCTTTATCTTGAATAAAACAAAAGAAAACTCTCTAGAAAATAGACCATATATCCCAGAGTAAAATGTCTTCTAAATATATGGCAAAGAAAAATCAATTCTGTTCTGTTCAATTCAACATTTATTAAAAGCAACTACCACATACAGCAAACATTTATTAGTTGAAGAACAAATATGAGGCTTGCCTGTTATTTTTGCAAAACTATCATTTCATTATTTTCTCCAAAGCCCATAGTTTTAGTTTTATGAAATGTAATATTTGATCTGAGTCATTTAGTTATGACCTCCAGAGTGCTGAAGAGTATTTGAGGAAGATGCTCATCTTTACAACAATCCCACTGAGATTCTTAGGCATGGCAATCATTCTAATTTAACTGGAAAAAAACAAAAATAAATCTTGGCAGTACTGAATTTTTAAAACACAAGTCAGGTTTTTCAATGTAATTCATATATGCTTTCCCATCAGTTGTTTTTCTTTAATTTAGGTTCAGTTCATACTTAAGAAATAAATACTACTCTAACTACATACAAAATAAAAAACCTATATTTTCCCTGTTGTCTCAACTTCTGTCCTCTTGACTGGCACAGATATTCCCTTAAAAGCATGACCTGATTCACACCCAGGTAGTTTTCACAAGTCATGATGCTTTCCCACAAACAGTGCTTCTTTTTCTCACTAATCTGAAGGTACTAAGTTGCTCCTCCCTATGTGTGAAGAGAAATCCCATTAGAGAAATCTGTTGGGAAGAGAAGTAATCTGAATTCTGACAATATTATTATGGTAGAATTGTTTATTTTTTAATTCTTCTAGTAATAGTATTTAAAATTTTTTTCTACTTACTCTAAAATTCAGTAACTATGTAGATGAATAACCTTCTTTAATGCTAAGACCATAGTCAAGTAAAATTTTTGAGAAATGCTTTGAAAAATACATTTTCATGACATTCAGTTCAGCAGACATCTAAGCCACTTAATTATGTGCAAAGGGATGGACAAAGAAATGTGTTTCAAAACTACTTTATGACCTACAACACTTCCCTCTTTCATGCTATTTGTCTACACAGAGCCAGAGACTTTTTTTTAAGTTAGGAATTACCTATTAATCTATTAAAAATCGGGAGTATTCTCATCTATTAACAGTCAAATGGGAAATTTTGAGTTAACTTGACCAGTATTGCCTTAACAATAATGAAGATGATTTAAAAACTTGAAAATAGAAATGTAAGTGAAATAATTAATGTGATTCATTTAACCTCTCCTCCCCTCTGTAAATTAGAATTGTCGATAGCCTCCAGACTTTTAATTTCCCTAGAAATGGAAGAAAAATAGGAAACATGCATTTATTAAGCATTTTCCACAAACGAGACATTTTGCTAAGAGGTTTGCAGATATTATCTCACTGAATCCTCACAACAATCCTAGGAGTAGGTGCTATTGTGACCCCTATTTTACAGGCTAAGGAAATCAAGGCAGACATAGGTTAAGTAGCTTGCCCAGAGTCACATAGTTATTAAGAATTTGAGTTGACTCCAGGTCTAGTGCTCTATCCATTGCACAATTAAGCAGCCTTTACTGGTACCAAATCCAATTGGATAATCATTTATTACCCACATACTATGTACCCATTTCTGTGCCAAGCTAAAGGTGAAAAGTCTTTGCCCTGAAGGAACTCACATTTTATTTACATAAATGAAAGTACAGATTAGAAATTATAAAACATGTACAAAGTAACTTGAAGGGATGGAAGGTATTATTAATTGGAAGGATTTAAAGGAGCTTCCTAGAACACTGATGACTTCTATGAGATAGTGGTGGGGAGTAAGTGCTTCTAGGTACAGGGGAATGCCTGTACACAGAAGTGGGAGGAGGAATGACCTGCTACAACACGCAGGCAAGTTTAACTCTTTCTTAGAGTAAGTAGAGAGTAATTCACTCTGATGGGGAAGACGAAAATTGAAGCCAATCTGTGAAAGGCTTTAAAAGTAAAACAAGGAAGTTTGTATTTTATCATAGAGGCAAGTCCTTCTCAAGCAGCAGAGAAACATAGCCAGGACAGAATATCAATGTGGCAGCTGCGTGGATGGATGGGCTGAAGAGAGGAGGGATATAAGTCAGAAGAGATTAGTTAGGAGAGAGGTGATGGGGATTCTAAGTAGGGAAGCAGTCATGAAGGGGACACATTCATATACAAATAAGGAATGTTGGCGATTGGAATTTAAGGCTTCATCCAAAAATCGGTACCATTTGTGTTAAGTGCCATACTGAGATCTTATGTTTTGTTCAATTGTTCCAGTTGAATCCTACATTTGTGACCTAATGTGGCATTTTCTTGGCAAAGATAATGGAGTGTTTTGCCATTTCCTTCTTTAGCCCATTTTACAAATGAGAAAATGGAGACAAAAAGGCTCAGGGTCATACAGCTATTAAGTGACTGAGACTGGACTTGAACTCAGGAAGCCTTTCTGACTCCAGCCTTGGCACTCTAACCACTGCACCACCTCACTATCCTAGGGAAGATGCAAAAGGGAGTGATAAGGCTATTACCTCACCTTTGCCATCTAACCTTTCAACATTTGTCATCAATAGACTTAGAGTTGTAAAGTATGCTATTTGAAGGTTAGTTAGATCATCCCAAGTTTCTGTACCTACAATTCCAGTAGCCATAATTCAACTATTTAGAAGACTAATGGGTGGAATTATTCCAAAAGTAGAGGTAAATAAAATATTTATTTTAATTTATTAAATTAATGTATAATTATATATAAATATATATGAAATTTAATTTATTTAAATAAAATACACACTTTAATAGATTTTTCTTCTAATACATGTTCAACAAATATTTGATCAAGTAAAACAAATTCTTTCATTGCGTGTGTGTGTGTGTGTGTGTGTGATTCTGTACCCTAAAACTCTTACCTCTCTGGTCAGAATGTGGATAATATTTTACATCATCAGTCATATAGAATTACAGATAGCTATCCTATTCATCATAATCCTTAGAGCTTTCAAAGCTGATTGTTTTTACAGCATTTTTCGTAAATTGCTGCTAGTTCTGCTCATTCTTTCATCAATTTATAAAACATTTCAAAATTATTCATTTTTATAGTACTGATGTCATAGGGTAAATTGCTCTTCGGGATCTGCTTACTTCTCTCTGCATCAATTCATACATTTTTCCATGTCTCTTTACAATTATTTGTTTCTTTATTTCTTGCATCACAATAGTAGCACAGCATATTGGTATACCACAACTAATTAAGCCATTCCTTGCTTGATGGGCACCCCTTTCCAGATTTCTGCCACTGCAAAAAAAGAGCCACTACAAATATTTTTGCACATATAGGAACTTTTCACATTCCTCTCATCATTTTTTGGCTATAGGCCTAGAAGTGCTATGTAGGTGGGTTAAAAGTTATGCACTGTTTATTAACTTTTGTGTATGACTCAAAACTGTTTTCCAAAATAGTTCCAGCTATTCACAGATTACCATCAACACGTCTCTCCAACATTTATAATTTTCCTTTTTTTATCATCTTTGCCCCTTTGATTGGTGGGATGTGAAATCTGAGAATTGCTTTAATTTGCAATTTGCTAGTTAGTAAAGATTTGGAGCATTTATTTTTGAATGACTATAAATAGCTTAGGTTTCTTAAGAATTGTCTGCTCGTATCCGTAGACCATTTGTCAAGGGAGGACTGGCTCTTATTCATACAAATTTGAATTAGTATAGTTTAGAAATGAGACCTTTATTGGAGAAATTTTCTATTTTTCTCCAGCTGTTTCCCTTTAAATCTTAGCTTTATTGGATTTGTTTCTGCAAAACAATTTAATTTTATGTATTGAAAATTATCAACTTCATCTTCTTTGATTCTCTGTATCCCTTCTTTGACCATGATGTTTTTTCTTTCCATAGATCTGATAGTAATTCTCAAAATAATTGGATGCCACTTAAATAGGGATCCATCCGTGCAACAATTTAAGTGTACAATAACCAGAAGAAAATCTATCCTGTACCCTGGTATTCAATAAGCATAGACACCAGGTACTGGGCATGGGGGGATTAGCTATTGGACAAAAATGACTGGGAAATTTGGACAGCCTTAGGAAAAAAAATTAGATTCGTATCACCATTTCACATCGTATACCAAGATAAGCTCCATACAAATATGTGACCGAGATATAAAAGGTTATATCAGATTAAAGAATAATGGAAAATTTATTATTTTTTTGTAGCATAATTCATTTTGAGAGAGGACTTTGAGCTTCTATGGTTTCAGCCACCCCAAAGCATTGAGTAATCACAGACTTTCATATAGCTAATAGGTATTTTACAAATGAGGAAACTGAGGCTGAAGGATGTTAAGTGACTTGTAGTAGAACTATGATTTCAATTCAGGTTCTCTGAAAAATCTGTTCCTCATGTGTTCATTAAAAAAAAAATCCTAAGGAAAATTTCATTTCCCAACCATGTTTCTAGCCTGCCCATGGATTGTCCACTACTTTTCCTATCTCTTTAGCCACTTTTTTATGTGTTAGAGCTGAGTTAGGGCTTGCTGCTTGACTCATCCAAGTCCTACAAAGACTGGCTAACTGTACTTATATTCTAGATGATTGGCCTCTGGTGTTGGTCTTCTTCCACTTTTCAGTATCTATACTTTCTTCTCCTCACCCTGAGGTTCCAAATGATTATTTTATCTTTGAAAGAACTGATTAATATTTAAATTTACTGAACTAAATGTTAGGTTTTATAAAACCAAAGAGCTTGGAGCTAAAAGAGAACTTAGAGGTTACCTACTTCAACCCTCTCCTTTTAGAGACCCTCCTTGTCTGAGGTGTTGGGACTTGCCCTTAGTCACCCAGGTATTAACAAATCCAGGCGAAGGTCAAGTCTAGAGGCTGTGATTTAAAACCCAAATTTAATTTCACTTTATCAGGGAATCTTCTCCTAGACTCCCAGTAGCTCTCCCCAGCAAAAATAAACTTTTTAAAAAAATTTATTCTTTATGATTTTCTCATGACATTCATTTCCTCTTCGTCTACCAAATACTCCCTTATAACAAAGAGAAACAGACGAAAATAACCATATCTGACAAAGTATGCTGCATCCCATTCTTGGAATTCCCAAACTTTCTGCCAAGAGGAAAGAACTGTTGTCCTAAAAAAACCATCTATTCTCTATGAGAAATATCAGTCATTGTAACTAGTCTTAGTTCACCTGACTTTTATTGCTGTTTTCATTTATATTTTTATGGTATACATATATATGTGTATACATACACACAGACACACACATATATGAGATTTCCCTGATCCTAATTTCTTTACTCTATATGAGATTATACATTTGTCATTCCTACCTTTTGTTGAATGCTTCACATTTGTCATTTCTTAAAGGGCTAAAGTATTCCCTTACATTCACATACCACAATGTGTACAGACATTCCCCCAAGGGCACTCTCTTTCTAATTTTTATTTAGGTAGTATTTTCTTTTAAAAAAATCATCTTTAATGTAGTGTTATTTGTTACATTAAATATTTCCCAATTACATTTTAAAACATTTTAACATTCATTAAAAAAAAATTTTGAGTTCCAAGTTCTTTCTCCCTTCTACCTTTCTACCATCATTTGAGAAGGCAAGTAATGTGATATTGATTAAACATGTGAAGTCATGCAAAACATGTTTCCATAGAAGTCAGGTTACAAAAGAAAAATCAAAACAAAAACTCAGGAAAAAATTAAAATGAAAAAGATATGTTTCAATCTAAGCAATATTTTCAAAGCAGCTCCTTAGCACTTAAAAAAAGAGGCCTAATGAATATTTTAAGTATCTTTCAGTATACTAAAAGCATAACATTTAGCTACCCCCATGGCATATTATAAGGAATATATTTTAAAATATATTATAAATATTAGATATAATTATTATATATAAATACATAAAAATAAATAAATAAATAATGTTTTGCTTTAACATTTGGAAGTATTTAAAACGTTCATTTTAGAGAAGTATAGCATAGTGAAGGGGTCTGGAAGACCTGTGTTGGTTTAGTTCCTGCTTCAAGCACTTTCAGTTAAGCGACCCTAGGGGAGTTATTTTAACCTCCCTGTGACTCAGTTTCCTCATTTGTAAAATAAGGAGGAGTTGGTTTTATAGTATATTACATTTTTATATCCATGATCTTGTGATTAAGCTAATGTAAGAGGGAAGTGGGGGCATTTATGTTCTGTAAGCAAAAGATAACAGGTAATCATATTGATACACTGAAGAAAGCCTTTAGCATTTTGGACATACTCTCACTGGAATGAAGAAGCTTATGGGAGTTAGACAAAGAGAAGGTATGGATGGCAATATCATTAGAAAGAGTACTCACATGGACAAAAGCCCGTATCAAGTGGGTATTGAGGAATTCTTTACAAACATTCAACATCCAAAGAATTATTTTTAGGGTATTATAAAATGTGTGAAAATTAATACCTTAAAAACATTGCACTATATGCCGGTGGAGGGGCAAAGAAATGTCCCGATGAGGAAGAAATAATTCCTGGAAATGGTGAGTTACCCTTTGGTTTTTACTAGTGGATGGTTTATTCAAATTTTCAGAAGGAAAGGCACAGAAAAGGACAGTTGTGAGCTGGGAAGGTTAAGCATTTTCTTGGCTAAAGAGATCCTGTTGGGAAATAGAAATGTTATATGTTGGGTGAATGAAAAGTGAGGTTAGTGAATCAAATTTTTTAAAAAAAGGAAGAGGATCGAACAATTTAATACCCAAACCATGTAGATCAGATGTGTCAAACATGCCAGGAATACACTCAAAGTAAATTAACATATAATTGAGAAATAATTAACAAAATAAATAAGTATAACAGAATATAAGTAAAGTTAATATGTGGTTTTCTATTGTGTGTCCTTATATACAGTTTATGGTCCCAATTTCTATGTCTATTCAATACCACTGATGTAGAGGGTTATGTACCTGCATTCAAAGAAAATAGCAAAACACCAGTAGTTTTTGAGCAGGAAGAAGACATTATGAAAGGCCACCTTACGCATTTAGGTTTTTTTGGGGTTAAAATATTGGTTTATGTCAGTCATTCAACAAAGATTTATTAAGTGTCTCCTATGTGCTCAGCACTATTATAATGGGGACACAAAGGAAGGCAAAAAATATTCTCTGTACAAGGAGGTCATAGTTAATGGATGGGAAATACATCAGTGTTAATCCAGAATATTACATCTGATTTAGAAAGAAGTAATTTCACCTCAGGAGCAGCTAGGTAGTGCAGTGGACAGAATACCATGCCTGGCATTAAGAAGACTCATCTTCACAAATTCAAATCTGACCTTCAATGCTGACTTGCTATGTGGCCCTGCCTAAGTCATGGAACCCTGTTTGCCTCAATTTCTTCAACTGTAAAATGAACTGTAGAAGGAAATGGTAAACTATTTCAGTATCTTTGCCAAGAAAATCACAAATGGGAGTCACAAAGAATCAGATACAACTGAAATGCAACTAAAGAACAACAATTTTCCCGAAAGTAAAACATTTTATCTTTTATGGATCAGATAACATTTTCACAAATTTTTATTAGAACATGACTCAAAGGTAAAAGAACAGTAAGAATAAATGCAGAAGAATGGGAAAACTAAAATGGGTTTACACATTATTTAGGCTCCAGAGCCTTATAATTCGACAGAAATAGCTTCCAAAATGGCCTTTTCACTCTAATATTCCTTACACTTTGGGAAGAGACACTTATTTTTGCATAAATGATCCAAACAAGAAGTTGAAAATCAGGAGACCTCTGGAGATAAAGCCAGAATTTTTTGTGGTTCCAGTTTCATTTAAAACTACAATTCTCTTTCCAGGAATCAGGTCACCTGTCTTCCTTTACATATCATTTCATCCTAATTTCAGACTTCTTTGATAATTACTTATTAAAATAATTACTTATTAAAGATAAAATAAAATCACACATGTAAAGTGCTTTGCATATTTTAATGAGCAATATAAATGGTAGCTATTATTATTTAATAATCTCAATTAGAAAGATACTCAAACACCTCAATCGACCTGATATTTCTTTGATATGGGCATTCTTTCTAAAGCTATAGACAGGAACCCCTACACATCCTCGGATCCTTCCGATTTTTGTCCATGTTCTCTAGTAAGTCCTACATAGAAGACCTGCTCAACATGCAGAAAACCTCATTTAGACGTTTTAGCAAAATTCTTCAGGTTATCAGTCCTTGTGGAAATGGATTGGATTGGGCTAGGAATGTGTACTCCTCTTAAATTTGACTGACATCTTCCAATAATGTTTTTTGGATGATGTTTTTCATGCCCAGTAATGGTATTGCTGGATAAGAGGGTGGGCACAGATTATTACTTTTGGGGGAAGAGTTCCAAATTGATTTCCAGAATGGCTTGACCTAGAAAGAAACAGGTCCGCAGAGCCTAACCTACAGGTCCACTGAAAGGGGACTTCATGAAGTCTTTATGAAGACTACCAGAAGCTAGGGATGATGAGGTATCCCTTTTGCCATGTGTTATTTACTTGGGTACCTTACTATCATTATATTTTAAGCCTGAGTCTACTCTTTCAAAGCCCCTTGTATATGCAAAAGGAGAACAGCCCCACCTCTAGCTGAGGGGAATCCTCATCTTTTTCTTAAAAGCTTATTACATGTGATTGGCTGGTGGTCAAGGGGATGCATAGCAATGAGGACTCATGAACTACGTTATTTACCCTGAAACAGTAACCTTCACCTTATCTCACCCACCAAAGAGAGCACAAATTATTGAAGCACTCAGGGGGAAGGGATACCATAATTATTTATCAAAATATCTTACATTAGAGAAAACACAATATAGTGGATAGCATAGGTCCTGAGAGTCAAGAAGATCTCAGTTCAAGTCCAGTCTTTGACATACCAACTGTGACTCTGGTAAAGTAATTTAACATAAAAGTGGTTTAAGATACTCTATAAGATGATAAGTTATAGAACAGTTGCTGTTCTACCTTGGTAGAAGGAATTTCTTCACCAGGAGTTCCCTATACCCCAATGAAATCTGAAGTCTGGACAAAAAACAGAACAAAAGCAAAACCCAGTGTACATACACACACACACACACACACATGCTCTACATTTTTGATTTCTGATATGCTTTTCATTCTTTTCATCTTTCATTATAATGTAATTTGTATTATCTATGCACTATTATTTTATTGCCTTGGTAAAACCTGAGCAACAGGAAAGAGCTCTGACACATTTTTTTTTTTACTATGCAAAGTCTACTTCATAAATCAAATAATACCTAGCATGGTGTCAAAATATGTGCAGAAAGACAAATAGTACCCACCTCTCCTCAATAATTAAGTTGCTACATAGCCCTGTGATGATGAACATATTGGATTATTGAAGGAACTGTTGAATCAAAGCAGGACAGCAGAGATCAATCAAAGTCAAGCTCTCCACAGGAGCTCAGGAACATTTTAAGCTGCTGGAGCTCATTCCCACAGCGCTTGAAGGAATTCAAAGTGGCTGTTAATTATTTTATTTTTATTTTATTTTTTAAACAAAAAAGCAATTTCCAATGTTCTCAGATTTCCAAATGAGCAACTCAGAATATCTCCCTTCTCTTTCCCACCAATAAGGCTAAGGGAAATGGGTACACAAAGAAGGAAAAAGAATATTTTGCTAATAGCTCCCAATTGAGCTCTACTCTAGGCATATGTGAGTTGTAATTCTGAAGAACTGGTTACAGTTTTGGTTTCTCATTAGTCATCCTTGAGAATTATTTTTCCACTTGGTGAAATACATCAGTTGAATGAGAACACATGAAGACTTGTATGTACATAACTGCACATATAGCGGCACAATATAGCTTTGACTAGCAAAAGAGAATCTGAGTGGAAGGCTCCTAAGAGATCCTGTTGTCTAAACTGCCCTTGACCAAGAATTTCTGCTACAATACACCTCAGTAGTCACTTTACCTTTGACTGAAGTACTCAAGTAAAGGTCAATAGCAGGCCATGTTTTTCTGTAGTCATATTCAAGATTTTTAACATTAGTTTCCAGGACATGATTTCAGGCATTGTAATTGACGTAAACCTCTGTAACTGAACCAGGGCTTACCTACTCTCTTTTTTGGCACCATCAATTACTGCCTAGAGGTGAGTTTTGCAATTGTCACTTAACCCATCTACATTTTGATATCCCTTTCCTAGAACTTTAGTTACCTAGAACTGTTCTCACTTTCTCTTCCCAGTCCTACAAATCTTTCACCTTACTATTTATTTTGTTGTCATCGCTTCTGTGTTTCAGTCATGTCCGACTCCGTTGTGACCCCATTTGGAGTTTTCTTGGCAAAGATATGGGAGTGGTTGGCCATTTTCTTCTCCAGCTCATTTTACAGATGAGGACATTGAGGCAAACTGCATTGAGTGACTTGCTCAGGATCACACATCTAGTAAGTGTCTGAGGTCAGATTTGAACTCAGAAGAGTCTTCTTGATTCCATGACCAGCATTCTATCCACTGAGCCACCTAGTATATCTATATCTATATCTATCTATCTATCTATCTATGTATTTATCTATCTATCTCTAAGCAAGTTCAATTTGCTATTGCCAACACCTTCTCTCCACCCCATTTCTGTCTCCTTCCAATCATTAACACTATACATTTGTTCTAAATGAGCTGACAGATTGGAAGTACAAAAGTGTCTTTACCGGAAATATGCTTTAGAGAATACAGAAGTATTAATGATGGATGGAAAGTAGGAGGGAGTAGGGGAAGGGGAAATAAAAAAATGGAATATATTTCATTTTCAAATTTTCAGGATGTTAAATATATTAAAAACAAACAAAAAATATCCACCAAACACAGAAAAGCTCAATTTGGTCTTTTAAGATATCACAGCATAAAAGAAGTCAGAGAATGTTGAACAAATTTATTAACTCTTTACTGTCTCTACTAATCTTACTAAAGTTCTATTTTTTTCCATGGCATGTAGATGATTCTAGATTCTCCAAGGCTGTATCAGTTAAGCATAAGCTCTAGAATATTCATATCAATCTAGAAAGGAGTATACTATGATCCTTAAAAGAGTACACATCTGCATTTCAAGAAGCAGAGTAGATGGTATGAGTACCTCATCCACAGCTAGCTGGCCATTGGTGAAGAATTCTTTGGCTATGGTAACCCATAAAACAAAACAAATGAAAAGAAGCCATACAAAGTGCCCCTCAGCTCTGTGCTTGTGGTGGCACTCTAGTGTTTAGACCACTTAGAAACATGAATGGAGCTGTTGATTCTCTAAATGTGAAATCCTTGTCCAATGAACTCTTATCAGGTTTGATAAGCTTTCTACCAAGGAAACAAGACAGTAGAAAGAATTTGTGTCTAAATGGAAAAATGCCTCACAACTCCAACTGGAGTGGCAAATAAAGGAGCTAGTAGTTTTGGTTTTCTTATGTATCTAAAGGCTAAAAAGAAATAATGTCATGGAACATTCCATTATTTTCTATTGCATTGCTTGTGATAAGTATTTACATGAAAATAATGGTAACTTATATACCAACATTTCCTGCAAAGAAAAAAGTAGCAGATAAATTCTATGGAGACCTAACAAAATTACGCAAATTAAATAAACATATACTTTGATAAGGCAGCTCGGTAGTATAGTGGAGATAGCATCAGTTCTGGAGTCAGGAAGACCCACATTCAAATTCAGCCTCAAACACTTACGATTTGTGTGATACCAGGCAAGTCACTTTATTCTATTTGCCTCAGTTTCTTCATCTATAAAATGAGCAGGAGAAAGAAATGGAAAACCACTCCAATAACTTTGCCAATAATCCCCAAATGGGCCAAAAAAAGTCAGACATACCTGGAATAACTGAATATATATATTTTGATACTTGATGATATCAATTCAAAAGTGAGACTAGGTGAATACAGCAAAACAATAAATTAGAGAATATTGAATAATATATTAGAGAATATTGTTATAAAGTAATGGAAGAGGAAAATAAATGACTTGTAGAGTATAACAAATGTTTATGGCTTTATCTCATGAACACTCTTTTTAAAAAAAAAATTAGAAGACACAGAAGGCAAGTACCAAATAATATCATAAAGACATAAAGAACATGTTTAAGCGATAGAAAGCAGCTTACTGCTAATGTCTAAGTCATTGTTGAATCAGATATATGTATAAACATTCTAATAACTTCTTAGAGTAATAATCAATTTAGATTAATTGAGAGTTATTTAAGAATAACTTCTTAGAGTAATAAAAATCAAGAAGAAAAAATACAAATGAGAAAAAAGATACAAAAGAGAGATAAACCAATTCAAACCTGACCTATTTAAACAAATTATCCGTGGTAGAAAATGAGAAGTCAAGAGAGGAAAGTTACTGAAATTGATTATAAAATTTTCACACAAAATTTTAACTGAAATAATCAATTGTTACGCCTAAAGTAAGAAGATCCTAAAATCCATCCTAATCAAAAACACTGGATTTACCTGCCAAACAGTTATTGCAGTCAAAAGCAATGGTAATTTAAAACACCTGTTTATAACATATTATGAGGAAAGGTTACGGAGCAATATCTCATCCAGTATCACAAAATGGCAGAGAGAAAAGACAGTTAAGTTTTGTGAGAGACCCAACTACACAATTACATCCTGATAACACTTGAAAGATGAAACTAAGAAACTAAGAAGGCAGAAGAAAGATGAAAAGATATACAAAGATAGACAAAGATTTTTGTTACATTTTTTTTCCATTAAGGGCAGGAGAGCCATCTACTTTAGTATTACAGTTCTGATTTGTTCTTGTGTTTGTCCTTGATTTTCAAAGAAGGCTGTGACATCAGAGAAATGATGACATGATTTGCACTGGACTTTGTTTTGAGTGAGGGAGGGCTGTGCAAGGTCACCAGCCTCACTTTCTCCTCCTGAGCCATCTGGATCCAGTGACCATATATGCATCAGGACTACTGGAGATGGCTCAAGATATAGTGGAGGACCTTGGCCTTTGCAGGTATTCACTTGGAGGGAGGTAACAGCTATTGAGTTAACAGACCTTTTAAAGAAGTAGTCAGTGAATAGCCCTTTAATGAGCAAAAGAAAAAAAAATAACTAAATCAAGCTGGGAGGGAAAGAGAAACTGTTACTATTGATAATCACGTATATTCGGTAATTGTTACAAGTGAGATTTGAATACTGTGTTTGTAGAGTAAGAGGGAATGACAGTAAAGAAAACAAAGATGGGAAAAGACTTTAAGTACACAGAGGATAATTCTATATCTGAGGTGACACAATTGTGTATATAGTGAAGGACTGAGTCTCAAGGTATAAAGTAGAGAAAGTGCCAAAAGGCCAGAGAAACAAAGTCTGAGAGATTAACAGCTACCAATTTATATGCCTAATTTTCATCACCTGTGCAAAATTTTTAAGAGCATAATCTAAACATGTCTTGAGAACATCCTTGATGAATTCATTAGGACCAAGCCTTCCACACATGACATTCCACAGTAGATAGCATCTTTACCTTTGTAAAATTTAAAAGATGCAGCAAATCAAATATCCCACTTTAAAAAAACCACCTATAATTTCAATAATACTGGGATCTCACAGTAACTTCTTCTATCCATATATATTGGAACCTTGTCAGTAATTTACAGTCTTAGAGAGTTACCTTGAGCACTAACTTAGTGACTTAGACAAGGTTACATTGACAATGTGTCAAAAACAGGACTTGAACTCAAGTCTTCTTGATTCTGAAGTCAGTTCTCTGTAAATTACATCATGCTGTCTTTTTCTGCCTGTTGTTACTTTTCAAAAAATGTATTTAGCTTTGTAGATTGATCTAGCCAGCTGCTACCCTTAAAAGTGCCCCTTACTCAAGTATATTTCAAAATCATACAAGATTTAATGAAGCCTATAACAAGAGAGGTAGCTTTGCTGAATGATCTTAGATCATTTTCAGAAAAAGACAAAACAGAGAAACGTATGTTATGAAGAAGATTCATTGCAGAGATCAAGTGGGAGGGTGATTTCCTATATTCTCCTTCAGATATTCCCATTTATGGGAAACATTTTCCTGGTTACATAAATCCAGGCAACACTGCAGAGCCCCTTAGATGAGATGCAAACTATTCAGGTTGGCCTAACCATCTATACAAGAAAAATCAAGTGGATTAAAAATTTCTATTGTACAGACAACATGCAATTAGCTACAAAGCTCATCCATCTTCATGTGTATATACATGCTATTTATATAATCATATATAATCATACATATATATGCCTACACTTTTGGATGTATGTATATTCACACATATATGCCTACATCAGACAATGATTTGGACAGTGTTGTAATTCAGTCATGTGACCTTCATTATCCCATTTGGAATTTTCTTGGCAAAGATATTGGAGTGGTTCACCATTTGCTTCTCCAGCCCATTTTACAGATGAGGAAACTGAACCAAATAGTGTTAAGTGACTTGCCCAGTGTCACATAGCTAGTAAGTATCGGAGGTTGAATTTGAACTCAAGAAGAATAGTCTTCCTGATTTCAGTCCTGGCACTCTATCCACTGTGCCCTACTATTTATCCCTGAGTTGGGGCTAGAATGGAATGAAAAGAGCAAGTTAGATTGCCTTTGGGAAACTGCAACATTCTTTTAATGATAGAAAGCCCTCTCTGACACTAAAGCCCGTCTTTTTAATACTGTATTCTTTCAGAGTTGTATAGATTCAATTATAGAACTATAGCCTCTGAAGAAGTGAAATTGAAGAATTTCTGACAGCATAATGTAGGGGTGCATGGACATGAAAACCAGCAACTATTGTAAAGAATTATGCATAAGAACTAGGATAAAAATCAAAGAAATTATATAAATGAAAAAGAAAAGCTAGTCACAAAGGAAAATAAACACCATATATATTCAATTAGCATCAATGTGATATCAAGAAATAACAAGGGAAGTTTTTGGTCTGCCTGTGGAGAACAAGGAAAAGAATCTGTCAAAATGGGGAAGGCAAGGATGAGCTCTAACCTGTTCTCCTGGAGGGAATATTCACATTAATGAAAGCACAAATCCATTTGAATAATTGTGCTAAAGACAAAGTAGGTAACTGTATAAAGGTGAAGAAATACTAATGTTCTGGTGCCATTTTTGGTTGTGAGGAATAAAGGGATAGAGTTTAATTGTATGTAATTAAAAAAAGAGAGAATTTGTTTCTTTTTTTTTCCCTCTCGGGCTTTTGAAGGAACATGACAGAAAGAGAAACACATAAATTGTTGGATGGGCAATGAGAAAGATTACAATGGAAGAATGACTGAAGGAAAGAGAGAAATTTCTTCTCTCTATAAATAACATGCAGTTGATTGAGAAAGAAAAACAGCTTTAGTTTTAATGCCAGTTCTACCAACTAATAACACAGAACTCAATTAATTAGCTGATGATGATTTTGGGCAACGTGGAAGAACATGTTTACTATATATACAAATGTGTTTTTTTAAAACCAAATTCACAAAGAAAAGGGGAAATAAGATTTAGGTAGTAAAAATTTTGAAAACAAAGACAACTTGCTACAATAAGAAGCAGCACTATTTTTCTCATGTTTACAGCACCAAAAATTATGCAAATAACTATAGTTTTTCCTTAAACATTAGACTTTTGCACCATGAATAAAGAATATAAAATTATAATATTTCTGAGTTTCCTTTTTTAAAATAAAATCATCGCCAATTACAAATCAGTAAAATGTGGCAGAGGGGCAAAGAGACAACTTTTTCAAAAAGTAACAACCTGAAGAAGATAAAAAAATACATCGATAAAAATGGGAGGGATATTTTATTCTTGTATAAAAACTTCATATTTACTTGAAATGAGTTATTAAATTCTTTTTTCAGAGACACTTCTTAAAAAACTACAGGTACTGAAAAGAAATGTTAATGGAAAGGATGTTTTTAGCATGCTTAACAACAAACTCCATATTCTCTGATGCAGAATATTATTTGCTCAGAACCAAGTGATTAACATAACTGACAAAGATACATTCACAAACATTCTGAATGACACAACACCCTCCTTCCTTCTTTTTCCTTGTTGGAAATATTTGAGAGCTCACCAGATTCCACTCAGATATCCTATATCTGTTTGGGCTTATCCTCACTGTTTAGAGATGCTTAAATTACTGAATGATTTAGGTCTAAGTAGTGGGGTCATCCGCTTTTTAAATTTTGTTTAATGTTTAGTGAAAAAAAAAATCTGCACTGGGCATTCCCCAGTCTAAAGCCTCATAGATGGAATTGCCAAGTTTTCTATTCTCAATGACAGGCTTACCTAACCTTCAGTTACAACATTCTATAAGGCACTGATGACTCATTATCTAGGGATATGATCTATTTAACTAGACCTTCCTGTATATCAAAGAGCGTTAGCCACGTGACTTAGAATAGGGCTGTTTCGGCACAGACACAGGCAGGCATGCTTAGATACTATATGCACTAATTACTCAGCCTAGAATCTATATGCAAATAAACATTAAAGCAATAAAACAATACATAATAAAGCATCTACCAAGTGACTAATAAGTCTGCAGGGTCTCTTAGATGCTGGGAATCCCTAAACATAGAACTGACTTGAACCTAGGACATGGAGGAAGTGCATAACTCAAATGTACTTCTTCCAAGCTCTCTATTCTGTGAGCGTGCAAAGGAAGCCCCAGCTGATGCTCTGGTTATGGTATGCTGCTAGTTATCAAATAAAGACCCAGAAACTCAGAGGAATTCTGAACTGAACTCACAGCAGAGTGAAATGAACACAAGATGTGGGTGGACTTGAGATAGAAGCTGCCGTGGCTGGAGCTGTTCTCAGTCTTGACTTTTTGTCACCAGTAGGCACCACAAATCTCTTAGCATAGTCTAGGAGATCACCAATGAGCAGCAAGTGAACTTGAAAAGCCATTCCTGCAAAGAGAGGCCTGCCGTTGCTAAGCTTTTACAGCATCCTTTTCCCCTTCCTTTCCCTTTCCTTCTTTATTGCAACCCCATCTCCTACCACTTTCTGTCGCCACCGTGTTTCTCATTTTTGCACTGATCTCATAAAACCTACAGTTTATGTGATCTACAGTTAGGTTAGGGAGGAGGAGAGGCTGTCAGGATTTGAGGTGGGCTGCACAAATAATCCACAAACCAACCCCATGAAACCTACTACTGACACCCAGCAAGGAAGCATCCCCTCATTCTACTTGACGTTTTCCATACCACTCAACACCAGTTCCGCAGTGGCGACCACATGACACTCTTTTATAGCCCTGCAAGTAATTCACAACTATACACAGCTGTGAGTCCTTCTCACCTGGGGGCACAGCTGCTACCTCTTCAGAGTCTGTCAATAAAAGTAAGTGGTCCAAATCTAGGATCTGATCTCTTCTCAAGTTACTTCAAGTAGTTGGAAAGGAACTCCCAAGAATTCTCATCTTTGCCAAAGAACACTGCAATTGTAGATTATTTTAATTTCACGTTAGAACCAAGCACCTAAAATTTTAAGTTGTGTATTTTTTTAAACGTCTTAATTCCCAAACATTTTGAGTCAGCTTATCTTCAACTAAACAGCAACTAGAGTTGTAGTAAAGGTATTGCTTTTCTATATACTATCTTGACTTATAGGAAGTCATAAACCTTTACACTCCACAGCTATTATTTCTAAACTGGCCTGAAGGACCAAACACAAACAAACCAAAACACAACTAAAAAGTATTCTTTTACAGCTCAGCAAGAAAAGGGCAAAGAAAACTCTGTGACCTGAACCATAACATCAGAATTATAACAAAATGAAGATGGATTCATGAGCATTCAGTTGTAATTTGTGACAGCTTCTCCTATCATATTCGAGCCAAGAAGGGCATCTCTTTTTTTATTTTTTGCCTTCATTTCAGATGCACTATGATACAAACTGGGAGATACAGTGTATAGGGCAAACTATCTGGAGTCAGAAAACTTAAGTTCAAAACCTGCCTCAAACACCAATTAGCTATCTAATTGTCGGCAAGTAATTTAATCTGTCTGCCTCAGTTTCTTCATTTGTAAAATGAGGATAATGCACCTACCTCACAGGGTTGTTGTGAGGATCAGATAAGAAATTTGTAGAGCATTTGGAAAACCCTAAAATGATATATAAATGATAGCTATTGTTATATTAAAATGAGAAAAAATCCAAACCTCTGGAAACCCAACAAGATGACTTTGGAGCTTATTGGTAGAAATATTATCACAACTGGCACATTTTCTGATTACTATGACTTCTCCCTGGGGTATAAGATAATCTTGGCAAAACTAATTCTTGCCTTGGGTAGGGTTAGTTTTCACCTTTAGACCTCTCAGTTCCTTTTGACTATGATTCACACTTGGAGGTCAAGAACCACCTATACATAACAAGGAAAGGGAGAGGGCAATCTCTAATCGATCACTTCCTGCACTTGGGATCAAGTTCATCAACCTGACACTTCCTACCCCATTTAGCACTTAATATTGGCCCCCTCCATCAAATCACCCTCCCTTTGACTCCC
The DNA here is from genome assembly GCA_028658325.1 of Potorous gilbertii. Taxonomy (NCBI): domain Eukaryota; kingdom Metazoa; phylum Chordata; class Mammalia; order Diprotodontia; family Potoroidae; genus Potorous; species Potorous gilbertii. Next base: position 427,592,342 of record CM053771.1, read on the forward strand.
TAGCCTGCTGACCATTAGAACAAAATCCCTTTCTTCCTGATACAGTAAAATGTTTGGTCTTACAAGCTCCTTGAGTGCCACACATGACGTAGTGGATAGAAAGATGGACTTATAGTCAAGAAAAACTTGGGTTTATATCCTGTCTCAGACAAACGCGTGAAACTGCTCAAATCACTTAACTCCCTGGCTCTCAGTTTCTTTTTCTATAAAAAGAGAAGTTTAGTTTAGAGGACTTCTCAAGTCCTTTGTGGTTCTGAAAATGTAATTCTCTCCTTCTTTGTCATCTCCTTCTGGGTGCAAGATACAATACACCAGATTAAAAAGAGAGGGGGGAAAAGCAAAATATGTCTTATGAACACTTGCATCAAATCTACTAAAATTCAGATGGAGGGATCATTAGCAACTGATCTTTCCTTTTACTTGATTTCAAATTCCATAACAGTTCACATTCTCTCTCAGTGGAAAGATGAAATTATCTATGATATGGGAGAAAGGAATGATAGTTGGATGTTCTGATAATTTATGGAACTGCAAAGTGGGATTTCCAAGTTAGTGCCAGAGGTTAGAATCCACATTTCACAGACATACAGGGCTAACTACTTGTAAAATATATCCCTTTACACATGCGACAGACCTTGTAGGGCATCACAGTTATCACTCAGTTTGGTCACAAACACCATAAAAATTTTTAAAAATATCAACTCGATGCTTAATACCTGTGCTAATCAGCGTTAAAAGACAGAGAGGCAGCTTGGTGTGGTAGGTAGTGTTGTATGTGGAGTCAGGGAGACCTGGGTTCAAGTTCTGTCTCTGATATTTGCTAGCTATGATGCGACCTTGAGCAAGTCACTTAATCCCTTTCAGCCCCAAAGGCTTTATCTCTAAAACGTGGTTGATGATAGCACCTGACTCAGGGATTTTGTGATGATCAGATGAGATAACCTTTGAAAAGTGCTTTGTAAATCTTGAAGCGCTACATAGATGACACATACTATTTTTGTTATTTCTATACTTAATATTATCTAGCAAATTTAGGTGAACTAAGTAGAATGTAAGGAATTAAATTACGAGAGATTCTTGAGCTTAAAGGGCCCTGGGGCATCCTTTATGAGTGAGCAAGCTCAGGCCCAGGCTCATTTTCCCAAAATCACTGGGGAGTGTGTACATAAAAAGTTAATCACTGGCAGGACTGGGAGGAAGCATCAAATATGTGCCTTCCCCTCTCTCTTTACTGTTTGCTAACCTCACTTTTTATAAAGAAGGCCTGCCTCAGCCTGAGGAAGGGTGACAAGAGCTGGAGTGGCCACATCAGCCACTCTGACGGTGGTGGATCAAAGTGGAAGTGAGGGCTTGTAGGGGTACCAAGGGCTGGGAGGCAGTGATCAAGTGAAACTGGACATCTTGAATTTGGGAATCTGGGAGGACAACCGGATTAAAGTTTGCGAGGCAATTTTGGATATATCATCTCATCTGAGTGTCAAAACAAGCTTATGAAGTAGGTTATGGAAGAATTATTTTTTCTTTATCCAGGATCTCCCAGCAAGTGGGAGGGAAGAAATTCTGAAATCAAATCTCCTTGACTTAAAATCCAGTACTCTGTCCATTTTTCTATCTCATAGGAGACACCACCTTGGAAAAAAATAGTGAACAAATATGCACAATAATTGCTTATATAACATAGAATATATAAATTATGATTTTTGCAGTAGTCATCTGGTTCTTCTCATTCTATCCCAAAATACTATCATCAGGTTTCCTCCCTTTCAATGGAATTAACATCAAATACACTAAAAAAGAAGTGGAGGGCACCTCATTACTGCTTTCCAATTTCTTCTTCCGACTGGCTTTGTAGTAAATTACAAAGAAAACTAACTTAGGCACATACAATAGAGAGAAAATTCCGTTAGCTTTAAGTACCTGATGAAAGAGTGGATACATAATTATATTGTGGCTAACTCATTTTTGGAGGACAGCAAAGACTTATGTAAATTTAAGTAATAAATCATTGATTTTATGGGAAATCAAAAGCTTATCAACCTATCATACAATGAAGCCTATTTGGCTTTCTCTGACAAAGAAACAAAGTACAAAGGAAATTTATTCACTTGTGAAGTTTAGTATCCTATATGAATACTGAAATGATGGACACAAGCACAGCATTATGCTACATACTCAATGTCTCTGCGGTAGTTGTGATTTTAAATATCCTGTCTGCTCCATTCACAAATGACACAAAAACTAAAGATGTCCTTTGTTGCCTAATGTGCTATTATTTAGTTTGTAAATAAGGTCACTGGAATTTTATAGCACCCTTAAAGAATGGTTCTCCCAAGGGCTCTGGACACTACAAACTGAAACAAATGCAGTTATACAAAGTGGGCACATATATAGAGTTCAAGTCAATGAATCAAATCTTGGCCCAAGAGGCTAACATAAGGGATAGGATGCATCCTCTTTGTCATTTATGCATTATATTGTAATTCTCTGATGGCAAACCATCAGATTGTGTTGGGATTGTGTTGCCATGGTGGTCCCCTCTTGGTGCCCACCTCCCCTTGAACTCTCATGGGAGTGAGGGCTAGACTCTAGAGGATGAGCTGTCACTTCTGGTGATGTAAAGTGGAACTGTCCACAATACCCAATAGTAAAAGCTCTTATGCCAAAATGATTTTGATCTAGGTGTATAGGACTAGTTACATCAATGCTAAAATTCACCATAGGTTATGATACTTGAAAAATTATAATTATTAATTCATTACATTTTAACAAGCATCTATGTATTTTCTACAAGTAAAAGAGGGAAAACATGGCAGAGATGATTACAATTTGAAATTCAGCTCCTTTGGATTCTTTGGCTATTTCTGGTTCAGGGAATAAAAATGCCAATTAAGACAAAAAGATAGAAACATGGATATGTTAATATGAGTAATTAGGAATAGCTCAATTGACAAATAACCTCTTGGGGCCACCACAAAGCTGCAGGTACTTGTCCTTCTGTCATAAGTGCTGCAAGTTGCCTAAAAGGACTAGAGCCAGATGAACATCAGCTGCTTCTGTAGGAATTTCCCCAGTCAAGCGTTGACTTCAGATGAACAAGAAGTTGACTGCAGAGAGAAGTCAGGCAAGGAGTGGGAGAACAACTTTTACTTAGCCACATCATCCTAAGTTTACCAAGCATACATAACTAATTGTAGTCTGTGGCTTTCCTTTACTTCTGCTCATGCATTCAGTCTATAGTAGCACACATTTAGAAGGTTGTCTTTTGTAGTTTGTCATGACTAGATTTTCCAGCTAGCTGCACTCAGCTATTGACTCAGTGTGTAGGTCACTATTGAAAAGTAACACTGTTATGGCTTCCATGTCATGCGGGATAGGGGCGTGGGGCCCCTGTGAGCTGGAAAATCTGCATAACGTTTTTTGGTCTTCCCTTCATATAAGAGAAGAAGTCTGAATTATTATGGTGCTAAAAGACAAAATATGCCGATATTATACAATGCTACACACATATTTTATGCATTTCCAAGTTTCTAAACTTTTTCTGTGTTATCTGTTGGCCTTCATATGTTTGTTGTCTGTGGCTTCTGCAAAACTCCCCCCAAATGCCCATTTAATTTCTTATACTGATCAGCAATATATCGAAACTGCTATGGGAAAAGGATGTAGAAGGGATCACTGTACTATTTTTCTTTATTGCTGTTGGATTTTTTTTGTTTGCATAGAGAAATCAATTGGATCTATAGTCACTAAGTTTTGAGATAATAAAAAGAAGTACCATTCTCCATAACACAAACCCAAACACCACCCTCCCCCAAATGTATAAGGCCCAGAATATCTTTAATAACATGTTAATGAGTAGTATGAAATGCAGCTCCCATTCATCAGCTTGCCCATAAATGAATGAGAACACTAATGCACTTGGACGCTAAGTCTGAAGGCACCACGAAAGCCTAAGAAGAGACGTATTTCAGTTTCATTACATCTAAACTGACAAAGGAGAAGGGTGGTTAAACCAGCTCTATTGAAGAGTTCAGGATTCCTAAGAGGGTCACCTGAAAATTACATTTAATATGCTAACACTATTACCAAGATATCTCTCTTCTCCCCCATAAAGGTCTTGCTAACAGTAATTAAATTTTAAGACAGTCAGATCTGGAAAGGAATAAAAGTACAGTGAAAATACGGTTATGATGACTAGAGGAGGCCATCCTTTTCAAATCCTAATTAAAAAAAAAAGATTGAATTTGTTTTACCTAGGGACACCAAGGCTGGTCACATCTATATTAAATTATACTTAATCATACCTATGTTCTCAAAAATCTAATGCACTTACACAAAAACGCTGAGGACTTCAAAAATATGTTAATGGAATTCTAAATAAATGTGCTTTTCCCCTTCATCTATAGAAACATATATAGTAGAAAGAAAAGAAAACCCTGCAGACAGGGTAGAGATTACACAGCAGACCATCCAGAAGGAATAATTACATTTGGGTCAATAAATTAATTAAGACTGCCAGGGTCTCCTTACAGTTATAGTGTTGCTTTAAATGTGTACTCTCAAGTTTCTACAAAGAATTGATCTCTTTGGTTGTTTTCTTTTAAAGAGCAAATTCTAAAAAAAAATTGGATGTGCCCTGGAAAATTATTTTTCATTTTGTTATTTATACATAGAAAACCTGCATATTAAATAATAAGGAAATTTCGTCAAGCCATTTATTTAAATAAACATCAAATGAAGTCATTTGTGACAGATGTTTGGATAATATCTAAGAACTTAATGAAGTTTTATCATTTATCAGTTGTTCTAGCATTTATTCTTACTTAACACCTTGGTCCATTGGTCTTCAGTTTCTACTTTAACCAACCAATGCATCAAACATTCACAAAGTCCTGAAAGGAGAACTAAGAAGTTAAACAATAAAAAAGATATGTGAACATCTACTTTTGACATTCTAATTAGTTTTTTAAAACCTATAGATTTAACATTTCATAATGGAAGCAAAACTAGAAATCTGGAGAAGAGAGCAGGAGGTGAATAAGAAAGAACAGAGAAAAAGGAGAGAAAGAGAAAATTACTCCATAATTCATCAACAGTGGAACTTGAAGAGATCTTAAATATCGCTCAGTTCATCTCTCCAATTTTATGGGTGAGAAAACTGAAGAACAAAAATGTTAAATGATTTCTCCAAGGTTATATCAAGTTATTTGGGGAGTCCACTGGACTGCTTATTCATATCAATGCAGTAGTATTGTTATTAAGAGTTGGCATCTTGCTACATGCTACTTTTTGATATATTATCAAGATATCAAATAGACTATGCCTTATTTTAGCATGTACCAAGCAAAGGTAAAAGCAGAATAAGATGTTTTGCAGATATGACTAAGGAGATAGCTGCCCAATCAGTGATGAAGCAGGATCACTCACAAATTTTATTTTTATGTACCCCATGAGTTAAAATAGAAGGGCTGAGAGCATGGAAACTGAGAAAAGCATATAGTGTCCTTTCCTCTGCTAAGATGTAAAAAGATAATTAAATCTAGGAGAGTTGAGGCCTATAAAATTAATAGCTAATATTTACAAATAGTAAAACAAACTTGATTTGTTTTATAATCTCGTTTGGGAAAAGACTAAGAGTTTTTGATGCCAAGTTGTTTTAATTCTAGAAGCAAAAGTTAAAATTTGTATAGAATCCAGAGGTTCTAGGAGAACTTATAGTGAATAGCAGTACGCAGATTTGAAATGTGCTGAAATGTTTCAGCTCAAGGTTTGCGTATAAGAAGTCGAGTGTGAAAATGGAGGAAGCACCAGAAGCAAAGACTGGATATGATTAAGGATTAATAAAAAAAGATCCTTAAAAGTTCAGATGTCTGTTTTTCTTCTTAAAAATTCAACTTATTCTAAAAGTGCAACTTTTCCAACACGATATTTAATTTGACAGAAAATGCTTGTATTATTTTATATTATCCCATGCTTAGTTATTTCAACAAAATTCTAGTTTTTAAGTAGCAATTTAAATTTGGTGAGTAAAAATGACTTTCTTTGGACAATTTTGGGAGTCACCTGATGGCAGCTTATCCTAATGACAGTGTCAATTATAGAGTTTGGTTAAAGTGATTTTATTGACAGACTCCAAAGTGTGGTCTCCAGACCCCTGGGAGTTTCTGGGACTCTTTCAGGGGATCCATGAGGTTAAAACCACTTTTGATAACATTATGAAGACATTACTTGTCTCTTAAAATACTCTATTTTTCCAACAATGTATCAATATGAGGCCAGATTTTCTTCATATACTTCAGTCAAAACAACATATAGCTCCAGACTGAATGCATAAGCAGATTTGAGAATCCAGCTGCCTTCTGTTATGCCATACACTAAAGAGATTTGCAAAAATATGCTAAACAAGTTCTTATAATAATGTGTAATGACTTATTGTTGTCATTTTAAAAAGAATGAATAAATATTTTAACACATCAGTTTTAATTTCTAATATAGTAAATATTTAGACACCTAAAATAAACAAAGCTCTTTGAGGTCCTCTGTAATTTTTAGGTATAGTGCGCTTCTGAGGCCACAACATTTGTACCATTTACATAGAAAACTACCAGGTGAGGAAACTCCCTCTACTAATATATCAGCATCTTCTTTGCAATTTATAGTCTAAAAGCGTTGCCTGGGCATTGAGAAATTAAGTGATTTACCCAGTGTCATAAAGCCAGTAGGTTTATAGAGGTGGGACTTTCATCCCAATCTTTCCAGCTTTGAGATCCATTCTGTTTCAGCCTTGCCAACTAAGACTAAATCTTAGGAGGAAATAATTAGTTTTATGAGCATGAGCCTTATAATTCAAAACCAATAAAATAATGGGAGTTATTTTGCATTAATAAAATTAAAGTCCTGACCCTGAAAGCTATGATTAATTCTTCCTGAATCAGCATGATGCTACACTGTACTTAAATTATCATAGACTAATGGGTATTAAGTTGAAGAAATATTTGTAGAATATCTACTATATTTTTATTATTTTTGTCATTTAGTCTCTTTTGGTCATTATCTGACTCATCACGATCCTGTTTTGGTTTTTTTTTTGGCAAAGACACTGAAGTGGTTTGTCATTTCCTTTTGTAGCTCATTTTACAGATGAGGAAACTGAAGGAAATGGAATTAAGTGACTTGCCCAGGATCACACAGCTAGTAAATGTCTGAGGCCAGGTAGGGACTCAGGAAGATGAGTCTTCCTTAATATAAGCTCTACATTCCATCCATTAAGCCACCTATCTGCGCCTATTATTTAATTTATGGAGTCTCCAAGATGAATAAACGGTAGTTCCTGTTCTTAAGGAGTTTGTAATCTAGTAGTAAATTCTAAGCAAATATACATATAAGTGAAATACAATGCAAAATAGGTTTACATATGTCTAGGGACATGCACACAATCTTGTCCAATAACAAACAATTTTGAATATTTTTGTAAATCTTTAAAAATAAATAGTTCTTATTTCATAATAAATACATACTGGTTGGTATGTCACAGACAATTACTTGCCTGAGGGAGGGAGTTATCTCTACAACCATTCAGATGCCTGTTTAAAAATACACTCTTTTTGTATTGATTTTTGAGTGATTAAGAATATCTTCCTTTTATCTATGTAAAAAATTTAATGAAATCCAAGCCAATATCCTGTTTCTTTGGTTGCTTTTTCCTTTTAAAATGTTATTCTTCAGTTTGGTTGTTTTTCAGATTTTTTTCCTATCAGTAAATTGTTTTTTTTAACATTCCATAGATGTATGTTTTATAAAATAAAAAAACATTCTATTAGATTAACATTTCTTTCCTTTTAAGTATCATCTGCACATATTTGAGGACTGCAGTCACGTCTCGATATAGCCATGGATTTGCCAAGTTATGTATGTTTAATTCTTTTAATCTTTCCTCATAAGTCAGCCTCTCCAAACTCCTAATAATTTCTGTTGTTCTTCTCTGAAGTCTCTCCAGTTCATCTAGAACTTTATAGTATTAGAATACTAAGAACTGAATACTGTACAAATGGCATTTTAGCGGAGTTGCAAAAAGAAGAGACATCATTTATAATTGTCATGCCCTCATGACTACTGTAGTACACTCATAAAATAAATATTTATTATTCAATTACCTGTAGTTGCTGAATGAGGAGGGAAAGAAAATCTATTCTAGAATAGATTTATTAAAACAAACAAATACACCAAAAAGTCAGTATGAGAAGATTAAGTGAATATAATTTAAAATGTGGTTTGTTCATATCAGACAGAATGCTAATAGATATCAGCTGAAATGGAATGACTCTCTAAGGACAGATGTTGAAAGTAGAAGTAATTAGAGAAAAAGCCTGGGGACGAATAAACATATCAGGAGTTCCTGCCCTTTACCGAGCAACCCTTGCAGATCTTATCTCACAGAGGGCTCAGTTATCTCATCTTTCCAGAAGTTTTTGGAGGGTTAGAATCCCTTTAGAACTAACTCCACAGAGTTACCCAGTCACATATGAAAGCCAATATGATCAATACTTTATCATGTTTCTTCAAAATTTCATGTTTTTTTCCTAGACATATAAAGCTTCAAAGTACTCAAAAGTGTTCAAAGGCAGAGACTATTTTGGTTCCAATCTATATGTAAAATAATCCAGCGCCAGTAATCAAAGCAAATACAACACACCAAAATCTAGTTAAATGTATCTAAGAATTTAATGACATTTAAGTCATCTGACATTGTAAGGATACTTTAAAAATATTAACCAGATGGATATTTTGCAATCTGTACTGTTTTTCTCTTACTCTGTGAAAGAGATGGTCATTTACAAGAACTGGTTACCAATGAAAGAGTCTGAAAACCTTGCAACCAGAGGACAAAACTTCAGATCAAAAGTTGGACATTTGGTTTGCAAAGGAACTCATGTTAAAGCATGAAAGTATATTGCAAATTGACAATGAAGTTTTTGCATAAGTTTCTTATCTTCAAAAAAATAGTAATAGAGGAAATAAACCAATAAAAGACAAAGCATAAAATTATAGGGATGGGGAAAGAACAAGGGAAGGAAAAAAGAGGAATAAGTTTCAAAGAACTTGTAGATCAGAAAGGCAGATAATATTCAGATGGAACCTATTCAGTGCAAGAAGGTTGGCTAGTTTGGAAATTTCAATGTGAGCAAGTACTATGTTGTAACTATTTTTCAGAATATTTTATACTTCTTCTGGTGCCAAAAACAGTCTTCTATTTCCAATAGTTGTTTGTTGAATGGTTGACTATGGTACTACTGGCCAGAAGACATTAAGGTATGCCACAGGCAGGAAAGATCTTCACTCATAGCTCTGGTAGCCAGTTGGCAGTTTCTTTTCCCAGAGAGAATACTCATACGATAAGTCTGTATTTTGGATCACATCTCTTCCTTCCCAATCTCATCCTTGCTCTTTCATTGGAATGCACATACTTTGGACTCCCTTTTTTCTCTTCACAGCTTGTTTGTAATCAACTATATACTATTCTCTACCCTTAAATCCCTTGTCATCTTTTCCAACAACCACATGTGTTTTACCAAACTTACCCTGCCTTGCTGTGATTCTACATATCGCAGTATGAAGTCAAACAAAAGCTATTCATGAATTGATGAATTAATGTTATATGAATAATATAAATTGATGAATTAAATGAATTAATGCTATATTATTTCAACTAGGTCCTTACGATGCCATAGAAATTCTTGTATTCTCCCTTTATTGACTCTCTTACACAATCACTTTGACTGACAGACTGTCACATTTCTATAGGAGGTCTTCCAACTTTCTGCTTGTCACCTAGGCTATTCTCTCCTGTTTCTCTCTTAGCAAAGGATTTTTCCTCCTAAAAAAAGAAAAGTTCTGTTGTAACTCTCAGAACCACAGAATTAGTTAGAAGAGACCTCAGTGGCCATCTACCCCTAACCAAGGCCCAGAATGAATCTCTTAACATATAACTGACAAGTGATCATCTATCTCTAAGTTTTCATGACATAGCTCTCCTGGTTCTCCTCCCACATGTCTAACTTTTCCTTCTCAGTCTGTTTTGCTAAATCTTCATCATCCAATATATTCTTGAACTATGAGAGTACCCCAAAACTTTGCCTGAACCTTCTTTTCTTTTCTACTCTCACTTGAGAATCTCATTAGCTCTAATCAGTTCAATTACAATTTCTATGAAATTGACTTCCAACTTCATTGTCAAGATTGACTGGATGTTTCTTCTGGATTTCACACAGGCCTTTCAATCGTGACATGTACAAAAGAGAACTCCCTCATTTCTGTTAAGGTCATCATCATCTTTCCATCCACTTAGGTTTATACCCTTAGTGTCATTTTTGAGTTTTCTCTTTCCAGGACACCTTCTCCTGACATCCTTCTAGCCTGTGGCTAACTAACTCTTGTTGAGGGCACCCACACAACATCACTCAAATCTGTCTACTTCTTTCCACCTATGTTTGTCATCACACCAGTTCAGAACCTTATCATTTTTTTGCTTTGTCTATCATAATAGCTTCCAAACTGATCTGTCTGATTTCTTTTTATTCCTCCTCCATATTACCCCATTGCTCCAAAATCTCTATTGCCTTGCTGTTTTCAGAAAAATAAATACAAACTCTTGAGCCTAGCTCAAGATGGATTTAAAAATCCATCACTTGGTGTTTTAGAATTTTTTTATATGATACTCCTCCTCACACACATTTTATATCCCAGCCAGACCAGGTTATAAGTTAATCCTTGAATACCACATGCTACCCCTTGCCTCTGTACCTCTACAGATCATGCCTTATGTCTTAAGACATTCTTTTTTCACCTCTGCCTCAGAAAATTATGCTTGTTTGAAGACTCAAATCTGATGTAAAACATCCTTACTATCCTTTTCCTGGTCCCCAGGTATTAGTTAAGTTTCCTCAACTTATTTTGTATATGTGTCTATTCTTTGCATCTCTCCAGCAAGTTTGTGCAGGGATTTATGTCTTCATTTGCCCAATGACTAGCACGTGACAGGAACAGAGCTAGAGAGAGGGCCTAGACTTGTGATTTCATTTGCAAGAACTCCCCAGTAAGGAAACTTCCTCTAACAAAATAGGTCATCACCTTCTCTGAAAGTTAGTCTGAAAGTGTAGCCTACAGAAGTGAGAGGCAGTGGCTTGCCTGCAATCACACAGTCAGTATGTACCGAAGGGCAGACTTGAACATAGGTTTTTCCAATTTCAAAACTGACTGTCTAATAATTATACCAGGCTGCATCTCTAGCACATTGCTCAAAATCAATTGATCAACCAACCAATACTGATTAAGCAACTGCTATGTACTAGACACTGTGCTAAATGGCAGGGATACAAAAAAGAGGCTAAAACAGCTCCTGTCCCCAAGGAGATTACAAATGAATTGGAGAGACAACAAGTAGACAAATCTGAACAAACAAGTCACATACAGGATAAATAGGAAGTCATTAAAAGAGAGAATTAAGAAGAATAGGGAAAGCTATCCTATAGAAAATGGGATTTTAGTCAGAACCTAAAGGAAGCCAGCGAAGTCAATAAGCAGAGATGAAGAAGGAGAGCATTCCAAGTATGTAAGACAGTCATGGAGAATGCCTGAGTCAAGGTATGGAGTATCTTGTTTGTGGAGCAATCAGGAGGCCTGTATCACAAGATGGAAGAGTACATGAGAGTAAGGTGTAAGACAACTGGAAAGGCAGGAGGAAGCTGGGTTACAAAGGGCTTTAAATGCCAAACAGAAATTTTTGTATTTGACCTGATGATGAAAGGGAATTTATTGAGTAGGGAGAAGACATGCTAGCTACCCTGAGCAGCTTCTCATTTTGTATAGACTAACATTCAAATTCCCAACCTAATAATGAAAATCTTCCACAGGCAACATGGTGAAGTGGAGAGAGTATCGAAGAACTAGGTTTGAATCTTAACTTGAACATTTCCTGGGTGTGAGATGACAATGGGCATATGTTTTAGGCATAGTGTCTTCTTTGTAAAAAATAAAATGAGACAATTTCATACATGTACATGCACACATATGCATGTATACATGTATGCATATAAGGCTATGTGTACATATATGGATATGTATGTATGCATACAGATAGATATATATGTATGTATATATATGAATATATCCACATATGTGTATCTATCTATATGTATACACACACATTCACCTCATTCCTCTCTCACACACCATCAACCTTAACTGAAGGAAAGCCTTCATGTGCAAACTTTAAATGCTCTATAAATGTGAACAGTCATTATCATCCATCATTAGGCTCCAACCTATTTTTCTTCATCCTATACTGACTCTTCTCCCTTACCCTAATCCCACCTTGCACCTTTGCTCACGATATCCTTTCCCGACTTGCAATGTCTTGTTCATACCCCATCAGATTCCCAATTGAAACCTACTCATTCATCAAGTACCTTCTTAGGTGAAGCATTCCCCTGACATTCATGCCCACAATGATTTCCTTTCCTTTTGTACTCATTTACTGTCATATGTTGCTCATTATTTTTATAGTTATAAATCCTGTCTTCCCAGTGAAATTGTAAGCTTTTGTAGGATTGGGTAATGTGTTATACTTTCATATATACATATCTCTTACTATCAGAGTAAAGCTTTCTGTTGATTACATGCCACATAAACATTTGTTTAATAAATAAAGTCTGGAAAGTACTCCAAAACCCTTAGTTTCTTATATATTAAATTTCAACTTGGCCTTCAACACAGTCTTCACCATGTGGCCTTAATCAAATCTCTGTCCTTTTTTTTTCATCTTTATTGCTCCCTTCATGTCATAGAATGTCATCTTCTTCCTGCCTTTAGCAAATATTTGTTGGTTTGAATTAAAAAAAAATTCTTCTACCTCCTACTTAACTATCTCCCGCTGTTGACCATACTTGTATTCTAAAAGCTGAGTGTACACTAGTGTTTTTCATTTAATAGCAAGTCTTGTTGTGAGGTTCTAGGTCAATGGCCACAGTCCACCTCAAAGACTTCATAGTTGGGTAGAGTGGGCTTATGTTTCCCAAACAGCTAAGCAGTATGTTGTTCTCAAGGATAAGTTTGAATACAAGAGTAACGATATAGACAGTATATTTAAGTCTATCTTGCATTCCTATAGTTTCTGAGTGCTCAGTCCTTATTTTTCATTCCTCCTCCTCCTCCTCTTTCTTCTTCTTCCTCTCTCTCTCCATCTCTCTCTGTCTCTGTCTCTGTTTCTGTCTCTCTCAAAGCAAATGTTTCTTCCTGCTCTGGTCAGGGCCCGTGGATCACTGCCACTGGTAGACCTTCATGGTTGGGAGAAACAGCTCAGAGACACTTTTCTCAGCACTCACTCTGTTCCCAACTCACCTTTTCAGCCTTGTTAAATACTAATCTCTTCATTCACTCATTAGATCAGTCAAATTTGCCGCCTTCTCATATTGGCTGTGTGATGTTGCTTTAGTTGGCTATGACCCAATGCTAACATTTGTTTTCATAAATTATTGAAAATTGTCAAGATCACTAGGCTGCACACCAGGAAGAGCACATGCCTGTAATTCCAGATACTGGGGAAGTGGAAGATAATGGATCTCTTGAACTTAGGAGAGCTGAGCAAGAGTGAATGATATTGATCAGGCCTCTGTAGTAAGTTTGGCATCATTATAGCAAGACCATGGCAGTGGGGAAGACAGCATGCTGCCTGAGAAGAGGCAAACCAGGCCAGTTTGGAAACAGAATAGACCACAGTTCCCATGTAGATCAGTAGGGGATCTGGCCTGTGAGTAGCCCTTGCACTTCCAGTTTCAGTGAGATGGGGAGACCTCGGCTTAAAAAATAGGAAAAAGAAAAGATAGTGCTGACATAAAAATGGATCATGTTAGAAAAGTACAAGTCAGTACAAGGGTGAAATTCTAAATGATTGTGCAAATTTGATCACTGTCAACTGTGATTAGATTATTGGAAATACTGCATGAGAGGAAAACAAAAAACCCCAAAGTGTCTTGCAGGTGCCAGGATTGATCATATAGAAATTAAAGAAAAACTGAAGAATACTTTCATTTAACTTCAATTAATTGGTGAGCACTTACTGAAAATATCGGAGCAGCCAGGTGATACAGTGAATAGGGCACTGAACCTGGAGTTAAGAGGACCTGAGTTCAAATCTTGCCTCAGACACTTGACACGTATTAGTTATGAGACCTTGGGCAAGTCACTTAACCCAGATTGCCTCACTTCCTTCCTTATTCAAAGATTAGGACAAGCATATGATTGCAATACAGCTTCTAATACAGTTATTTGTCAATATAAAATGATTCAGTAAAGTGACATGGGCTATTACATCATAAGATTTAGATCTGGAAAACACCTTAGAAATGATTTCATTGATGATCTCTCATTTTACTTGCAAGTAAACTGAAGATTAGAGAATTTAGGTGATTTGTCTAATTTCACACAGCTAATAGCAGACAGAATTCGAATTCAGTTCCTCAGATTTCAAACAATGTTTTTTTAAGAAAAAGTAATCTAAATTTAACAGCCCACTCTGAAGCGCATACTTCCATATGTAAAGTAGAATAGATTAAGAAAGGATTATATGTGAAAACATAAGTTTCTATTACATATAGCTCTCTTTTGTTTGGGTGTATAATAAATTCAGCATGTTATTTGCAAAGATGTCCTGCCTGCTTGTTTTCTTCTGAACATATTTCTATTCTTTTTTAGTGTGTTAAAAAGAAATGCTTCGGTGATTCTCTTTTATTTTGTCTTCTTTTGCAGGGAGAGATCAACACTATCACTGGCTCTTCTTTTCTCTCATACCACTATAATTAAAAAAAAAGGTAAACACATTCTAACAAATAAGCAGAGTCAAGATGAATATTTTTCTATGCTTGTGATGTCCCAAAGGGTGGGTCTCTTTCTGCATCTTAAATCTGTCACCAGTCTGGGTAGCTAGGTACCTTGCTGTGTCTAGGTGGCATGGTGGATAGAGTATGGACCTGGCCTCAAAAAGACCTGGGCTCCAATATGGCCTCAGACACTCAGTAGCTGTGTTAATAAGTCAGTGGGGATAAGGGAGGGGAATCAGGAAAGACCTCATAACGGGGGTGGGAAGGCAGTTATGATTTTATAAGATGGAAAGAAAAAGGGAGTGAATTTCAGACATGTTTGACCACTTGGTCAAAGTTAGAGAGGCAGAAGATAGAAGTTTGTAAATGGGGAACATCTAGGAGACCAGTTTGTCTGGAAATCACAATTTGTTAAGCAGAGCACCATGATGTAATACTAGAAATGTACGTGGGAGCCACAATGTGGAAAGTTATAAATGCCAGACGAGGATATTGTATTTTATCTTAGTAGTAATAGGGAGACATTGACGATTTTTTTTTAAATTAGAAGACAGAGCAGAACTTAAGATTATAGCTATCTAACATAGCATAAACGCCACAAGAATTTATAAAAAGAAAATAAATATATGATCCTGGCATAAGAACTGAAACAAGTCAGGACATTTTGAACCTGTAAGATTAAGTTAGCCATTTCAGCAGTTCCATGTTTTCCACAAACATTTGGTGACCACCTTATGGAATTTAGAAGCTCAGTTCAAAAATTTCCTCTACTTGTTAAGAAACACATGAAAAAAATAAATAAGGGAGGAAAATCATTGGCTTTTTCCCCAGTGTGAAAACATTGTTTAGACATTTAGATAGAAAGTATTTCTAGATTCAGCTTTCATTATCAACTTTCTCAACTACAGTTCTCACAAGAAAGCTAATTTAGCTTCTCTAGGTTCATATTCGCCTTATTATTCTTTGTTAAACAGGAAGTTTAACACACAGAGAATATATAATGAGACCATATTAACTGTGCTACACAAAACTGAAAACTTGTGTCTTTTTTTTCTTCTGAAGTCAGTAACCTTAGCTTTACAAATATTAAATCTGTTTCTCTGATTCTCTGAGGCACTGAAGTTGCTGAGAGTTTCATGCTAAGACCACGTCTGTGGGGCACAGAGCAAGGCAAGAGATGATTTTAATGTAGCTTTTGCAATTAGCACCTAATTAATGAGGTGTGAAGCATTAGTGACCTAGGGTGCAGTGATATTACACAGTATCATATTAGTGCATGTCTCATTACTCAATTAATCTTACGTTTTCAGGAGCAGCAGTAGGCATTATTAGAGTTGCCCATTTTACAAAGGGAAAGGGATGTGTGCAATTTCAAAACTTTGGGATAACTCAACTAGTATTAAGCATTCCTCCATTATAGATGAAATAAGTTAAGAAACAGCAAAAGAAACTCTTCTATTTATGGGATGAATATCCAATATTGCTCATCAGTCATACCTGACTTTCTGTGACCCTTTTGGGGTTTTCTCGGCAAAGATAACAGAGCAGTTTGCCATTTCCTCCTTTAGATAATTTTCCAGGTAAGGAAATAGAGGCAAACAGAGGTAAGTGACTTGCCCACGGTCATACGATATTGTGGTGTGTTCTTATTTTAAAAAAAAGATAAACTTTTATTTTTCTCACATCTTATTTATACATTCTTAGAATTAGGGAACTTTAGAACTGCTAGGGAACTTAGAAATTGTCTTATCTTACTCTCTCATTTCACAGTTGAGGAAACTGAGGCATAAAGAGGTGAATAGACTGTGCCTAGCAAAGAGCGATTGAAATCAGAATTTGGATTTTCTGGTCTCTTTTTCCAGTGGTGTCCCCATGTTGTTATAGAAATATTGTAAGTCATGCCAATAGTCCAATAGGTTCTGAAGGTATTTCTAATTTCAGATTTTGTTTCAGATTTGTGAATGAGCTATTTTTTGTGGGGAGTGTCTGGACCTGTGATTTCATCAGTGAAGGGAACAATGACCGTTTCTAATGTTGCTGAGTGAATATGTAGTGATTACGTACTTATATTCCTGTCCAATATGTGAGCTAATTTTGATTGAGACATAACACAGTGTGCTAAGAGGGGATAGAGGAATGATTAGTCATTCAACAAGCATAAGTTCCTACTATGTGCCAGTGTTGTTTTTTGGTCATTTTTCAGTTGTATCTGGTAATTTATGACCCCATTTGGAGTTTTCTTGGAAAAGATGCTAGAATGGCTTTTCGTTTCTTTCCCCAGCTCATTTTATAGATGAGGAAACTGAGGAAAACAGGGTTAAAGTGAATTGTCCAGCGTCATACAATATGTAAGTGTTTGTGAGGGAACTCTTTTTTTTTTTTTATCAATCTACAAATGTTCTATGATATAAGCTGCCTTGGGCATTAGTAAATCTAGAGACTTGACCAGGATCACACAGCCAAAGTATATGAGGGTCTTCCTGACTATCTTCTACACCATAATGTTTCTCCTGTTTAGACTAGTGGGGATGAAAATCTGTTTCCAATTAGAATGTCTGTTGTTCACTGATGAAAAGCCCCTAGTATATGCCAACGCACTCATGAGTCATGACTTATTCTGATGTCATTCCAGGAGATCAATTTGTAGTACCATCTACTCTGTGAAGGCCCATGGTAGGATGAGATTGGTATAGCGGGTCTCCTTATGAAGTTACAGTTCATTAAAGAAGTTTTAGAGAACTTTTTACTGATCATTCATGTGGAACCCAAATGCCAAATCCGTCAGACCTTTCTTGCCAAGAAATCACACTCATAAAGTGTTGCCAGAACCATGACTCAGGCTTTAATAGTGACAGAAGCAAATATGGTCATTCTTTAATAGTCCCCTGACGTATTCATGTGGAGTATTTGCCTATTAGACACATAATAGAACAGGATAGTCATGAATAAATGAAAGTCTCAGATTTCATTTTAATAACTAGCAACTCGTGACTCCTAACATACAGATGTTAACAAAAATGTATGTGCCTGCAAACACACACATACACACAGACTCTAAGTAGGACAAAAAAGCTTTGGGGAAAATGAACCTGCAAAAATATGTATGCATTACTGAATGACTTGATAAAGACATTTTTATGTATTCTCCAGCCAATCTAAGAAAACTAATAGAGGTTTCTAACTAAAAAAAAAGATCTGAAAAGCATTTTATGTGGTTGCTTTTAATTGGATTAAATATGAATTTCTCTTAAGTCTTTTGATGTCATGTGGGTTGTAACTAATCATATGTCCCTTCAGACAAGATTTTTCTTATAAATAAGACAGTACTCTCAGAAGATTTTCTACGTTGAATGAATTTATTCAGTTAAATTATAAAATCTAAGAGCTTGTAAGAAAATTGGTTCCTGAATCCTGAAAATGTTTTTATTACTCTATTATGCAATTACTAACACAGAAGTACAAATACTAAAAGTTTTGTTTGTCAGTTTTAATCACTAAAATAAAACACAGGATCTCGACACCCTGTTTTCTGTCAAAAATAATTTGCATTTATTCTTTGGATTGTTTGGTAATATGCATTATAGGAACTGAGAAGTATGGCATAGTACATAGAGAGAAACTGTAGTACCAGGAATACCTGGGAGTCTATCAGTGTCATGCTGGTAAATGTTTAACATTCAGCTGTCCAGGGAAAAATGCACTTAGGACACGTCTAAGTTTAATTTGCATTTTTTGCACTTTCTCCTTTTTCCTATATCTAGACAATTGGTAAAATGAGAAATTAAGCCTTGACGTATAGATTCAATGATTTTTGGGGTGTAAATGAACAATTTAACAATGGGATCTAGCTCCATCATACTCCTGGCCAGCTTGACACACTAACTTTATAACCATAGGAAAATCACTTGCCACAAACAACTCTTTAAGAACAAAAAATCAGATTGCCAATCTGCACTGATTGAGGGAATTTCTACATTAGGCTCCCTTTATAACGGAATTACAAGCCTAGACTCCCCCTCTATGCTATGAAATATTATCTAATTATATTGTGATGAAACATGGAAGTAGAAGTAAAATGAGGTCAGTCAGAAATGATCTAATAACTGTTTTATTCTACATAGTTGGTCACCAAGAATTCATAATACTCTATTTCATTGGGGATACATGAAAAGTAGAATACTCCTTTCCCTCAAGGAGTTTATGTTTTAATAATATTCATAAGCATTGACAGAAACAATCAGCAATGACAATTTCTAAGATTGCTGAGGGAATATGCAATTGACTCCTGTTTGGATTCTCCTTGTATTTCTGTCCAGTCAGTCAGCTAGCTTTGATAGAGATGCAACATAGTATGCTAGAGGCTGAGAGAGGCCAGAAGAGTGATCAGTCATTCACCAAATTGAAGTGCCTGCTATATGCCAGTCACAGTGCTAGGTTCTAGGGATACGAGTATAGAACACCTAAGCAGCTTATATTCTAATGGAAGATATAACACACAGCATAAGTATAAAGTGAATAGCCTCAAATATGTATGTTATTGTGCAGGTGTTTTCAGTTATGTCCAACTCTTCATGACATTTGGGGTTTTCTTGGCAAAGATACGACAGTGTTTTGCCATTTCCTTCTCTGGCTCATTTTACAGATGAGGCAATTGAGGCAAGCAAGATTAACTGACTTATCCAAGGTCACACAGTTGGTAAACATCCAAAGCAAGATTTGAACTCATTAAAATGAGTCTCCCTGGCTCCAAGTCTGGCACTCTATTCACTGCCCCTCCTAGCTGATCACAAATATAAACAAAAGTTTGGGAGGGAGGGCCCTAGTTCAGAAGTAGAGAGAAGGTTCATGCAGAAAGTGGTGGCTAAATCTTAGGGGAAAAGAACTCTAAGGTAGAGACAAGGAGGATAAATACATTCCAGGCATGGGGGACAGCCAGTGTAAAGACACAGAGAATAAATAAAAAATGTTTTATCTGCCCATGTTGATACTGACAAATAAGGTAGCTAGAGAAGAATTATTGCCTCTATACTTCAGAGCTATCATAGGTCTTCAACAGGTACCAAAAATGACAGTTTAAAATTGCTTCATACAAGATGCTTCTGTAATAATTCTGCTTTTGTCATTATCCCTGGAAAAGCATTTTTAATAGCCTAAGCTGCAGTATACCATCTGTCCTCTGGACCTTTTACAGTATAGCTTCTGTGATAAAAAATGAAAATTCCTTCATAAATTGGTGTGTGGCTCTGTTCTGTAGTTCATGGCAGATACTGGAGAAAAGATGCTACCTGAATGCTTTCTTAATTGACATTACATTGGAGGTTTTGCAAAGCCCCACTTGACTATTAGACACATTTGTTACAGGTCACAACACATGTGTAACGGATTTGAAGATACCTTATTTAATTATATGCTCAAACAATTTTATTCCTTGAGAAGAAAAAAGTACATTTTAAGGTTTCAAGTCAACTGGTGCCATAGCTGAATTTTGATGAAGTAATGATGGTTGCTTCTTGTAAACTTCCTTTATCTCAAAGAAGATACTCTGACATCTATGTAACACTTCTTAGAGTTGGGTGATTCTTACGTTATTAAAGCTATAGACAATAATTACTAGTGATTGAAATTAATTCCTTCTTGATAGTCTTTCATATCATTCCCTAGATATAGATAGCTGAGTGGGTAGATAGGCAGACAGACAGACAGATAGATGGATGGATGGATGGATGGATGAATGATAGAAAGGTAGATAGGCAGATAATAAAACATGATTGTCTTGCATCACTCTCATCTCTTCCCCTAATCCTTCCTCTACTTCTCTTATCTGATTTTCAAAGTCCTTTTTGAACTCTTCCGTGGCCTGAGCCCATTGAATATTTATTTTGGATGTTTGGGATATAGAAGCCTTGACTTTGATGTCTTTCCCTGATGGTAAGCATTATTCTTCCTTATCCGAAAGGATGGGAGAAGATACCTGTTCACCAAGAAAGTAACCTTCTGTAGTCTTATTTTTTCCCCCTTTTTCGTCATTTTCCCAAACAGTTACTTGACTTTTGGGTCCTTTGTCAAGAGTTGGGTATCTGGAGATATCTCTGGGGATCCATAAGATCTCAGTTCCTCCAAGGTGGTACAGTAGAGCATGTACAGTGGTCTGGGAGCAACACTGAAACTTTTGTGCCCAGAATCTGTGAGTAGTAGAGTTTCCTCTCCACAGCCACCTGGCCTCCATTTCTACCAAGCCAGCACTTGGGGCTGAGATTCAGATAAGCTTCAGGGGCCGGTCCGCCATTCAGTGAGAGATAAAGATCAGCTGCTCAGTTCCTCCAGGAGCATTAGTTGGGGGCAGAGCTGCCACACAGGCCTGAGGTAGGATCAGCTGCCCCCAGGGGCTTTATAATCCAACAATGGATGCAGGCTGCTGTGGGAGCTGCTGTTGTCCAATGGGGCCTCTGCCTCTACCATCTGATGCCAGAGCTATGGGGAGACCCTGCTCTCCTCTTGGTCAGCTGAAAAACCCTCTCATTGACATTTGGTTCCTGTGGGTTGAGGGATCTGCAAACTGCTGCTACTGCTGCTGGGGCTTCTGCCTCTGATGCCTGCTTGGGTCTGCCTTCTGTTGCTGTGCCTTGGGGCCAAGGCTGACCTGGTCTTCCTCTGGTGCAACAGACCTTTCTCGTTGGCCTTTCAGGTCACTCTGGGCTGGAAATCTCCTCCACTCCATTGTTCTGTGGCTTCTGCTGCTCTAGAATTTGTTGAGAGCCTTTCTTTACAGGTATTTTATGGGCTGTGGGGGAAGAACTAGTGTATGTTCATCTTTCTACTCCACCATCTACAATGATTATCAATAGTAATTGTTGCTGTTTCCCACCCAGCCTGATGTCTTTCTTTTTCTTGACCTCATTAAAGGGGCCATGCCCTGGCTACTTCTTAAACAGGCCTATTCAAGGAATGGGCATTACCTCACCCTAGCTGAGTACCTACAAAGACCTTGCCCTAAGGGGATCAAGGTCTCCCCAGTGCATCCTGGATCATCTCCAGTCATCCTGATGAGTGTCTGGTCCCTGGATTCAGATGGCTCTGGAGGAGAAGTGAGGTTGATGATCTGCATAGCTCACCCTCACTCAAAACAAAGTCAAGTGCAAGTCATGTCATCATTTCTCTGATGGCATGGTCTTCTTTGGCAATGAAGGACAAATACAATGTAGGACATATAAAGTATATATGTGTGTATGTGCATATATATATATTCTATGTATAATTATATATACACATACAAATATGTGTATAAATGCACACAGAAGCAGTATCTGTGTGAAGAAATGTGTGTATGGAGGTACAGGTGAGTTTGAGAAGAATACCTACAGGTCCATCCATTCAGTCACTTTTCCTTTTCTCTCTCCTTCCTATTCTCTTATCTCAATTTTTCTCTTTTTCACTTATTTTCCATCCTGTGGAGGAAGTGATCATATTTTTGCAATGTGTGTTTGCAACATTATAACTTAAAATCATAAAACATTAGAAAGAGAAAGCATGTTAGGAACAGTTTAATCCAGGGGTGTACTCGTAACTATTTAATAAATGATTCTCAGAAAACACATGATACCCTTTGAAATTTATAATGCATTATTAATATTTTGTCCATCACTTTTTAAAAGCTAGATGATCCATGAAAAAATAAATCAAGCCCTGACTTGTACTATTTCTTGATTTCTAAGGCATAAATGTTCACAATGAAAGTTTAACAATGAACTCTCAAAAGTTGTTTCAGACATGTTCTGTGGACTCTTCTAGCCCTTGTTATTGTAAAAAATAAGGAAACTAAAGCCCAGAAGAGAGAGATGATTTGTTGCAAAAGACAGATCAAGGAGGAAGACCCAAGTATTCTAACTTCCACCTGGGAGATTTGTCATGATTCTAGTTTTGAGTAATCAGGGAAGACAGGGAAACAAGATTTTCCTGATGTTCAATTCAATATATACATTTCAACAGTGACTAGAACCTGTAACCACCCACACTAGTCTCAATCTGCCTTGGCTAAAAAAAAAGTTCTTAGTACTCTGTCCTCAAACTTCTTGCTAGTTAAAAGGGTAAACAATAAATTACTTAAGATTAAGAAAGTCCACACAAGGTAATTTAGGCAATAATCTATTCCACTATACAAATGGAACTGGTTAATTGTGACAATGATGTTTGAGGAACTGTTTTCTCTGGAATTAGATGGAGTAGAATTGACCTAAAAATGAACACATGATTTCCTTTAAAAATAGCTTGTATTTCTTAGGTCAGGCCAAAAGGTAGTGATTGTGCGTGTGTGTATGCGTGTGTGTGCGTGCGTGCGTGTGCGTGTGGGTGTGTGTGTGGGTGTGGGTGTGGTGGGGCAGGGTGGTGTAGGGATGAGCTTGGGGTTGCTGTACAGGTGGTGACTGAGCAGACCACAGTGATTAAAGCCCCTGGACTGATTTTTTTATCCCTGCTTATCACCATGCTATTTTCCAAATTGGATTTATAGCAGATACTCATTGATTAAACCTGTAAATGAAAATATTCTCTTTTCATTAGCAGCTTGTACTTCTCTGTCTTTTTATATCCACAATATAGACTAATGACTCTGATCCTGATTATATTTTTCTAGGTAAGAAATATTTCCTGAAACTATGCTAATGCTCTAACCTTCTTTTCTTAGGGACCCTTGGGTTGGTTTGAGAATGACCTGACCCTAAAAGAAAATGGAAACAATTAAGATGCTTCCCATCCCTACCCCTCTTTTTTTTTTCATAGCTGAACAGTGTGACTATTACTTCAGCAAAAATCACTTCACCAGCCTTTCAAGACAATGAGATTCTCGCTGCATTGCGTTCAGTTATATCTTTGCTCCCTGGGTATTTCTGGCAGGATGTTCCGAAATAAATTTGATGGTATTCAAAGAAGCTCAGTTAACTCTGTTTATCATAGATGCCACCAGCTGCTATTTTAAAAGAAAATTACAGCTCAGTCCCATTATCCTTTTAAAACAGGATTTACAGTACACAAAAGTTATCACCTCACTCCTTTTATCACTGTTTCTAGATTAGCCTTTATAGTAGTTGAGGCCTCATAAAAGGCCTTTGGTGCTCTGATACCCTAAACAATTTGGAGTATTTCTGTTGTGTCAGCTCACTGCAACTGGAATCCAATATTTTAGCATTATTACACTTCCCTTTCCCATTGATGATAATGGGATGATTTTATGGGCTTTTTTGACACAGAAAATAACATATGATACCACTGTGCACTGACCTCATTTTCTTAGCTTGCTACTCTAGCCATGTTTGTTGAGCAAGTTCTGATACTGAATTGTTAAGGGAGCTACCTTTTTAACCATACGAAATCACAAGTCTAACTTAGATTCATGGCCAAACTCAGGGAATTCTTTAGGACGATTCGGATACTTCTGCAATGGATTGTCTTTCTTTATGACCTCCAAAACAATCCCTTGGCAGAAGGTCTCCTTTTACTTCCAAGTAGTTGCAGATCAGTTACAGCCATTGCTCCTTTGGCAATAATTATTTGAAAAAAAAAATACTAGGGAGGATTACACAGCCACGGAAAAGTGAGCCATCAGGAAGGACAAAAAAATTGACAATGTGCCATCTGAAATGATCAAGTTGTCAAGGATGACATTGATATAAAATCCCCTGTTACTGAGGATGAACCAGAGTAGTACCAAAGGGCTAAACATGAGCCAGATTTGATTTGTCAACGGGTCGCTCTTATTTTGACAACATCTCAGTGAAATTGTCACATCTGTCGAAATTGTTGGAAAATTAGATGTAGCAAAGAACTCCAAACAATCTTATTTTTCTAGTATAGGTTTGCTGGGATTTTCCTACAGTGAGTCATCAGCTGGGAGCAATAAGGAAGTGTCACAATAACCAGATGATACAATCTGTTGAAGGGCGGTAATCTAAAGTAAAACCTCTATAGTTCTAGAAGGGTATGTAGTCCATCAATACATATTGATTATTTTTGTTTGTTTTTTTACCAAATTGACTATAAATTAAAATCAAAATACCTTTAATCTCTCCTGAATTATTATTAACTGAATAGAAATTTGTAATTATGTTGTTTGCATTGATAACATCTGCTAAAACTATAGATGTGTTTATTTAAGCTTCCAGTCTTGGGAATAGCTGACATTTTAAAATGTGGAAGATATTTACATCACCTGTATCCTCTCCACCTGGCGTTTAAAACAGTTTCCCAATAGGGACTAATTATTATGAACTTTCATTTCATTCAATGGTCATGAATAAACAAAACAGTCACAAAAGGCAATTTTTGATAAGTAGTCAGAATGTGCACACTTGGGATTCCTTGAGAAGTCTGACATTTCCATCCTTATCCTTTTATACAGTTGTGTATTTTTGTGTACATTTCAAAATTTAGTAAATCTCAGAATATTGATGTTGATCTTTGAAAACCAAAAGGACTGTGAATAATTATTAAAAATAGTCTATCCACAGTTGACAGAAGCAGGCGTACAGAAAAACCATGAAATGGAGACCTTAGTTAAAAATATAACTTATTAAAACACTTAAAAAAATCTGTGCTTAAAAGTACTGTAATGGCGATAAAATTAGGGGAAATGTTTGCTTAAAGAGGAAATATTGGCCATGCCAATGCATATCTAAGGAAGTAGGAATTCCCTTTGAGGTACTATATTTTAATACATCTTAATTAATGGTGACATATAATTAGTGTGTTTATTGACACAAAAATCAACAAATAAGAAGACACTTGATTCCATCATTAATATGAAATATTTCAATTCATATGTTTGTCCTTTAAGTCAAATTCCATTTATAGAATGACTAGCACTTCTAGGGTGCTTTAAAGTTTGCAAAACATTTTATAAATATTACTTACCTCAACTTATCCTCACAAAAATCCTGGGAAGCAGGTGCTATTATCTCCTTTTATGGAGGAAGGAAATGAGGAAGGCAAAGGTTAAATGACCAGCTCAGGATCACACAGCTTATAAATGTCAGCAGTTGAAAGTGAATTCAGTTCTTCCTGACTTCAGGTCTATCACTCTAGCCACTCTACTACCACTTGCCTGTGTCTTAAAACAAGGAACGCGGTGTATGACTGTCTCAGTAAGCACTCCAACATACACAGAGAGGTCCGCTATCACAGGTTCTTAGATGTGCATAAATAAAGGAAAGGCAGCTTTGGAGGGGTTACCAATCACTTTAATCAAGCACATGTATCACCCTTTTAACCAAACACATATATCATTCACCTAGTGCAGGGGAGTCAGCACCCTGAATTTCAAAGAAAATACAGAGAAGTCAAAGATCAGCAGATACAGCTTCCTCTGCCCTGAATTCAATAGACAGTTAGACCCCAACTGTTTGACCAGGTCACCAGAGAGGGAATCACTGACATCTGTATTTTCAAAGTTGGCCGGCTCCTTTAGCTGCTTCCCATAGTCTTCATCTGGCCAAACAAACACTTCCAGTCAATAAGTCCCAAAGTAAAACCTTAACTCAGAGTATTTATACCTTTTTAGAGTAAGAGGGCATCACAACCCTTGAGAGTCAGTGCCTTATTAACAAAAGGCTTGGACCTTCCCACAACTCTTCCCAAATCAAACTCCCCTTAATAGGCAGGCTCATTAATGGATAGGGAAGATCTTTAATTACATAAAAATAATTAACATTACAAATACATACAATGTTGCTAGTTAAAGAAACTCTTGTTTCTATACTTTACTCCTTGAGAGGACTCTTAATTGATAAAGATGAGATTCAGTCAAAGGCACTTGATTATACTGAAACAAAAATAGCAAAAGATCCTATTTTGCTTGCCATCACAATGTCTTAAAATGTAGTACAATTCCTTCTGTAACTTTGGTTTCAGGTTGACAGGACAAGTGTCCGCGTGGCTGATTAATCTATTACAATGAATTTTTCCCATATGGAATTAGGCTTTGGGAGATATGATTTGACTCATAGTAAACACAAAATCACAGATAAAAAGTTATGTGATAATTGGTTTCTCTTGTAATGCATTGCAAGACTAGGGAAAAGTAATGAAACATAGTGGAATTCTTATGCTATTTGGAATCAGAGGGCTTGGCTTCAAACCCTAGTTCTGATAGCTAATACTTTGGGCAAATCACTTCAGTCCTCTGGCCCTTAGTTTCTTCATTTGTGTTCAGCTGGTGAGCAAATACTATAAATCAGATGTTGTACTAGGTGCTGAGGATAAAAATACAGAGAATGAAACTATCCATTTGAAAGGAGTTTCTATTACAAAGGGGGAGAACCTGTGAAATACATATGGCATGAAGATTTTGAACTAGACAAGTTTCCTTCCAATTCTAAATCTATGATTAACAAACACTGCTATTACTTACAACTGAAAGCTGTGAATGTGTATACACATGGAGTATGTTATGGTGAGAAAGAGTGAAGAGATCTGATTTCCCTTCTCCTAACTTTAGAGTACCTGGAGTAAGTTATATAACTTGCTCCTCAGGTCAACTCGCTAATAGACCTTTATTAGAGAACTAATGTATTCCAGGAGCTGTGTTAAGAGCTGAGGATACAAAGAAAGGAGCTCATGGTCTAATGGTGGAGACAGTATGAAAACAACTATGTACTAACAAGATAGACATATGATAAATTGGATATAATCAACAGAAAGAACAGGGCTCAGGAAAGGTTTCTTACAGAAAGTAAGATTTTAGTGAGGACTTTTGGGAAACCAAGAGTCAGAGAAGAGGAAGGAGAGAATTCCAAACATGGGGGAACAGTTGCTGAAAATGTACAAAGGCACATTTATGAGGTTCTTTTAATTGGAGCCTATATAGGTTCCAATATATAGGAAGGTATATAGGTATATATAGGTAGAAAAGTAGTGGGAAGTAAGGAGGGGAAAGTAATCAGGAGCCAAAGTATGGAGTCCTGAAGGTCATCAACTTCAGGCAATTCATCTCAATTCTATAGGGAGCTGAGAGCTGGTAAAATGTTTTAGGAATGACAGGGATACAGTGGGACGTACACTTAGGGAACATCACTATGACAGTCATGTGTGGGCTGCATTGGCAGTAGCCAAGTGTGGGCTTCAGTGTTCCTGCTGGTTGTATTGGCAGCAGCCATTAAGGATTTCTCTAAAGAGTAAATAGTTCCCAATGATAAGAGATAAGGAGTGGTTCAGGCACACAGTCACAAAGGGCTGCAAGTAATGATGTTCTGCAGTAATACTTTTATTAATAGATTATAAGCAAACCACATAATAACACTGTGAAATGACACTAACACAGCAATTACCCCAAACATTGGATAACAACCCAGAATATCTTGAAGACTCTTCTTTCTGCTCAGCCCTTCTCCTTTCAATCTCCCAAAGCACATTTGCTTCCCTCAGCTCCATCCAGCATTTCTGGAAGGCTCCTCTGCAAATGATGCTGTCCCAAATGATCTCTTGTATGTTTTTTCCCCTACATTCACAGTTCTGATGCTCTGTGGCTATATCTTCTTATAGGTCTCACCACCTATGCTAGGCTCTAGATAAGCCCTGTGTTTCTTCCCATGGTTTCCCTTCTTACTCATTGTTAGTTCTGCCTCAGGTCCTCCGCCCTTCACCCACATTCTCAATCAACCTAATTGCCAAGCACTTGACCCTACTCTGCTTAGTCCTGTCCTCCCTCTTGCCCAGGGATATTCTGCAGCCAATATCATCCTGAGAGATGTAAGTTGAGTTACATTCAAAGATAGGTCTTCCCCTATTCTTTTTTTTTCCTCCCCTGCCCAGAAACCTGATCTGGGTGTCCCTTCTTATTTATGACATGTTTCCCATGGTGCCAACTTTTCCTCCCTTCTCCTCCATATTGTTTCCCCTATAGCTCAATTTTCAAAATACCAATGATGTGAGGTAGGGTATGCTTGCATGACTATTTTCTACAATCTTCCAAAATGATTTACAGGAAAGACTGTGACATTCTATAAGCATTCATGAAGGCATTGTAATATTTCCATAACATGTCAGCACCTTGATTGGATTTACAGAGAAAGTTAATTACTTAGGGGAAATCATCATTAAGAAGGCTTTTGAATAATGCTATCGGAAAATTATCTTGATCTTCCATATAAAATCAAAGCTTTAGAATCTACACATGCTTTTAATTTGCCACACATATTCTTTGACACCCTACTAGTAGATAAAGATGTGAAAATTTTTATTTTGAAGTTAGATATTCTTTGTGTTTCATTAGCTATTTTGTATCTTGCTGTTTCTTTGTTATGTGTCAGTAAATTTAGCCCAATGGGATTAATTATATTCTCTCATTTTAGACTTCCTTATTTTCTTTTGATAATGAAACATAACTACTGTGTCATAAATGGTGGCTGATAAATTAATTATGGAATGGATAAAATCATAGTTTCAAAGGTAATCTTTATAGATGTGTTAGACCAACCAGTTATAAAGCTAAAAAGACTCATTAATTCACCTGGTTGTTTTTTAAACCTAATAAAATCATTTTTTTGTGTTACATTGACACAAAATTCAAGGCCACTGAATTCAACTAAATCAAAATGAATTCAAACAAATCACATGGAAAGGAAAAAAAATTCTAAGTGTGAGCCATGCCAGTCTACAAAGTCACAGCTATCATTCACTGGTATGTTTAATATACGATAGAAAGCCATGTGCATGAGAAATCACAGTGGAGTTGGCCCTAGGTAAAGCCATGAAATTAACTAAATTTGTCTTTGAAGTCTCTAACCTCCTTTCTGTGATATTTCCTTCTCTTGGCCAACATCTATGGGAATTTTTTGCTATTCTCCTGTCAAATCCTATTCTCAGGAAAAACACTAACTCATTCCTAATTTGGACCAACTAACTGTTAAACCAGAAGATATAATGTATCCCAAGGTTATTGGCATTTGAACAAAAGACTGAGCCCTCCGTAACAAGGTTGGATTTCTAAATGGAGAATTTTAGGTAATTAGAAAGCTAGCGGGGGGAGGAATTTGAGGGGGAAGAGAACTCTGTCTAATTTCAGGGAGGTCTATAAACAGAACTTTTGGTTATGGGATTGTAGACTGTAGATCTAGCCCTGGAAGGGACAGTATGAACCATTAAGTCCAAAACCTCTCATTTATAGATGAGGAAACTGAGGTTAGGTGACTCCTTCAAAGTTATATACCTAAAGGAATGACAAGTCCAAGATAACAATCAGGGCTAAGAGTTAAACCATTGCCCTCCAACTTTGAAAGCATTTTCTTCTTCTGAACCACATTGCCTCCTGTTACACCAATATATTTGCATTTATATAAATATATATGCATACACACATTTATGTGCATACATATATGTGTATAAATCTATATCTAGATATAATTATGCCATACTGACTCCCAAAAGCCATATACTAAGGCACAGAAAGGTTCTAATCTGTAACCCGACAAAGAAAACACGGACTTCTGAGATGTAAGTACCAATATAGGTATATTTGTTCATTTAAGAATCTGAGGCAGCCAGCTGGCTCAGTGGATAGAGCCCTGGACCTGGAGTCCAGATAGAACTGAGATTCAATCTGGCCTCAGACACTTGTTAGCTCTGTGGTCATTGACAAGTTACTTAACCAGTGCCTGCCTCAGTTTTCTCATCTGCAAAACAGCGATAACAACAACGATGAGAAATATTTGAAAGTACTTTGCAAATATTATAGTGCTTTATGCATGCTCGGCATTTTTCTTCTTCTTAAAATTAAATGCAAGGTAGAAACAAGGTATTTTGGGTCAATCTAGCCTCCTTTTGATGAACCAATATTCTTTAGAAATATTATCATAATTATATCATCATCCCCGTGGTACAGTGAGGTCTGGGTACATTATTCTTTTTCCTTCACTAGTACATAGGAAATTTTTAAAGAAGCTGCAGATTTAATATGTTCATTATAACAGACCATGTTTCCAAAAAATGCAAAAAGTACCCTATCTGGGTCATTTGAGTTTTAAAAACAGAACACATGCATTTTTCACTGAAATTTCCTATTTGATATAAGGGAATCAGGTTTATAGAAGTCAGGGAATATCTAGCAATATTGTATTACATTATATGGAATTTTATACTTTTCAAACATGTTTACACTTTTATTTCATCTCACAAACAATTCTATGAAGTAGCTAGAAAAGGTATTATCTGTTCACTTTAATACAAGGAAATTCAGGTGCAGAAAAAGGTCAAATGGCATCCCTAAGACCACACAGTTAAGGCAAAGTTAGATCTTTTCTCTTTTCATAACAGAAACACACTCATGCAGTGTACTTATAGGAGTCATGCCTTCCTTGGCTGTAGTCAAAAGTTATATGAGCTATTTTGTTAGCACTGAGAATAAGCAACCTAAGTTAATGGGAACATAAAGTTCATAGATCTAAAGGTACAAGGGACCTCACAGATTCAACCCTCTCTCTTTATAAATGAGGAATGGAGGTTAAGTGACTTGTCCAAATTCACACAAGGAGTAAGCACCTGGAATGAGACTTGTGAATAGTTTCTCTGATTACAAAGACACGGCTTCTTCCACTGTCTATAGTTCAATAATCGGCCCTAAGAAGTGGGAAATGATCTGCAAATGCTGAAGATTTATCTGACTAATCTCTGAATTGGTTGCTTTTAGCATGCCCTTCTCTCTTTGACTCACGGGGATATCCAACGGGAATGGGAGCTTAGAGAGTAGCTGTTATGGTTCATGAGGTATGCCAAGTCAGTGGCAGCTGTGCCATCAATATCACTTGCCCTGTGAGTGAACCTCTGATCAACAATGTGCATTTTGGCACATTTCTCTCACTTTAAGCAATCCCACAACTTCAGTGTACCATGCTCACTACATATCTTTCTAGAAAATTCGAGGGTTGGTTTGGGTAAGATGGTTACCTCAAGGGAAGTCCCACGGGCATACTGCAGCTTTTCAAGATAGCAAGATGATTTCAGATTTCTAGTTGAACAACCCAAGGTCCATCTTCTGACTCTAAAAGTTATTAATCTTTTATTTCAAGATGTCAGGTTAATACATGATAAATTTGGTGACCTTGAGCTTTAGCTCTTTTCCTGTAGAAATACGAGAGACCAAAAGTTTCTTTTCTGTTTCATAGTAATAGAACTCTTGGTCCTAATGGCCAGAGTTGCCAAGGGTATAAAAGGAGACCTACCATGATATCTGTAGTTCAAGAAGGTAATTAGCTTTGTGTAATAATCAAATAATGAAAGAAAGCACACTCACCAACATGAATCAAAGTTTTAAAATAATGTCTCAGCACAAGTATCTTTTTTGGAGCATGTCACCCTGAAATGTGGACAAACATTCATTTATTTATTTCATTTCTGCAATTTCTGAATGAAGAAAAATTTTCAAAGACAGCTACGGCTGCTGATTCATTGAAGGTGGCACTTGGGAAATAAAACAATGCAATATAAATAGTTGAGCCCGTCAGTCCCCTTAGTGGAAACAAACATGCCTTTTTGGGCAACACTATGTTTTTGCTTTTAGGTAGGATGGTTCTCTGATGATATACATACAGTCCACTGCTAGATAGGCAAGAGCTTGGTGAGGCCTTCCAGAACTTGTGTTCCATTGGCATAACTTTCAACAATCCTGGATTACAATCTCCATGGGACCATAAAGTTGTAGGACCTCAGCTGCAAGAGTTACATGGTAAATAACTGTGAGACCTTAACCTTGATGAGTTTAAGTATTCTTACCTAAAAATAGAATTAATTATAACCACTTGGCATATTTGTGGAGATGTTATGAGGATTTTGTGAGCTTTATTTGTGAAATAGTATACACAGAGAAGCCAAAAGAATCATCAGGCATGAAAAGGTGGAGTAAGAGACCATAAATGATACAGCACCACAGCCAGTAAATTAAAAGAGGAAAGTGAAAATGTGAAGGGGGCATGAAACATGTCAATTCTGGTAGAACTTTATGAACTTGCATGAACAACAGCAGGAGCAATGGAACTATAGTTGAATAGGCACAAGCCAAGTCACCCTTCTTCATCTCTCCATCTGGAATACGGTCAACATCAAAGACCAGGTGTAAATGGCAAGTTGAAGGACAAGATGGAAAGAATCACAGATTTACACAACTGGAAGTAACGTCAATGGCTGTTTAAGACAACCTATCATCACCAAAGTACTCCTTTTACAGATTTCCCAAAAAGTGGCCTTTGCTTGAAAACTTCCAGTGATGCTGAGCCCACTACTTCCTGAAGCAATTCTTTCCAGTTTGACTAGCGGCAGTTTTCAGGAATCAATCACTTTGCCTCTTTGCCATCTCCATATTGTCCTTATTTTTACCGTTGGGAACAAACAGAATAAGATTGATACTTCTTTTTATTGTGGTTGCTTGTCAAATATTTAACTTTTTTTTCCTTTCAAAGTCCTTGTTTTTCAGGTTAAATATTTTCTATTTCCTCATTTCATCCTCACATGTGATGCCTTTATTATCCCTGTTGTCTTACTTCCTTCTTAAGTTGTAATACCCAGAAATGAACGCAATATTCTAGATGAGGTTGAACCATCTACAATGGACTATAGGAGGACTCTTTATTCCCTTATTCCTGGAAGACACACAGCTCAATTCAGTTATTACCTCATTAATATTCTTGGGTGTCTTACATTAATGAACTATACTGATTATTACAGACCACTAAAAACCCTACATCTTTTTCAGGTGAAAATAGTAGTGCCTTCCTTCTGAGATTGACTCCATTTTATGATGTGTGTACCTTGTTTGTACATAATTGTTTTCATGTTGTTTCTATCATTTGAAGGCAGGGATTATTTCACTTTTCTTTATATCCCCAACATTTAGCACATTTATTGGCACAGACTAGGCCCTTATTAATGTCTATTTTTGTTGTTAATATTGTTGATGATATTGTCATGGCATTTCTGTCTAGCCACACTTTCCCCATCTTGTATCTGTGATGCTTACTTGTTGACTTTTGAAATCACTCATAGCTTCCAGGAATAAGGAAGTAAGAATCCCATCATAGTCTATTCCGCCTCATCTAGAGGTAGCTAGGTATCACAGTAGAGCAAATGTCACATCTAGAGTGAGGAAGACCTAAACTTACATTCGGTTTCAGACACTTAATAGGTGTGTGACGAGGCAAGTCATCTAAACCTGGTGGCCTCAGTTTCCTCATCTATAAAATGAGGAGAAGAAAATGGAAAACCACTGCAGTATCTCTGCCAAGACTACAAATGGGCTCATGAAGAATCAGACATGTTGAAACAATGAAAATAAAACTTTACATTTATCTCTATTTAATTTTATTCTTTGAGATTTGGCCCAATGTTCTAGATGGCTAAGGTGTTTTTGAATCCCATATCTGTCAACCACCATATTAACTATCCTTCCCATCCACAAATGTGATAAGTATGTCACCTATACCATGATCATGGGATGGATGGAGAGAGCACTGTAGCTTCTTGGCCAGTACACTTGTTTGTTGACATAGCAATGATATCTGCCAATTCCTTCAGCATCTAAAGCTGTAATTCACTGGTTCTGGTATCAAGCCAGATAAGTCCTTGCTATGCCTCTACCCGTCATTATTCTTCTTCCTTTCTAACCTAAAGTGCATTCTACCTGGCAGAAAAAAATACAGCCAAATAAAATATGAGCAGTTTTGCCTTCTCTCCATTATCCTCAATCAGTATTTCATCCACCACACCAGTAGTCCTACTGCTCCCTCATGCTCCTCCTTTTCCCTAATATGGCGAAAAAAGTTCTCTTTTTTTTGTTTTTTGCTTCTTAGCTTTACTTAGAGCCTCAGAGCTATCTAAGCTTTAGCTGTCTGAGGATTTCTTATAGAATTGTGCAATGCTTTTGTTTTTACTCTCCATTACCTGGCTCTGCTCCTGATTTCTGCTCTGTCTTTAAAAAAAATACCAAGTTGATGAGTTCCCTCTATATCCAATGAAAGTTTTCCCTGCAAGAGATTTTGTGGTGAGGACACTGATTATTAATTCAATTGAAGTGAACCTAAGGCACATATTTGCAGTGACCCAAATCACAGAGAGTAGGAATTTGATTGCAAGCTTCCAATCAACGGATAAATTAGATTTATTTTGGATGGTAGTAGGAGGAAAGCAACCAGTACTACTATTTAACTGGGGGCGGGCTGACCCCCTTCCAGGTGCTTTTTATTTAGAGATAGAAAAAGGTTATAGCTGATATAACAGGCGGCCAAAGATACGTTCCTCCACAAATCATCTGAGTGTAGCATGGCATCAAGAAAACACCAGCTACAGAAAGAGGGAACAAGGACACTGCAGCACATTTTATCAAAAGAGAATTGTGTGTAACATTGGTGTTGGAAAGGGGAATATCTTTGTGAACCACCCAAGAGCATGAAGTAATAATAAAAAAAAGAGAATGGTACAGCAGAGGCAATTTCCTCCTCCTGCAGAGAATGAAGGGAAGACTTGCAAAGATTAGTCTAAAAGAATTCCCTTAGTAATAGGATGCATTTGTATAGCACTTTATAGTTACAAAGCACTTTATTATACATTATTTCATCTAAACTTTACAACTGTCCAATAGGGTAGGCAATGAATGAATGTGTTCTAATTTCCATTTCACAAAAGGGCAAGGGAATTTAAATGATTTGCCCAAGGATACATAGGGTGTGTCCCGCACATCTTTTTTAAGTTATTAAAGCTTAAAACTGGATTACGACCTTTGGGACACCCTGTATATAGTTATCGCTTCCACATTGTCTGGGTTAGGAGCATGGTGCCTTGTGATCTGGAAAATCTGCATAAATTTTTTTGGCTCTCCCTTTGTACCAGAGAAGAACCCTGAATTTTTTTCTTTTTCTTTCATGGGGAGTTTACAGTACCTTATTGTAAAATTTGTGTTAAGTATTTGGTCATAAGTTCTCCGTTGCCTGCTGGTCTTTCCCTATCGTCTACAGCTTCCATAAAGCTCCCAAAAAGTTTCCATTTAATTTCTTATGCTGACCCTTAATATAGCCAAACACCAGGAATGTCCTGATGTTGAAGGGATAACTATATTTAGCAAGTAACAGAGGTACTACTCATACCCAAGTCTCTTGACTTTAAGTCAGAGGTTTTTCAACAGAGAGTATATGAAACATATGGAAGATTAATATTTTCTTCTTCCTGTCAAAGGCTTTATACTGTTCCTGTTACAACAACCCCATGCATAGTTCCATTTTACATAAAGTAATCTCTGGAGGCATTCCTTGGGTGCGATCTTTTAATCCTGCCTATCCATGTCCTCCTACTGGCTTCATTTATCGTATATGCTTTTCTTATTTCTGTTGTTTTACAGGGCAGAATGAAAGGAAAAAAGCTAGTTTTCAGGCATTCTCATATGGAGAGCCTTTTCTTTACATATCCTACAGCAGAGGTATACCCACAGTCAACACTTTTGAGGCAGAATTTGATCAAATACAATTGGAAAATAATTAATAAAATAAATAAAATACAATAGACTACTGATATGTGATTTTCTAAGTGAATATACACAGGCAGGGATCCTATATACATATTAGTGCCCCCTCATCATACCCGTTTATATCTGAGATTGAAATCATTGTTCTATATTCCATTGTCTCAAATCCTAGTGTTTCTACATATTTATTGAAAACTGGAGAGAAAGTGTCTGAAGAAGACTATAGCTTAAAGTCTAGGAGCTAACTTTCATTTTCCTGTGAGAAAGCAAGAGAATTTACGATTTTGCAAAGGGAGTCAGATTTAGACCACTAATTGAAAATTGTTGGTTGTAGGTAAAGGGCGTTGGAGACAAAACCTTGGTTTGCCTCTTATCTACCAGTTATCTGAGTGCCTTTGGTCAAGATCTTAAGCCATTTCTTTATCCTTAGGGCCAGGAAGGCAGCTAGGTGGTGCAGTGGATACATTGCTGATAAAAAGATTCCTCTTCCTCAGTTCAAATCTGACCTCAGATACTTAGTAGCTGTGTAACTCTGGCAAGCCACTTCATTCTGTTTGCCTCAGTTTCCTCAGCAGCAAAATGAGCTAAAGAAGGAAATGGCAAAGTGCTTCAGTATCTTTGCCAAAAAAAAACACAAAACTCAAATGGTGTCATGAAGAGCATGATAACTTGAAAAATGACAAATCAAAAGGAAAGGAGACTGAGATTTTGTCCCAGAGAAGCCAAATTTATTTGGTCCCTTCAATAGGCATAATCAACTGAGCTTAACACCAAATTAAAAAAAGAATTAGTTAACAAAGGAAGCAACCATTTAAAGTGAGTTCCTGACCCTAGCTTGGCCCCATACTTCTCTCTCTCTATATTGAGTCGCCTTGGCACCAGTCTTGTGGCACCATGGGAGTCTCCTCTAGCTTTCCCCTTATTAGATAGTGTTTCATAGGAGCTCTCTTATTCCAAGGGATTTTATGTTCTGACTTTTTCCTTCTACCTCCTCTGTATCAGAACCAGGAACATTTTGTGATGCTTTTTCTGGGTGATAGAAACCCTAAAGTTCTGCTGATCCCTACCTTAGTCTCAAGGTTTAGAGAAATTTATTAGATGGTTTATAAAACACTTTAAGTTGCTCCAAAGAGAAGAACCATATTAATATAATGTATTGTTATCATCAATTAAAAGTCTTCTAGGCTGGGAATAACCTTTTCTTATGCTTTGTGCGCCAACAGGCAAGTCATTAAAACTTAATAATGTTTAATATCACTTAAATCCCACCCGGTCACTTCAAAGTTGGTCAAGACCCTCTCTCCTTCATGCAAATGAAGGAAGCCAATTGATTAGCATTACTTAACACTCTCCAGTGAGCCATGGGGATTAGTACACAAATATAGACATAAACACTTTGTGACCGATCAGTTATCCTAGAGGTTTCTTATAATGATAACACATTTAGGAAGAAGCAATAGCTACGAAGATCACGAAAGATTCCACTATGTTCTTCAGGTTGACAGAAGGGAAATTGTGCTTACTCTGGATTCATAAATCTGGAGTTCAAACCCTACCTCTGATGCTTACTTCCTGCAACACAGGGCAAGTCACTCAGTCCAGCTATCTATAAAATAGGAGGGTTGGACTAGATGAACTTTATGTCCCTTCCAGTTGTAAATGGGAGACCCATGATTAAATTTCTTCTGAGGTCCTTTCCAGCTCTGGATCTATGATCCTGTGGTCATAATGTACTAAAGAGAATAAAAATCTGCAAGTCTGGAATCTCTATCATATTGTAGAAGATCAGAAATCAGCTGCTTTTTCTATCATATTGGTAAGCTATTTCACTTATAACACCTTGGTGATCGTGGCTATATGTACTAAAGGAGTATCCTGGAAATGAGTTGTGAAAAATCTCTAATTTAGGTTAAGAAAAAAGTCAGATGAACTGACCCTCAAAGCCATAAACTTAAGTACAGATTGTTTTACCCTGTTATCTCACTCAAGGTACACGTAGCATGACTGAAGCAACTTTTGATTTCCCCTGCAAAAGAGAACCTTTTCTGCAGTGAATAAGAATAGTTCTTATATAATCTATTTTACAACTATTATTAATCAACTAGTCTTTAAAAGTTAGTTCAAAATGGAAGTGTACATAGTAGTGAGGAGAATCTACTTATTTCCGATGTACTTGGTATCTTAACTGGCTGTCTTAGAAATTGGGACAAAAATAATTCATGGAATTAAATATGAGTTGAGGGGAAGCATATAGAAACCGATTTTATCTGTCTGTCAAAGTCCACTATAAATTAAATGCAAAGCCTACAGTAGATCAAAAAGCATGTTATGCATAAATACATCAGTAGCAACAGCTAAGTATTCAAAGTGCATGTATGTTGTAAAAATATCTCTATCATCACATAAATAAAACAGGGCAGAGTTTTGGTGTTAATCTGAGTTAAGGAAGACAGGTATTGCCTCATATACTCTCCCTCCTACAGTACAGTGTTTACTCACCTAAGCATGCGGGTTTTAGAAGTGTATTTGCACTTAAAAACAGCACCTACAACATCTTTGCCAAGCCATAAATAAATTATGCATTAAATCATATTTTTGTTGTGATACATATTTTGTACCGGTGGCAATTATTTAAACACATAGCCAACATGGGATAAACTTGTTAATAATTTAAGAAGAATTGCCTGGGCACCACTCTGTACAGTTCATGAATTTATAGTGAAATATGATTAAATGAATCTACAAGAAGGAATCAAGCAACTGGATAAGTTCATAGCCCCCAAGATGACCTAAAAGAATAATTGAATCTTCTAAGAGAAACCATTTGTTAAGCAAATCAATCAAATCTATCTAGCTTGACATAACCAG
The DNA here is from genome assembly GCA_028658325.1 of Potorous gilbertii. Classification (NCBI taxonomy): domain Eukaryota; kingdom Metazoa; phylum Chordata; class Mammalia; order Diprotodontia; family Potoroidae; genus Potorous; species Potorous gilbertii. The sequence goes on from CM053771.1 coordinate 427,631,564, forward strand.
TTGTCATTCCCACATAAAAGGAAATTTATATCGTATGAATATGTATGTGAGCAGGAAGGTATTTTAAAAAAAGGTAGGAGAAAGTAAGCACTAAAAAGAATGTTTAATTGACAGATAAAATACTAGTTCTATGCTAGTGCTTAGTTTTCTACGGAGAAGAAACTGTGAGTTAACAAGTTATTTTAAAGGCCAGAATGAAGTTACTTCTGGTATTGGCAATACTGTCTCCTTTTTGAGACAGAGGAACAGGGACTGACATGGGATTTCACTGGTTCAGAGAACTGCAAGGTGAGGAAATTGACCACCAGTGTTGGTTGGTACCTTCTCTGCAACTTAAGGTTGACTTAAAATTGTACTGAAAGGTAAAAAATGTCACACAACATGTGTTAGAGATAGGTCTTGAACCCAGGCCTTCATAGTTTTCAGGTCATCTCCTATTAATTGTTTCAGGTTTCCTTCTCCTTGAGACTTGCCTGAAATATATCCTTATTTTCAACAAAACCCCCCAAAGAAATGAAGCCTGAAAAATTAAGTATGCTACATAAATGGAAACACAGTAAAAGGAACTGAAAATTGAGAGAGTCCAGTGCAATATGTCCTCTTAACACCTAGTACTTTGTGCTCAGACTACAGTGTGGGCCAGATACAAAAACTCCTTTCTGTATCTATCAGGAGAATTTTACTAACATTCAAAACTGTAAAATAATATTCTGTAAGAGAAAAATATGGTATAGAGCAAAATAATTTACATAGGAATAATTTTTTAAGCATCAAGATAAAGCAAATCATCTATGTATGTGCAATCAATCAGCAAGAATCTATTAAGCATCTATTAACACTATTTTAGGCTATGGGGAGATAAAGAAAAAATGTAGTTCTTTCTCTCAAGGAGCTTACAGTCAAATAGGGGAGACTATACACACACACATACAATACATACATACATATATAATATATATACACACCCACACATAGAGAAAGAGAAAAAATGCAAAAAGATAATACAAAGCTATTCAGTACAAGGTAGTGGTGGTAGGGCTAATTAGATTTGGGTAATCCAGAAAGGCTTTATGTAGAAGGTAGTACTTCATCTGCATGTTGAAGGAAAAGAGTGATTCTGTGAAGGAGAGCTAAGGAGGCATTACATGCTAGCCAAGAGAATTCCTAGTGTACCCAGTCAGCTCCCAGTCAGTCAGGGAGTTAGAGGGAACATCAGCTAGGCTGGTGAAGTTCCTTAGCATAAAGGCTAAAAGCTGAGAAAGAAGAAAAAAAAATATCTAAGGACTGACATATAACTGCAAAACATGATCTGAATATTGTAGAAAATTTTAAGCAGTAAAGCAAGGAGACTGACTTTGTATATGAGTTGTAGAACCAGCCTTATTACTTTCAAGTTGTACCTTCCCAGCTTGCCTTGAAATCTAAATTCAAAAGAACAGCTCCCTATCTCCTTGGAAACAAGATAGTGAGTTGGCAGCATAAACATTTTAGCCACCTCATGTTTAAATTTTGTCTAAACATCAAAGGATAGCATTATATTCAGTTTCCAGAGTCATTCCTCAGTCACTAAAGGTGGTAGGTAGCAAAGAGGTCTTCTTTCTCATACACATGCCACAATTCTGTTGGGGAAATTTGCAGAACGTATCATGAAACTTTCTAAAACCAGCATATGTAAGCAGAACTCCAGAGCTGTTGGTATGTATAACTTGCTCTCTGATAACAGGATAAAGTTGTTTTCACACTGAATAAGCCATCCATGAGACTTCATACCCACCATCCATCCATCCATCCATTCATCCATCCATCCATCCATCCCTCCATCCATTTATTCACAGTCTATTTATCTTTTAACATTCTCATTATGACAAGATTTCAACTTGCACTACTACTCTTTTTCAGAGAAATTGTTAGCTCTAATGCTGTTTATTATGTCTGGAAGGAAAACTAGATTAAATGGTGAGTTTGAAATTTCTTCCATTTCATAATCTCATTGTTGAACAACCTAATAATTATGTGAGTCTTGTACATTGACTATACTTTATTTTTAGTACTTCAAAAAGTTTAGGAATGGAAAATGCTTCTGAGATGTGGTTCTTAAAGTTTTATTGTGGATCTCTTTGGCAGTCTGGTGAAGCCTATGGATTACTTCTAAGAATAATGTTTCAAATTTCCTGAAATAAAATACACAGGACTGCAAAATAATTCAATTACATTGAAATACAGTTCTAAACTATATATAAGAAAAAGCTCAACAACTATAAGTTCACTGACTTCTGGTTAAGGATTCCTTTTCTAAGTCCCAGATAAGAGGAAGTAAAAAGAAAGAAGGATATTCCTTAATAATTGGACCAAGCTTGGCATATTACAGGTGCTTAATAAATGCTTTTTGAATAACTGGGACCTGGGGAAAATCAGGTTCACATCTCTGTGGCTCAGTTTCCTCTTATCTATATTTGTATTACACAGGTGGCAATTTATCATTAGTGACAGCTAGGTATGAAATCAAAAATGATATAGCAAGCACCACCTTGTTACTCTAGACATTCATAAAACATAGAGAGCACAGGATTCAGGATAATAGGTATCCATACTGACTAAACGAAAATTATAGTGACCTTAAGGGCACAAAGGGAGCACTATGAAGACAAATTAAAATCACACTTTCAAATGATTTGGCATAGCTATGGAATGCTGGCAAACAGATTAATCTATCCTGGAATCATTGATGACTTTTTTTTCTTTTGAGACTCAGAATCCCTGTCTTGCCCAGGTTGGCAATGAAGGGGACTTTCTGTCTCTTTCTCTGGGATCAGTAATCAAATTAAAACTACCATTTCATAAAGGACATGTCACCTGATTGTCCTATTATGTGTTGCTGTTGTAATTAACTGTGTCCAACTCTTCATGTCCCTTGGTAGCAAAGAACACCAATATCGTCTATGGGGCTTTCTTGACAAGGGTACTAGAATAGTTTATTATTTCCTTCTGTAGAGGATTAAGGCAAAGAAAAGTTAAGTGACTTGTTCAGTCATATAGCTAGTGAGTGTCTGAAATTGACTGGAACTAAGGTCTTCCTGAGTCCAGGTCCAGTGCTCTATCCACTGGGCCATCTAGCTGACCAGTCTATAACTACACTCAAAATTTCTTTAACTTCCCTGATAAAATATCTTTCTTTGGCTACCACCTCTTTATGTCATCTTCCCCCATTAGAATGTAGGATCACTGAGGCAGGGAACATCTTGCTTTTTGTATCTCTCTATCTCTCTCCCCGCTTCTCTTCTCTCTTAATCTCTCTCTTTTTTTGTATCTGTGTCTCTTCCTCCCCCTTCTCTTATCTACCAACCCCCATGTCTATCTATCTATCCATCTATCTATCTATCTGTTTGTCTGTCTATCTATCCCTTTTTGTATCTCTGTCTCTTTCTCCTCTTCTCACCTGTCTATCTATCTATCTCTCTATCTATCTCCCTTCCCCATAACACCGAATAATGCCTGGAACGTGAGGTGCTTAATTAAAAAAAATCATTCAAACATATTCTCTAAACATTCCCTAGATCATTCAAACAAACAAACAAAGCTATTATGCATTCATAGTATGATAAATACTTGTTATATTTTGGTATAAGCAGCATTCTCACATTTATCTAAAATGAGCTGTATCTTTAAAGAAGAATGATAATACATGTTTATTATGAATAGCATAGTGTGTATGGAATTAGAATTAGCAATTGATTGACATATTTTACTAATGATTTTTTCAGAATGATAGAATCTGCCTCTGTAGCTACAAAGCCAACTATGAGATGTCATACTAGGAACAATTAATCAGCACAGAGTCTGCTGCTTTTAACTAATTGTATTTGCTCACTGCTCATTTTATATGATGGTCTTCAAAGAGTCACACCATATTGTGTAGGAAGTCAGGTACTATGCAGAATGCATTTTGGTCACACTGACTGATGCTCTTGTACAGCTCTCTGAAGTTCACCTCTAAGGGATCCTTATTGCATAAATTTGATAGATGGCTTCATATTAATAGAAATATGTTTTCAGGATTTTATAGACTAGTTCAAAAAGCTGAAGACATTATGATAGACTGTCTCACTTATGTTACCTTCCCGTGTATATCTATATCATTCACATCTAAGAAGATGGGGCCTTATATGACTTCATGGATCTCAAGAGACAGGTCTTGGTTTTTATTCTAGCTGTTACACTTAAAAACCTTGTCCTTAAGGGAAAAGTCATATAATGTCTCTGGACCTCAGCTCCTCAACAAGAGCTTTATTAGATAACTGGATTTAAAACATTTTGCAATGTTAGACAAAATTTTAATAGGAGGGAGGCTTCTATGAAGTACTTTAAAATTATCATGCCTAATAAAAATGGTACCAAATAAATTGGGGGGATGGGTCTTGATGGGGCAATTAGGTGGCCCAGTGGATAGCGTGCTGGGCCTGGAGTCAGGAAAATCTGCATTTCTGTAAATTCCTTCTATTGATCCCAGTTCTGCTGTCCAGGGCCAAATGAAATAGTCAAATCTTCCTTCACCTGACAGTCATTGAGATAACAGAAAAGAGATGGCTATCTTGCCCTGTGCTCCACTTTATTTATACTAAACACCCTCAGTCATTTTATCTATCCTTCTGTCAGAATTTTGAGTCCTCTCACTATCATGTCCTACTTAATATACTCCAGCTTGCTGAAATTCATTCTAAATTAATTTGATGATGAGAAGTAGACACAACATTCTAAGACGTGAGCTGACCAGAGCAGAATACTGTCATGATACGTATTGCTCTGGATATTATACTAATGGAAACTAAAATCACGTTAGTTTATTTAGGTCTCAAATCCTCATGGAACTTGTGGTCCATTAAAACTCCCAGGTCTTTTTCACATGAATAACCTTCTAGCCATGTATCTGCTATCCGGTATTTATTCATTTTATTTTCTGAACCTAATTATGAGGACTTTAAATTCATCCCTAATAATTTCATCTTCTACCTTCAGCTCTCCATAGCAATCTTTTTGGATTCCAAGACTGTCATCTAAAGTGGGGTGGTTCAAATCACAGCTTGAATTTAACTCTAAGTTAGATGAGTTCTAAGGCCCCTTCATTTTTTATTCAGTTCAGATGTTTTCAATGACATTACTATTAATAGGCACATGTGTTTTCTCTTATGAGGTTATTAGCAGCAGAACATACTCATTTCACTTCTTTGCTGTGCAATTGTTAGAATTATGTATATTCTCTCAGGTCCTTTTAAAATACTTTCTAAAGATCCTTGGAATATCAAACCATGCACTACTTTTTCTCCTGGGTAGGCACCAGGATACCAAGCCAGTAACCTAGAAAATGTTTAAGGCTAATAGATAGTCTTATTAATGCTGGCATGATTGGCATATTATCCCTAAGGACAGCCAAAGTGATTGGTCGAAAATGTGTTTTCTCTGTATAATCATGTATGAGGAATTGATACTTTGACTGTTTTGGAAATCACTTGGTTACTCTGTGATTTATACTAAGCTTTAATATGATTTAAATTGTAATGACTAGACTACCAAAGGATCTCAGAAGCATCAGAGACTATCCTGAAAAGATGTCTATTTCAAATAGTTGATTCATACGTGGATCACAAAATTAAGCATCTGCAGTATGTGTCCTCTTTTGTGCAAGTATATGTGAATGTGCACAATAACAACTTTCAAGTAACTGAAGTATTTTAATTCTTAATTGGATACCATTGGTCCTTTAATAGAAATTGATTTTTACTAAATAGGTTTTTAAATGTTTATTTTCACATATATATATATATATATATATATATATATATATATATATATACATGTATATATTAGAACTGGTACCTTCCCTCATATTCCAATGAGAAAAATATTCCTTTTTATCTCAATATTGCCTCTTTCAATAAACCTAGAATCAAAATATTACATATGGGGAGAGAAGTAAATTTTCCAATATCTTCTCTCACCAAATCTGTATTTTTCAATAATTTAACAAAGAATCATTAAGCATTTATTATATTCAAAGCACTGTGTTAGGTTCTGGGGAAGATATATAACTAAATAAGAAATAATCTTTGACTTTAATGATCTTGAATCTAGTAGAGATGAGACACATATGCAAATAACTCTCATGCAAGTTACAACATGAGAAATATATAATGGAGGAGTACATCAAGTGTTCTCAAGGTTTAAGGAAGGAAAGATCATTTTTTTCAAGTGCGTGTGTGTGTGTGTGTGTGAGAGAGAGAGAGAGAGAGAGAGAGAGAGGGAGAGAGAGAAAGAGAGAGAGGGAGGGAGAGAGAGAGAGAGAGAGAGAGAGGGAGAGAGAGAAAGAGAGAGAGAAGTGGGGTAGAAAGAGTGGGATAAATGGGAAATACAAAAATCTTGATGAAGATGAACTCTGTGAAAAAAAATGAAATCCCTTTATGGAGGTGGAGACATTTGAATTGAATCCTTATGAATGGGATACCAAGAGGCACAGAATGAAGTGATGGAATGAAAGATTAGAGTCAACTCAAGCAGGTATGTAAAAAAAAAAGGAAGAAAGAGAGTTAGAAGATATTTTCATTTCTTGTCTGTTTTTATATATTAATAAAGAATGATAATTGTATTAGCTTAACAGTCATAATAATTACACCCAATACCCACTTACACCTCATGGTTCCTTTGTTTCACCACTAATCCTTTTTCTTGGACTGGGGAGGGGGAGGGCTTCTTAAACACTAATCATTAATCAAAGCAGGAATTTTTGTCTTAGATAATTCTATAATTCCTCTTGATATAAATTACTTTTTATCACCAGAAAATGAAAACTTTACTTAAAAAGACGTCCAAAAATCCAGTTTTATATTAATCATCCTGACTAGTTTTTCCCACTTTATAACTTGGGATTAGGCAAAGTCACCATTTTCCCAAAAGATTGAAAGAAAAATTCCATTTTTTATGACCTTAGTTATTTTGGAATTCTCAGTGGATAGAAAATCAGATTTTCCAGACATTTCTCCTCCATTTTTAATTGCAACTTAGTCAAGATATTATTAATACCAAAATCCTTTTTCACATGGCCTTATGTTTCCTCATATCCCTCTGAAATCCTATTCCAATTTCTTTTATAGGTGAGTTGAATGCTTCTAATTTAGAATCTGTCCTCTTTATAACCTTCCTAAGCTTTTGTACATCAGGGAGGATTTTTCCTTGTCTTCCAATTTTCTTGTGCCTTCCTAAATTTCTGAAACCCGACTTTCATTTTTTTCCCCTCAAAAGATCTTGATTACAGCACTTCCATTTTCATGGCATCATTTTTCAGTGGTCTCATTTAATGTCACCTAATTTCATGTTCTTTTTCCCCCAAATAAGCAATTATTGGAGATGGATGATTCTCTGAAACGTTATGAATTTGTGAATGCCAAACTGTGTAACAGCCAGGTGTTACATGTCAATCTTAATTGTACAAATGAAAAAAAGGAGTGAGTTGAAATTAAACTTAGAAGAAGCCAGTTGATATTAAGAGTTGTAAAGGCAACATTTTAAGTACTAATAAGTGTGTGCATTATTTATGTTCTGGGATTATGGTTGACTTGTTAAATAACATCTTAAAAATGAAAATGACATCATTCACAGATCTGAATCTAGGTTTTCCATCTGTGCTTGCTTTCCCCCAAGATTTCCTTTGATTTAAAAAAAAAGTTTGTTGATATGTTATTTACATTAGAAACATTTTCAGATCATCTCCATTATGTGAAAGGTCTTTTGTAACTAAAACAATTAAGTAAAACCAACAATAGCCACCTCATATGAGAGCACATGCAACATTCCATATCTGTAGCATCTCCACTCTGCTTTAATTTTTTAAAAAAATAGAAGAAATCTATTATCTCCCACCTATCTCTTGTCCCATTGAAAAAAAGGAAAAAAACCAAATTCCTTTAAACAAACATGCATGTTTTTCTTTTAAACTATAAAATGTGACAATGGTATTTAAGAAAATGATGCATACGATGAAATATAAACCTTTAACAGTGGTTAGTGCAAATTAATAACCTGGGTAAATTAGCAGAGATAATCAGTTTATCATTGTTTAATTTTTATTTCCATAGAATTTAACAGTGTATCATTTCTTGGTTAAAAAAAAAGGTAGTTATATAAAGTGAAAAAGTCTTATTTATACTTATTGAAAAACTAAATCTATTTGTAAAGTTAATGTTGATTCAATGGATAGAGTGCTAGTCTAATTCTCTTACTTTTCTTCTTTACCTACCATTCATTAGAGGCTGTGAGCTCCTTGAGAGCAGGAACTGTCATCTTCAGTGCTTAGTACAGATCCTGAAGCATATCCTGTCAGTTGTGTTGGACTCTGTGACCCCATTTGGGATTTTCTTGGCAAAGACACTGGAGTTGTTTGTCATTTCCTTCTCCAGCTCAGTTTAAAGATGAGAAAACTGAGACAAAACATAGTGAAGTGACTTGTCCAGTGTTGCACAGCTAATAAGTGTCTGATGAAGGACTTGAACTTAGGAAGATGAGTCTTCCTAACTCCAGGCTCAG
>CM053771.1:427640634-427659736 GCA_028658325.1 Potorous gilbertii
ATGACTAAATGTTATATCTAGTTTTATTTACCACAGGTTGACTATGTAGAAAGTCTCTGTGATCTGGAGTTGCTTTCAGATCCTACTACCCTATAGTAAGTTTGGATGAATTAGGAAAAAAAAACGTTTTTCAAGCTTTCTTTCCACTCCTGAAAGCTTTCCTGTTGCTATATTCCATCTCTCCAAATTCTATCCATTTCACAAGGTTCAAGTCAAACTCCATTTACTCATGGAAATGGAAAAAAAATATTCCATGGGAATAACCAGATTTTGGATTGATAACCAAATTATTTTCTTGAATAAGTTTATGACAAAATTTGCACTCTTCCATGTGTATGTTGGATATGTTTTTAATTTACAGATGATTGATGTTTTCCTCCTGAAAAGAATATAATTCTTCATTCCATTTTCACAATTCCCATATTTAAAACAACTGTGCATCTATCCAGTAACTTGTTGTATGTGCAGGTTCTATAGCATCTATATCCACAAGCATCTACCAAGAGGAAATCTACAAACAAAAATGAGAAGAAGTGACCAAAGGGTGAAATCTAGCTATAGTGTCAGTGAGAGAGCTAATCCTCTCCCAGCCTCACTCAGTCATCAGAGAGAAGATTGTGGAGAAATCTGTTCCTCTTTTCAGAGGTTTTTGGAGGTTGCTGGAGAGAACATGAAGAAGAAAGTTAAACACATACAAGTCACTTCAGTCCGGGTTACGGATATGCACACTGTTCAGTGACTTTATTCATTTTCATTGCTGCATTAACTTCTCAACTCTATTTGGACAAAATTGTCTCTGAAGGAAACACACCGAACAAGTTGGACAAAATCCCCTATTGCAATCAGCTTTGTTCTTATGATCATTAGCCAGCAGATTAATCTGACCTTTACTCCTCTGATTGCAAGACAATTAAAATTCTGAACAAGGCATTAATATATCTTTGGAATGAAGTAATAACATACTCAATAGAAATTGTTCTCTATTTTCAAAGCTCTCTGCATAGTTTAGTAGGTTATATAGGTCCAATTGCTTGGACTCTAATACTGATACTTTTGTGGAAAGTCATTTTAATTAAGGAAAGGTTACAAATTTCTGCTTTTTTTCTCTTATTCTCTCCAAAGTCATAGTTTATTCTGTCATTTCTAGACAATGTTAGCCAAGTTATGAAGATGAAAGAATTATACAATATTGGAATCTCCAATAAGAAAAGATCTTTGAGATCATCTAATCTCATTTTGCAGACAAAGAAACTGAGGCCCAGAGAGCAGAAATAGGCTGCCCAAGGTCAGGACTATGGAAACATAAAGAATAATTGGTTTTCTATGGGAGTCAAAATATCTAACTTTTGTGTAAGTTTTCTTTTTGACTTTCCTATTAGAAAATTTGCATTTTTAAAAAAGTGGGTATTTTAAACTTGATTGTGGAACTTGTCCTGTATTATGCCTAGAAATGACTGCAATATGTATTTTCAGTAAATGCAATCTCCTCCAAGAAGACCCTACTAGACTGTGAGTTTCTTGAGGGTAGAAACTATTATTTTCCTCTTTTTGTATCTCTAGTACTCAGTTCAGTGCCTGGCACATTATTAAATGTTTATTCAAAGTGATATAATAATAGCTAGCATTTACATAGTGCTCTAAGGTTTCCAAGGTACCTGACAAATACCATTTCACTTGATCCCCACAGCACTCTAAGAGATGATGGCATTATTATTCCATTTTATAGATAAAAACACTGAGGTAGAACTTAAGTGATTTTCTGAGGGTCACATCCCTAGCAAACGTCTAAGGGCAGATTTGAACTCGGGTTTTCTTGCCTTCACGTTCAAAGCTCTAGTCAGTGTGCTGCCTAACTGCTTCTGAAAACTGCATTTTCCATAGAATTGGTAGAAGTAATGAGACAAAATATTATTGTTTGCATGAAAAATGAATGTTATTTTCCTGAAAAGAATATTTTTAAAATAATGTCTAAATGAACCTAATTTTCCTAAGGTTAAATGATGTTCAGATTTTGGGGGATATTGTGCTGAATAATGCTAAATAGGTCCATAAAATAAAACAAAACCTTCGCCACCAAAATGAGAGTGACAGGGAGGTTGTAAGCTTTACAAGATCTCTGAAAATCTCATCATCAAAGCCTAAAATAAATACTTTTAAAATAAATATAATTAGTTAAAATATAAATGAGATATACACATTTATATTTAATTAAAATAAATACTTTCAAAATTTGTTTTCCCCTGAATTCACATATGTTCATGATTATGGGACAGAGTGCTAGACTTTAGTTTAGGAAGACTTGGATTCAGATCTTTTTTTCCTCTCCTTTCTTCTTCTCTCATCTCCTAAACTTTCCTTCTCTCTCCTCTCATCTCCTAAGCTTTCCTCTCCTCCCCTCTCCTTTCCTCTTCTGTCCTCTATTTTCCTCACTGTAATCACACCCCTGGGGTGTGGTTCTATATAGAAGATACCTTCAGTAGAACGTTGATCTAACTAATTTGACCATGGATGTTTATAGTATAAAATGTTTATGAAGTCTACAAACATGCTTTTACTTCTGAGATTTTAGAAAGATAGGACACTACTAGGATAAAGGGGAGAGGGGAAACTTTGCAAGAGAATGGACAAAGTGAAACGTGTTAATGATGAAAAATGGCCAAATATAATAAACATTTTGACATATATATGAAAATGATATACCTATCAATATAATCTGTGGGTTAAAGGGTATGGGTATTTTAGATAAAAAACAAAACCAAAATAAAACAAAATTACAATTACAAATTACTTTCCAGAATAGTGAGACATTGTCAGCTCCACTAACAGTGTTGTAATATACCCAACAAACACTTACTAAAATACATTATATGTGTAAAACAGCTTGTTAGTTACTGCCTTAATACAAAGAAGATATTTCCAAAGAGCTAAAGAAAGTGTTTTTGCCTTCTACTAATCCACCTCTCATCTTCTAAGCTGATAGAAACTTCTTGAAGATTTTTATGTTCACATATCTAGAGTGATGAGGGAATGTACCTCTACTTTTCGTCATCCTTTCTTCTCCTACCCTGTTATCTTAAACTTATTTCTCAAAAAAGGAAAATAATTGCATGAAGACTATACTTATTCAGTTGTACTAGGCCATGCACAGTAAAATGAAAGATTCCCTTGAAATTTCAGTTCTTTTTAAAGTCAGAATGGTTACAGTCAATTTTGGGGTCCTCCAGGTAGGGGAAGGAAATGGGTGAATCCAGCTAACAGCAATGTTGAAAATTAAGCCTTGATTATAGCCACCAAAAACCAAACACAAAACACCCTTTCTTTCAAATAGTGCTGGTGAATAGGAAAAGACAAACAAGCAAAAAAACTCAGTTTTTATAGAATGGTCCATTTCTGCCAACATTATATGTCTGGATGCTTTTTTTTTTTAACCCAGTCTTACTCACTGAATGGGCACTGTCTCAGTCAAAATAAGACCTGTTAAAGACCTTAGCTTTAAAAGACCAACGTCTTCCATCACATCTGGGCCCGTCTCTAGTCATCTGGATGTGTGCCTGTCCACTGAACATCCTCCAGATAATTCTGGAGGATAAAATGAAGGCCATGCCTTTGTATAATCCTTGTTCACTTAAATCCAATTCACTCACAAATCATGGCATCACCTCCATGATATCATGGTTCTTTTTAAGAATGAAGGACAAACAACCCTAGGAGTTGTATCATCTGTGCTGGGAACCCAACTAGGATTGCCCAGTTGGGCACTATAATTCTTTTCTTTTGCTTCCTTCCTTCCATTCTTCTCTCCTTCCATCCTTTTCTCCTTCCTTCCTTCCTTCCTTTCCTTTTGTCTGTCTTGTTTTTTTCTTTGAAACAACCCAAGATATGTTGGGGTTTACAGGCTAGATTTCTTTCTTAAGGAACATGCCTTGAACTCAAATCACCGTGGCTCTCACTGATTGGCCAACAATAGGTCCCAAGCCAAATCCCACTTGGTCATTCTTTGGATCTGACTGACTGATAGTGAATGCAAATAGAAATTGTTTCTGTTTTGGCCAGAAAACCTAAGGGTTTTCCCTTCCCATTTTGATTTCTTTTCTGGACTAGGTTCAAGAGGTCATTCTTTGTCTCATTTTTTTCCCTAGCCTTAATCACTGAATGGGAATTGGCTCAGTCACACTGAGACTTGCTTGTAAAGCTTTAAAAGGTCAATGTCTTCCATCACATCCAGTCATTCTAATATATATCTGGTGACTGGTCCCAGATGTCTCAGGAGGAAAAACTGAGAGGGATGACTTTGCACTCCCTCACCTAAATCCAATTCGCTTGCATGTCATAGTATCACCTCCTTGATCTTATGGTGTTATTCGAGAACAAGGGACAAACAACGTCTAGACGTGTTTCAAAATTACTCTGAGTTCATGTAATGGCACTTTGGTTTGTGGATAGAAGACTGCCCTCCAAGCCAAGAAGTTTGGGAGTTAAATCCCACATTTGACACATAGCAGTCTTGTGACCCTAGGCAAGTCACATCACTTCTCCATGCTCTCAACAACGTTTTAAGGTTACAAACTGTAGAAGTGATTGTGGTTGCACTAGTTAGAAGGAATTTCTTTCCCTGAGAATTCCATATAGCAATGATAGTACAGGTCTAGCTTCTGCCTCTCTTCTGAATTCATTATAGACTTTATTTACTTTTCGTGGGACTCTATTTATTTTTTATCTTTTTTCATGAGTTGGAAAAATTTGAAATTCTGTATTTTCCCCCCCCAAGGCCATAGAAGCAGGTTGGGTGATTTTGTATCTCTGGAGTAAACTCACCCTAATCAGAGCTGTCACACAGAAGGGAATTACTTCCTTCCACATTTTAAAAACATTTATTTATTACTTCCAACACATCATGTACAGGAACATTCAGATAGGGTATTTTGCTCCAGGTAAAGCTGTTCAAATACTCTCCTGAACAGACAGCAGACAGGACTTTACACAGGAAGCTGCTGGGAGAGCATATGGTCTTGTCAACAGACAAATCTCTAAACTGGAGAGTGCCATTAGAGATGCACTTACAAGATTTGGGAAAATTCAAATACAGAACCATATAAGCTCACATAAGCTCTGGGGACTCACATGGCCTGGTTCAAACTACCTGACAGTGCCTGCCTTTTAGTTATAAAAATGGATCTAGAAATAATGAAGTTTGCTATGAAAAGGAACAAAATACCTGTTCAAATCTCTGATCTTATCATTTCAGTGAGTCAGACCATTAAATTTGAATTATGGCATATAACAATTCACTAGGCTAAAATTATGACATACTGGTCCCTTGCCAATAAAATTAAATCTATATTTCTTTATTTTCAGCTGCAAAAGCCGAACATATGCATCATATAGCAAGTTTCCCTGGTGCAATGAAGATGCAAATTTAAAGCTAAACACTACAGCCTTGAGCAATTTCCTCTCTTCTTTATGGGAAAATACATATATAATTCCAATGACTAATATATAATAGGCCTGAGCTTTCTGAAGTTCTCCCTAGAGAGATATAAGGAACTCTTTGGGGGGTACTTCACCTTTGATTAGTATATTAAATGGCGTAGAAGAATACATGAAGTGTTAACTCTTGCCCCTTTATTCACCTCTCTTTAGGATGCTTTAGTTACTACCTTTTCTGAGTTCCAGAGGAATGACCCAAATGACCTCTCTACATCTTTTCCAAACCTAACATTTCATGGTTCTTCTGCCGCATCAAAAAATGGCCTCAGAAAATAATGTACCTATGTAGAGCCTTATGGCATAGTATAAATCTGTGGTGCTTGCACAGGTTGATGGTCAATAGCAAATTCAGAGTTTTTCTGTTATGAAATTATTTTTTATACTAAATCAAATGTCTCATAATGCAAGCAGGACTCATTTTTTCTTAATCTTTTTTCAGCACAGATAGAGACGATCTGGTTGTCATCTATACACTAACCCTTTTTATATTCCAAGATCATCATTCAGCTTTCTTTTCTCCACAAGTAATGTCTTTTTCCTTTCATGCCTCACTTTCCATGCTTTTAAACTCTTGGTGGATTCTTTATAAACGTATGCCAAGTTGTTAGCAGCCCTCTGAAAGAGGGATAAGATTATAGTGGAAATAGGCAAAGCTCTGATGAAAATGCAATTATAGCTTACCCCGTTATAGCCTACTATTTATCACATATGTTGTTGTTCAACGTCCAGCTCTTTGTGACATCATTTGAGTTTTTCTTGATGGAGATACTGAAGTCATTTGTCATTTCCTTCTCCAGGACATTTTAGAGATGAAGAAATTGGGGCAAACAGGGTTAAATGACATGTTCAGGGTCACACAGTGTCTGAAGTCATATTTGAACGTAGGAAGATGAGTCTTCCTGACTCAAGGCACACTGTGTCACTTAGCTGGCCATTATCATTTATTTATACCCAAATCCAGTTTAGCAATCTCCTAGTCACTTGGTTCTTTCCCTACATCTTTTACTTCTCTGTCTCCTTCTTGGTTCCTCATTTTTAATTCCTTAATGTCATTTAATGTGTACCCTCCCTGAGGGTTTTTCCTCTTCTCTTTTCCCTCTCCAATCTCATTCTTGAAAATATAATTCATCACCAATCATAGGAACTTGAAGTTTGAGTGATATATTTAAGAAAAGAATAAAGAAATTCTATCCTGGTTGAGGAGTAGGAAGAAGAACTGAAATGGATAGCTTTGGTATGATACATACCAATATGTATGATATGACACATAAAAATAAATACTGATGTGTTGTACAGTGGAGAAAAATTACTAATTTCAGGGCCAGAGAACTTGCATTTAAATCCTACTTCGACATATATTACTAGGAGGACCTTGGGCCAATTGCTTTATTTTCCACCCCCATGGTCTACTTTTCCTCATATATAAAACAAAGGCATTGGGCTTGGTCCCCAGATCTATATTTATAATTTGTGGTCCCAAGAACTATGCAGACCTGTAATCGAACCCATGCCAAAATAAGCATTTATACCATGAAATGTATTTTCTGGTGCATCAGCTCATATATGAGGAGCACATTGTATTCTCAGCAATGGAAACTGGCCTCCTAAACACTGACAACACAGGAAGATAATGACCACTTGTTTCCATTGTATGAAAAATGTAGTGGAAAGATTAATACTGGATATATAATGCACAACGATTCCTTAGTGTCCCCAAGATCAAAAAAATATTTCTTTTATTTCTTCCTTAAGAATAAAAGTTATTTTAAGTAGAAGAAAGTTTGTGAATTTTATTGAAAGGAAAAAGGTACAGAATGTTATGATTTTAACTGACACAGTACAAACTGTAACCTCTGTGAAGAATGGATTTTATGCACAAAGCAGAAAGGGCTTCTGATCAAGCACTGATCCTTTCAGCATGTGGCCATATGGACATAGCCCATAGCATCAGTAGCATCCCCCCAGAAATCAAAGGGTAGCAGCACATTTTGTATATCCAGCATGTAATGGTTTGTGTAAATGTGGGTAATTAAGATCACTAGGGCCTTCATAACTTAAACATTTGCTGGTCTTGTAAATTTACATAGCAGCCAGTAGATTAATCAACTCTTTTGAAATGAAGAAAATAGAAAAATAAACGAAACCTAAGTCCCACAGCTATTGAATTATACAATGTCATCCTGCATGGATTCACAAATTCAAAACTACGATACTACAAAGAGATGTAAGAAGCCTAATAATAAACAGCATGAGCATGACAGACCTGAGGGTGATTTCCTTATTTTTATTCTTAAAAAATAGTGCATAATATGAGCTTAAATAACTTTAACATATAGCCAACACTCAATAACAACAATACGAAATAAATGGACATTATTTCCTAGTCCATTGCTAACGTACATAAATCATTGCAGTAGATAAAAAGCAAGGGATTAGTAGAGTGTGGTGTGGGCAAAACTGGACTTGAGGGAATTACAAGATCTAAATTCAAGTTTCATTTTTCATCTGTTCTAGATAAGTGACTATAAACAAAATGTTCTCACTTAAATTGTTTACTTTTATATTGCATGTTCCTTGTCTGGTATGATGCCCTGCTACAGAGTGTGTTAAGATGGCCCTAGAAGTTCCTCACTAAGTTGCTAGTGGGGCATGAGTCAAATGAAGTGCAATAGTATTTGGAAACACCTATGTGGAATCTAATAACCCATTCAAGTCCAGACTTCAGGGATACTTGGGTCTCAGATACATATAGTCTATTACTATGATGAAAAGGTTCTTTCAACAGGTAAGCTACACAGCGAAGTCCATGAGCGAAGTGGAGGCCCTCCAGAACCTCTTGACGATTCTTCCATTTTCGAACTCATTTGTTCACATTATATATTGCACTTTAAAGTTTACAAAGTGCTTATATTTCATTTGATTCTCCAAAAGGCTTTGAGATTATTATTTTGGTCTTAGAGATGAAAGGTTTGAAGACCGGAAAAGTTAAATCATTCTGCCATGTTCAAAAAGAGAAAGAAGCGATATATGAATGTAGATCTTTTCCCGGTCTACCCTTATTGACTCATAGTATGAGTCTTTGCAAAATCTTTCCAGAATTTTCCTATCTCTGCCTCTCATTTGTATCTCTCACACAATAAGTCACCCAGTCTTCACACACTGGTAGATATCCCTTCTCTCTTTCACTGCTAAACTTTTTGAAAAATTCATTTACAGCAGTTGTTTCCACTTCAGTTCTCACCTGCTATGATCACTTTTCTTCCTTGGATATTACTGACAACTCACTCCCTTGGCTTCAGAAACTTTCCACTCTCTTGGTTCTCCTCCTGACTTGCTAACTTCTCCCTGTCCTTCCTTGGTTCCTTATCATCTTCCAGATCCCTTAATGTAAATGGTCCACTAAGGTCTTCCCTCTTCTTTCTTTTCTCTCTCTATCCTCTATTATTTGGCAATCTCACAACCACAGGTTCAGCTATCATCTCTACAGATAACTCACAGATATATTCATGTATATGTATGGGAATATATGCATATATGTGTATATATGCATATGTACACATATACAAGTGTATATACACACATTAAACCCCCCCCCCCATATTGTGGTTGTTCAGCTGTTTCACTTGTGTCCAGCTCTTTGGGGTTTTCTTGGCAAAGATACCAGAGTGGTTTGCCATTTCCTTCTCCAACTCATTTTACAGATGAAGAAACTGAGTCAAAAGGGGTAAGTGACTTTCCCAAGGTCACAGAGTAAATGTCTGAGGCCAGATTTGAACTCAGGAAGTTGAGTCTTCCTGACTCTAGACCTGCACTCTATCCATTGTGACACATCTATACACACATATATGCATTTGTGTGTGTATATATATATATATATATATAGATGTATATATGCTTACATATACATGTATATACATGTATACACATGTATACACACACATGCATACATACATGTGCACACACACATATATATTTACCTTTAGTTTTCACTTTTTCTGATTCTCACATTTCTGTCCCTGTAGGACTTTCTTACCTAGACACCTTTCCTGCATTTCAAAATCTACTAACCTTCAATCTATCTGTATCTCCCTTTAAACCTGCTTCTCCTTACAACTTAAGTATTTTTGTTGTTGTGTCACATACAACCTATTCACAATTAATTGTGAATACACAATTCACATTTTGAAATTTATTTGTTTATCTTTCTTTATTTTCTATAACCTCCCGTGTAATTATCACCAAGTTCTATCAAATTCAGGTCCATATCTCTCATTTCTCTACCCTTTTCCCCATTCCTATTGTCACCATTAATTTAGAGGCAATCTATGTAGAATATTGCAGCAGCCCCCTGAGGGGTATCCTTGTCTCCAACCTCTCCCCATTACAATCTGTCTTTTCTGCTTCAATATCACTTTAATTATACCTATTTGCATACATATGTACATACATACATATGTGTGTATATATTATATATATAAAAATATATATGGACACATACATTTTTATATGTATATATGTATGCAGGAAGTGAAAGGTATTGCAGTGACATTATATATACAGTGCATTTACATACATAAACATGTAATATGTATGTGCATATGTGTATGTATATAAACAGGTTGCTCCAAAATCTTCTTTTTGGGGGAAACTGTGTTTATGTGTACATACACACAAAAATGTATTACTCCTTGATTCAACAATATTCATTAGTTCCCTACTGTCTATTGAGTAAGATTCAAAATTTTTTTTGCCTGGCTTTCAAGAGTCTTTGCAACCTTGGCACCATGCTATCTTTTCAACCTTATCTTTCATGCATGGTAGAATCTCTCTGTACGTTGAACACTTCTAGGCAGTAAATCCCAAAGTAAAACCTCACCCTCAGAGTATTTATATACTTTTCAGAATCAGAGAGCATAACCTTCTGACCCAGTGCCTCAGTAGAAAAAACAAAAGGTACTTGGGACCCTCCTACAAAACAAGCTTCCCGCGATAGGCAGGCTCATCAATGGGTGGGAAAGATCCTCCTTAGTCACATTCAAATAGAGGCATTATACTTCTTGATTATACTAAAATGAAAACAGTGAAAGATCCTATTTTACTTGCCATTACAACATATCCGAAATAGCCTTCATATTCTTAATGACATTTGGAATTATTTTTTTTGGTAATTTTATTTTTTTATCTGAATATAATGAACATCAAAATAAGGACAACATTTCTATGTACAAAATAAACCAAAGAAAAGATCATGAGGAAAATTTCTATTATGTAGAGTTTGTGTCAATAAAAAAATAATAATTTGAACATGCTACTTTAAAATTGTGTATGTGTTTCTTTCTGACCTTCCTTTTGCTCTCTTCTGTGCATTGAAAAAAATCAATGACCAGCCTCTTCTGTTTATTTTTTCTTTATGGCAACTCTACCCCCTTCAAATATGATCTTATACCAAGTTAAAACAGAAAGAAAGAAAGAAAATGTAATAAATAATCATACCCAAGTAAAACAAATCTTCATATTTATGATATTTAAAAATGTATGATTCATTCTGGACCTTAAGTCTATCACTCCTCTGTCAGGAGGTGGGCAGCGTGTTTCATCACTCGTTCTCTGGAGTTGTGATTGATCATTGATTGACTGATTGCTGTGATTGATCACATCATTCTTAAATGTTTCAAAATTACTTTTCTGTATAATAGTATTTTTAGTCTATAAGTTGTTTTCCTGATTTGGATCTTTCAATCAGCATCATTCCACAGATATTTTCTGAGGTTTCTGGAAACTCTTTCACCACTTCTTATGGCACAATAATATTGTAATATTTATATATTATGATTTGTTCATTCGTTTCCTTTTTTCTACAATAAAAACAGCTGCCAAAATATTTTTGTACATATGGATCCTTTTGTTTTTTTCACACACATATATGTCAATGAATGTGTGTGTACACACATATATCTTCCATGAACATATTTTAAGTGTCTACAATGTGCAAAATGCCATCTCTTTGAGATTACCTTCCATTATATATGTACTCACTCACATATATAATGTGCATATTATAAGGCTTACCATATTGTTTTTATGGAAACAGGGATTGGTTTCTATATATAAGGCTTGGGGAAACAGTAATTTAAGACCTTTAATTCTGGAAATTTGTTGCTATAGTAACCCAAGTAAATGTCAAAATGGAGGCAAGTTTTTTGTTGTTTTTTTTTTAATTGACAGGTCTATAAAGAAGTTGTTTTTTGCTTCATTTGTCTGTAGCTGAAATAAAGCACTAACCTCTCTGAGGGGTTCTGGTCTAAGAATGGTATTTTATAACCTGTGAGGCAAAGTTCTCTGAGATCACCTAATATTCTGTCACTCAGCAAGGGAATGTCAGGTGGGTGCAGCGTCCTCGTTCCAACACTGTCACGGCTTCGGTTGTAACAGCACTTGAAATTCCCTTTAACATTCTAGATTCATTGTGTCCCTTAGAAGGGGAGTTAAAAGGAAAATTGTGTTATCCTTGAAAATAACTGAAAGTGTCTACCTCTGAAACTGCGTAAAGGCAACCCTCCTCCCCAGCATGTTTTAAATGAGCAGATTGGTTAATGAGAATGTGGTAAGCTTTTAAGACAAAGATAATTTAGAACAATAAGTGATTTTATCAAAATTTATAGTTTGACTTGACTTATTCATGGAGTGGATGAAAATAAGATAATGAGTGAAATTGGGGAGGGGAGAGAAAGGAAGCTTAACTTGGGACTTTTCCTTCCTTCCTTCCTTCCTTCTTCCTTCCTTCCTTCCTTCCTTCCTTCCTTCCTTCCTTCCTTCCTTCCTTCCTTCCTTCCTTCCTTCCTTCCTTCCTTCTCTTTCCAAAAAACTTAAACCTAGTATACTCTGAAGTCCATACACTGCACAACAATAGGTCCCTGCCCCAAATTCCACTTCATGGCTCTTTTCTGGACCATCCTGACTTCAGAGAGCTTTTCAATAGTAACTGTTGCTCTTTCCCTCCCAGTTTCATTTATTTATTTTTTTCTTTTGCTCGTTAAAGGGGCCATTGCCTGATTACTTCTTAAAGAGGCCTATTCACTGAATGGCCTTACCTAACTTTAAGTGAGTACCTTAATAGGCCAAGACCTCCCACTGCATCCAGGGCATTCTCCAGTCATCCTGATGAATATCTGGGCACTGGATTCCGATGGCTCTGGAGGAGAAGTGAGGCTGGTGACCTGCACAACCCTCCCTCACTCAAAACAAAGTCAAGTGCAAGTCATGTCATCATTTCTGTGATGTCATGGTCTTCTTAGAAAATGAAGGACAAACACAGACAGATCCTATGGATAAAGACAAATGGTCTGTGAAGGGAGATAGGGACTTTGTGCTGGGAAGGGTCTATGGAGTTTGGTACGTGATAAGTCTACTCATCCTTCCTTGAGAAGGAGGGAATTTGGAACTTCTAGAGGTAACAGGTACCTGGGGGAATGGGAGAACATGGATCTAGGGAGGCGAGTTTGAGAAGAAAGGAAAAATAAATGTAATGAGGAGAGGATATAGTTAAGTTGTGAGTTGATTAATCAAGTATGTGGTAGAGAAGGACCCTTACCAAGGGGCAGTGTCCTCTCTGACACATATAACACTTTTATGCTAAAATCCTTACAAGGTATAGGCATAAAGAGACTTTTAAAATATCATAAAAACATCTATATACCACCAAAAGCAAGCATCATATGTGACACTGTATCCATGGGGATACAGTAGAACCATTTCCAGTGATACAGGGATGATGCAAGGATACCCATTCTCCCCACTGTTACTTGACATAGTTCTGGAAAAGCTAGCAACAGTATTAAGACAAGAGAAGAGATAGTGGAGGAGGAAAAATACTCTCCCTATTAACTTGTCATATTCTGTCATTGTCATATTTTACTTGCAAAATCCTTGAGAACAATTGAGAAAATAGATTCAGCAAAGCTGCAATCTACAAAACTATCCCTCAAAAATCAATAGCATTTCTATATGACAATAACAAAACCCAAGAAGGAATAATGAAAAGGAATATCCCATTTCCAATAATTACAAACATATCTGGTGATCAACCTACTAAAACACATGAAAGACTGGTATAGATTTAATTATAAGACACTCTTTATAGGAATAATGAACAATTTAAATAGCTGAAATATTATTTTGTGCTCATGGCTAGGTCATGCCAATATAATAAAAATGAAAATGTTACCATAATTAATTTGCATTTTAAATTCTATATGAATCAAGTTAAAAAGGAAATATTATATAGAATCTGCTAAAATAATATTAAAATTCATTTGGATAAACAAAAGACATAATATCAAGGAACATGATGTAAAGAAGGAAGGGTAAAGAAGGAATAGCACTTGTAGATTTCAAACTGTATGATAAAGCAACAGTCATGAAATTATCTGGTATTAGCTAAAATATAGATAGTTCAACAGAACAGACTAGATAGGGAAGAATCAGAAATAATAGAACAATAACTCAGTGTTTGTATGGTGGAAAATATGAATTATGTAGCGGGGAAAACTCTTTATTTGATAAAAACTGCTGAGAAAACTGAAAAGTCATCCGACAGAAATTAGACTTAGACCAACATCTTATGCAACATTGCACAATACATTCCAGATTAATAAGTGATTCTGATATTAAAGATTCTACTATTTAAAAAGGAGAAAAGAAAGGTTTGGGAGTTGTATTCTGAACTAAACAGGACATAGATTCAATTTCAAAAATTAAAAGAGATAATTAATTACTTGAAACTAAAAAGCTTAAGCAAAAACAAAAACTAATGCTCCTAGAATAATAAGGAAAGTGGTTGGATGGGAAAAAGATAGTACAAGATTTCATTTGATATCCAATATATATAAGAACAAATAAAAACAGACATGAATGCATACATGTGCACATACCCATGCACATATTTATTTGTAGGACTAACATCCATCCTCCAATCAGTAAATGATCAAAAGGTATTAACAAACAGTTGTCAAAAAATTGCAAAGCATTCACCACCACATGACAAAATGTTCTAAACCACTAATATTAAAAGCATTAAAAATCAAAACAATGCGGAGATTTCATCTCACATATTGCAAAGTGACAAAAAAGTGACAAAACATGACAACAATCCATCTTAAAGGGGTAGAGAAATTATAGCAACACTAATATATTGTTGGTAGAGTTTGGAAATTGTATAAATATTTTGAAAAGCAATTTGGAAGTATGTGAATAAAGTGACCAAAATGTCCATACTTTCTGAACAAGAAACTCCATTATTGGGCTTATGCCCCAAAAAGTCATTGATAAGAAGAAAATTTCCACAATATTCATAGTAACACTTTTTGTGACAGCTAAAAATTGGGAACAAAGATGTCCATCTATTGAGAAATTACTAAAACAAATTGTAATACAGGAATATAATGGAATATTACTATTCTGTAAAAAAAATGAGGCATATGGTGAATCCAGAGCATGGAAAGATCAATACGAAATGATGAAGAGTAAATTAAGCAGACCCAAGAAAACAATATGTGTAGTAAGTACAACAAAGTGAAAGGAAAGAAAAATCTCACCAAAAAATTCAAAGTGAAGGTAACAAAATTATAAAGATCAAGCAGGAATTGATTAAAGATCTATGAGAGGACACCTTCCTAACCCACCCATTTTGGTGGATGGAGGTTCACGGATGCTATGCATTGAACATGTTTTCTGTCTTTTTCAATGTATTGATCATTGATACCAATTTGTTTTTCTTTTTAAAAAAACCTGTTTGTTATATAGGATGGTTCTCTGGGAAGGGGAGGGAGAGAAATACTTGAAATAGCTATAATGATGTAAGAGACAGAAGGTAAAAATGAAAACATTTTTGAAAAGACAAAATAAACAAAAAATAGAAGAGATGGAGTGTCTTTTGTGAGGAACAAATACATAGAAGCCATTGTAGCTGAATAGTGAAGAGAGCAATTATAATATTAAAATACATTTGCAGTCCTTGGTATTTCGTTGTTAAAAGAGAATGAAACTTTAATAGGTGATGCTCTGTTTTTCACTAGCACTGTGATTCTCTTTTTGGTTTCATGCCAATGTGGCACCAGAGCACATTTAGCTCTATATGGCCAGTGTTTTTCGTGTACTCCTACCATACTTGGCTAAGTCCTAGGTACATATTGATGACTAAATATAGATTTTGCATATTAATTTTATGATTGATATAAATTTTGTGAAAACTATTTGAGGAAGCTTAGCTTATTTCAACAATAGAGGTTGAAGAGTCCTATTCTATTATACATTAACCCAAAGCATGTAAAAATAACACAAATCTATGGGTTTACAATGTGGTATAATGAAAATAGCATTTTCCCTAGAAACAGAAGACCTGAGTTCAAATACTATCTCCAAAATATACTAGAACCTGTGTGTCCTTAGGCAAAAAAATAGTTAATATCCCTGGGCCTCCATTGCCTCATTTGGAAAAAGAAGAGGTTGAACTAGATGGCCTCTGCATTTCCTGTAAGCTTGAGAATTATAATCCTATGATCATATGAAACTTTCTCTAAATACAGAAGTGTGAGTGAATGTCTGTGCATGTGTGTCTGAATTTAACATGCATTTATCAAGAACATATTATATTTGAGAAACTGTTTAAGGTAACAGAGTTGAAAAATCAATAATGAAACAGTCCTTGCCCTCAAAGGGGCTTGCATTGTCATATGTTATAATAATATTAGAAGGCAATATTTGTGTGCGTAACTTTGAATAAACTCCTCAAGAACCTATTTTTTGAAAGCTTAAAATTCCTACTCTGTTACCTTAGCAGGGAGAAGGCAAACTGGCTAAGGTTGAGAGCCCCGATAACCTCAGTGATTTATAGTGGCAGCTGAAACAACTTTAGCTGACAAGTGCTGGAACATGGACGAATCAGGTCTTTCTCTGAGGAAAAATGGTGAGTCAGAAATCACTCTGATGAGTACTGGCCAGATAACCTTGCCCAAACTTGAACATTTTCTGAATTATTGTGATCTGATACTGTATTATTTTTTATATAACCTCAGGCAAGTCTATATGGGCAAAGAAAGAAGACAATGAAAATGTTATAGAGAAACATGTCAACTGTACTCTAGGCAACATTTTGTTTTTATTGGGTTTTGTTTCAAGTTTACATAGTTTTTTTATGATTCCTGTGCAGAAGCCTCTGACATAGTACTTGAACATAAAATAAACATAAATATTAAAAATACTGTAGCAGTTGACTTTTGGCAATGTTTTTAATAAGATCAAGTTATTGGAAACTGATGTTTAGAATGCAGACAAACCAAAGCTTCATATATAGTTTTCTCAAATTCACTTGCTTAGAAGAACATGAAAAAGCAAGTCAGAAGTGTTATAATATTCTATATTACTCAAGGACCTTTATACTTAGATAGCTAAAGCCGAGCTCAATAAACTTCTGATAAACTGATTTGAGCATGTCTCTTATCGTAGTTACTTTGATGGCATAGGCAACCTGATTGCTTAGGGGTTAATTATTTAAAAGTTTTTACAAGGAATATTTTCTTTAAAGATATGCCAAGAAAAAAATTTCACCTAATACTTCATTGGCATAATTCTCCCTTTACCTCCTTGATTGCTGGTGAGGGGAGGGGGAATTAGGTTCACAGCTTAATTCAGTTCCTACATAATATCAGCCTCCATTCCTACTTGATTCCTGGTACGTTAGCTTCTCAGTGCTATCGTGCTGGGAAGACTATAATATCTGGACTGGTCAGGGACCAAATTATAATTCAGGGTCAGGTGGAAAAGAAATCATCAACCTGTCCTGATATGCCTTTTAGCTTCTCTTTGATAACTGCTTTATGTCCCTTATCCTATCCTTGGGAGTAACCTTGGTACTTTCCCAATTGTACTTGCCTCTGATCTTTCTGTTACTTACTTTGAAATATTTCGTGGACTGCTAGCTCACAGACAAAATAAAAAAAAAGGATAACATGGGGTTTTGTTTGCTTCCTTCTTTTTGTTTTAGACTTGTAATTTATTGTTGAATTTATGAATTTCAGATAAGGAAACTCCTGCTGCCAGTTCAAATTTGTAACAGTGACTTGCTCAGGGTAACATGTATCGGAGGCTGGCCTAAAAGCCAGGTTTCTCCAATTCTGAGCTTGATGCTATCTATTAGGCTATACTGTCTTGGCTGCATTAATAAAAGTAGAATATGAATGAAAATGTTTATCCTCCTACCTCATTTTTCTTTGGTCATAAGACATCTATTATAGGCACTGTACCATAGGAAGTATTAACAATGACATGCTATAGAATAACCTGGCATGGAAACCAAGACTATGAACTTATAGTGGGCTGGAGTGGTAGGGGAGATACACATACAAAATACTGTTCGAGGATCAAAGAAGCACAGAATTCAAGAGCTGAATACATAAAGAAGGCATCTTTACTATTATACATGCAAAAATAATTATCCAACCTCTATTTGAAAACTTTCTAGGAGGGCAAACTCATCACCTGTTTTGGTAGCCCATTCCGTTTTGGGCGAGCTCTAATTGTTAGACAGTTTCCTCCCAGTATTAAGCCATTACTCTTAGTTTTGCCCTCTGAAGATAGATGGAATGAGTATAATCCCTTCCCATGTGGAAGTCCCACAGATACTTGACCATAGCTAAAATGCCTCCCTTATGCTGAGTCTTACTTCCATCAACTGATCTCATAGGATATAAATTCAAGGTCTTCTCTACTATAGTTGCCTTCCTCTGGACAATTTCAACTTTATCAATATCTTTATTCAACCATGGAATCTAGACTTAACATAATACTCAAGACAAAATCTGACAAAGGCAGAATGAAATGTGACTCTCTGCATATATGTTATGTCTCTCCTAATAGAGCCCAACATTATATTAGAGTTTTGAGCTATCATATCATACTATTACTCATATCTAGCTTATAGTCCACTAAAATACCCAAATCATTTTCAGAATAATTGAGGTCTAACCATCCTTCCTGTCTTTCACTTGTGAAGTTGGTTTTTTGCACCCATCTAGACTTTACATTTATCCCTACTGAATTTTATCATATTAGATTCAGCCCACAATTCTACCCTATCATGATATTGACTGACTCAATGTACTGACCAGCCCTCTAAGGCTTCTGTCAACTGAAAATTGACTAAGCACATCATCTTTGTTCTTAGCAAAAATGCTGAATAGTGAGGGGGGAGGAGCCAAGATGGCGGAGTAGAAAGACTCACATTTGCTAGCTCCGAACCCACAGCCCATAGATTTCCTCTAAAAAGAACTCCAGACAAATTCTGGAACAGTGGAAGCCACGCAGAAACACAGTGAAGGAGATTTCCGTTGCAGAGAGCCCTGAAAAACCGACCCCAAAGGTCCATCGAACTCCGCACAGGAGCAGAGCCCTCTCCTGCCCTGCCCCAGCCACGTGGCACTGAGAGGAGCGAGCAGACCCAAGCAGGCTTCAGGGACCTGAATCTCCAGCAGTCACGAAGGTCCCTCCACCCACAGACGCACAGGTCAGTGAGAGAGACGGGCTGAGAGGGGAGCAGGGTATCTCCGGGACTCAGGCCCCC
>CM053771.1:427660236-427677042 GCA_028658325.1 Potorous gilbertii
ATATATATATATATATATATATATATATATATATATATATATATATATATATATATATATATATATATAGCAATGGGATATTGTTAAAATGTGAAAGAAGTCAGAGGTAACATTAACATAGGTAATATCTGAAAGGAGTCAACCGTCCTGTTTAACTATGTGAAGTATTGTATTCATTTCTATTTTAAGAAAAAAAATTGAAAAAATGTAGCAAGAACAGAAGAAAGTGATTGGAGTGGTGAAGATCTCAAAATTAAATCACTCAAGAAGTAGTTGAAGAAATTAGGAATTTTTAGCTTGGAAAAGAGAAGATTTAGTGTGAGGGGTGACATGATAATTGTCTTCAAATATTTGTTGGGTGATTAAGTGTCATAGATTCCAAGTTTCCCCATAGAGACTGTAAAATCACTTGTCCATCATTTCAGTCAGCATTCCTCCCATAGTTGAGTTGGAAAGAATGACCTCTATGGTCCCTTTTTATAAAATCCCTTCAAAAACTCATTTATAATTTCATCTACCGCACATGGGGTGAGAGAGAAAAATTAGAGACTGAAAGAAAACATGATATTACATTATCATGGAAGTCAAGGGAGGAAAGGTTTTCAAGGAAAAGGTGGTCAACAATATCAAATGTGATTGAGATTAAACAGGTTAATGACATTAAGTCTACATCATTTCTTTTAACCCCAGTCTTAAAATGTGACCATAGCAATCAGTATCCGAACCTAGGAAGATTTAGAGTTTCATCTGCCATCATTTTCTCTATCTTGCATCACCAGATATATTACAGTTAAATCCTAGAGAGTAAAAATAAGCATAAATCACTATTTTTTGTAGTAAGTTAATTAGCAAGTTAGAGATAATTCATCTGCATTAATTTTTTTTAACACTTTCATTTCTGAATCTCTGAGGTTATGTGTGAAAGTTCTTTTGAATATTTGACATTTCTTTTGAGGAGCCATGATTCAAGATTTTGTAGTGCCTTTATGCCTCACACAAATACATTATAAAACCAAGATTTCTTAGAAAGAAATTGGCCAAAGAATACTATTATGGCATAAGAGAGAAGGAAGGAAGGAAATGTAATGCACTAACACTGATGGTAGAAATTAATTTCCTTATATTATTAAGTTACATTTGGTGACTCAGGCAATATAAATATTTTTTCCAAAAAGTTTGAAAACCTTGTTGAAAATATCACACATTGCTCAGTTGACTTAACCAGTAATGTAATGAATATCACCCTCATGGAAACATTTCAGTGAAGTTTATTGCAGTTTCTAACACACTAAGTGGTAAGTTGACCCAAGCAGCTATGATTCTGTTCAGGGTTCTGGGTGAGTATGTAGTTTGAATACCGTGTAAAATGAACATTTACAAGACCACAAAATATTACAGTAAGAGGGGAAAATTATCATGGCCAACTCCCATTTTGTACATGAAGAAACTTTCTCATGGTTATGAATATTATTTCTACACTCAGTCATTTTAAGTTCTCCCTTATCATACAACTTTCCTTATTATTTCTTTCGCAAAGCTAATACACTTCCTTTTATGGTTAGTTACTACTTTCTGTAGTTAGATTAGGGCTAATCTTAGGAGGTGAAGAAAAACATGTAAAAGTCATATGATCTGAGGAATGGTAGAAGGACTATTGTCTCCCAAATATTGTCCTGTGGTTGGCATCTGGATTTCCACCATTAAGGCTTCATTATTTTGTGTCTTTATATAATGCAGAATTTTCCTGGGATAGGGAACATTGCCAATTGAGCCTTTCTCATTCTAGAAAGTATCAGTGACTACTTCTTTGACTTAAATCCTGTTGATGGAGGGTCAATGTTCCTTAGCTAATACAAAAATTCCCCTGAAGTATCCAACAGCTTTCCCCCATGGAATTTACTAGAATTAAGTTAAAGTCTTTTTTCATATTTGAGATAGATGGTGTTTACATGGAAAACTGAGTTTCTCTTCTCTGTTGACTCTCTCCTTCCATTTCTAACTGGTCTTTTCTTAGTGTGAAAGATAAACAAGAAAGAAAATGAGTTTAAGTTTAGAATGATGTAATCACTTCTTTGCCTGTAATACTTTAAAGTCAAATAACAGGTAGTAAAATTGAAATAAACTTCCAGGGAAGACCTTAGTTAACTTGTTAAAGTTACACTCAGCTAAAAGTAGTTTATTTGTACAAAAATAAAAACTTTTCACCATATAAGCGAACACTTCTGCAAGAGAAGTCTTGTCAATTTGTTCTAAAGACTAAAATAGGAAAATATCAGGAAGAAAACACTATTGAAAAAAACAAAATGATCCAAACCAGATGTAAGAAGAAAAATAGTGTTGGGAAATCAGTTCTCTCTCAGGGACACAGCAGAGTCTAAACAAGGAGTCCAACCAACTTAACCAAAAGGCTATACTGATTAGGTACCATCACCATCATCATCAACACCATCATTGTTATTTTGAATTAAATAAATAAGATGGATGTTTTCATATATATATAAAACAGAATTGTCAACGATGGCATGGTTAGTCACAAATCTGTGCCACATGTAGCTTGCTTCTCCAGCTCCAGGATACAACAAATTCAACCTGTCATTTTCAAGACTATCCTGAATATGTTCCCTACTCTCCTTACTGTTACCTTCTGTGCATTTTTAAAAAAGTGCTTCAAGGACTGTCTTGTCTTACTTTTCTTCATTTTGGTAGCACTATTGCTAACTTGAGATCCTCCTCCAACATTATGTCACCCCAAGTTTAAAGAAAGATAAACAAAACCTGAATTGAATACACACTATCAAGAAAAAGAAATTTCATCATTGGCTATGTGTGAAAATATGTCTGATTCTACACCTTGAGTCCATCACCATGATGACGGGAGGTGGATCATATATTTCTGGAATCATGGTTGATTCTAGGTCTTAAGTTTTTCAGTTTTTGTCTTTACAATTTTGTTGTTATCATATAAGTTGTTCTCCAGGTTTTGATCTTAATTGCTTTGCATCAATTCATATAAATTTTCTCAGGTTCCTCTGAATCCTTTTGTCATTTCTAAAGACACAATAGCATTCCATTAAGTTTACATACCATAAATTGATCAGTCAATACCCAATTAATGATTACCCCCTTAGTTTCCAGTTCTTTGCAACCAAAAAAAAGAACTGTTCTCTACATTTTTGTATATGTGGGTTCTTTTCCTCTTTCATTTATCTCTTTCATGTAGAGATCTGCATAGTTTAGCAACTTTTTGATCATAATTCCAAATTTTGGTTAGATCAAGTCAGTTCCAGGGAGAGTGAATGCGTTTTTCTGCAACTTTTTCAACAATTATCTTTTCCTGGTTTTGTCATCTTTATTTTAATGTACATTTACCTAATTATTTGGGACATTTATTTTTCCCTTATGGCTGTTGATCACAGACCTCTGTCAGAGAGCTTGATGCAAAGAATTTTTTCCTCAGTAAACTTATGCCCTTCAAATTTTATCTACAGTACTTTTTTAAAGTGAAAAACCTTTTCAATTTTATTTAATCAAAACCATCCCCTTTTTGGATATACATCTTTCCTATACACATATTCGTGATAGGTATTTCTTTCTTTGCTCTTGTTTATGATAAAACCTTTTATATCAACTTCCTTTATACTTTGTGAACTTATTTAGATTTAGATATATAGAATGAGATCTTGGTTGAGTCTCATTTCTGCCACATTAATTTCCATTTTTTTCAGTCTTTAAAAAAAAATCAAATAGTGAATCTTTTCCCCAGTAGCAGGAATTTTGGGATTTGTTGAACAAACAAATGGACAAGGAAAGGGCAAAGGATCTTTGCCAAGAAACCCCCAAGTTCATGGTCATAAAGAATCAGGCATGACTAAAAACCAGCTCAACAAAAACAGCAACCATGCTACTATGTTTGTTAGTTTCTCCATATTGCATGAATAGTCATTTACACTAATTTTTCTACTCTTTAGCCAATACCAAATAGTATTGATGACAACAGCTTTGTAACATAGTTTCAATCTTGTACTGCTTTGTTCTTTTACTATCCAAATTTCTTTTTTTCTATTTTCCTCAAGACTTTTGACCTTTTGTTGCTCCTGATTAATTTTTGTTACTGTTTTTATAGCTCTATGATGTAATATTTTGGTAGAATTATTGTAGTAGAACTGAATAAGTACATTAACTTCTGAAGTATTACAATTTTTAATCATATTGACCGGGCTCAACAATTTAGCATTTGAAATCTTTCTAATTAAGTACTCAAATTCTAGCTAGATGAAAGATGAGAAATTCAAGTACTAAGGTCAATACTAAATCAGTGGCAAGATACAAGATGTCCCAGGGAGCTAACTATTCAGATTACTTAAATGGTGTCCCCAAACTTTGGCCACTAATAGTGGCTGTTTGTCCTCTCCTCATGTGTTTGTATATCCAAACTATAGATAGTTTGAATAATATACTCCAGTAGGGCCATTGGTTCAGTTAAAATGTATAAAGATATGTCATTCATTCTCGGCTCAGGTCAGAGGGCTATTTCTATTACTTACCAAATAAAGTAAACTAAATAATAAATATAACTTCCCTGTCTTTTTACATATAAAGTATACACTTCAAAGCTATATTTTCTTTCAAGAGACACTATCACCTGCTTTTTTGAATTCTGGGTCAATGGAAAAGATAGAGTTTCATATTGACTTAAATTGCATTTCATAGCTTATTTCTGATTTTAGGGCATTTTTTTCTAGTTTCTACTAGTTGAAAAATCTGGCTCTCTCAGCTCAAGTTTGACATGTTATTACAACTATATTAACATCAGGTTACAATATAATGCAGGCTGCTCTTTTGGGCTTACTGAAATGCCTATAGCTTCTCCCAGAAAGAAGTGTTAAAATGTTGAGAGTATTTTGTAAACTACTAGAATTACAGTAAGCAATAAAAGCCTCATAGTTTCCCTTTTAAAATGACTTCTTCATAGAGAAAACAGATTTGCTGAGCTGAAATTCTTGGGAGGGTAGGTTCAAGTACATTTGTCAAAAAATATGGGGTCGATAGCCTAGAAAAACAGATGGCAAAAAAGAGAGGTCCAGGTCTCTGTATGTAACAAACTATTCTAGCATTTGGATTAATATAAAATATCTGTTATGGTACTTGGCAAAAGCTGAATTTAAACATCATGTTCTAATCATTTGTTTTACATTAAAGTTAGTTGGTTCCTAATTATTTTCCATTTGTCTACATGTCCCCCCATGCATTTGTTTCTCTCCTGCTGTCTTTCTGTTTTTGTCCTTATTTTACATTTCCAGGCTTAAAGTCTTGAATTACATATTTAATTGCTTCTTCTACTTGACTTCTCACATCTAATCTGTCACTGAGTCCTGCCAGCTTTTCCTGTCTCTTGGGTTTGTCTCTTCTTCTCTATTCCTATTACCAATAGTCAGTCTAAAGATCTTCCTTTCACCATACAAATGCTCTTCCCATTTTTTGGAATCCTTTTTCATTTGTTTAGCATGCCAGTGAGAGATTAAGTTTTTGTTGCCTTCATAATTTGATTCCTTTGTTAATCAACCTATATTTTAGACTTCTTATATTATGCATCAAAAAATCATCTGTCTACTTTTCAAGTCTCTAGAGCCTGAGATCTCACATCACTTATCTAACTATACTTTTGTCTACTTGTTAAAAAAAATCTTTTTTAATAAGTGGAATTCCTTGTAGCCTCTTATCCATGTAAGGCTTAAACCTCCTTCAATGCTTTCATTTGTACTTTTCTCCCTGACTCACTTTCTCATTTCAAGGGTGTAGTCACATAACAGAAAGAGGCCTACCTTGGAACTAGAGAACTGCATTTAAATTCTGAGATCTACAATTACTAGTAGAATGACCAGAGATAAGCTATTTTACCTCTCCCAGTCTTTTCTTCAGGATTTCTATAAAGAAGTTGCTTGTAAATTGCTGGAGGTGGAGCCAAGATGGTAGAGTAAAAAAAGGGACTTACTACAGCTCTCCCACCAAACCCAGCCACATACTTGTAAAAAATGACTTTAAACAAATTCTGGAGCTACAGAACCCACAAAATGATGGAATGAAGCAAATCTCCAGCCTAAGACAGCCTGGAGGGTCAACAGCAAAACATGAAAAGGTAAACAAGAAAAAGAAATAATAAGAGACTTACTAAAATTGAACTGTTTACATTCCTACATGGAAGGATAATATTTGTAACTCTTGAGACTTTTCTCAGTATTAGGAGGGACTTTATATCTATATCTACATATGTTTATATATATTTTATACACACACACACACACACACACAAAGGGCAAAGGGTCAGTTGAATATGAAGGAATGATATCTAAAAAATATAATTAAGGGGTGAGAGAGGAATATACTGGGAGGAAAAAGTGAGAAATAAAATAGGGTAAATTATTTCTCACATAAAAGAGGCAAGAAAAAACTTTTTCAATGTAGGGGAAGAGAGGAGAGGTGAGAAAGAAAGAGTGAACCTTACTCTCATTGGACTTTATTTAAGGAGGGAATAACATGCACACTCAATTTGGAATGAAAATCTATCATAAACTACAAGAAAATGGGGGAAAGGGATAAATAGGGTTGAGGGGGATAATAGAAGGGCAAATGGAAGGTGGGGGTAATTAGAAATAAACAGTTTTAAGAAGGGACAAGGTCACAGAAAGGACAGAATAAATGGGGGGCAGGATAGGTTGGAAGGAAACACAGTTAGTCTTCCACAACATGACTGTTATGGAAGTGTTTTGCATGACTACACATGTATAATCTATATAAAATTGTTGCTTTCTCAATGGGGAGTGGGTCAGGAGGGAGGAAGGAAGAGAAATTGGAACTCAAAGTTTTAAAAATGAATGTTAAAAATCGTTTTAACATGTAACTAGGAAATAAGATATAAAGGCAATGGGGTATAGAAATCTCTTGCCCAACAAGAAAATAGAGGGGAAGGGGATAAAGGAAGGGAGGGGTGTGGTAGAAAGGAGGGCAGAATGGGGGAAGGGGTAATCAGAATTCATGCTGTCTTGGGGTGGGTGGAGGGGAGAGATGGAGAGAAAATTTGGAACTCAAAATTTTGTGGAAGTGAATGTTGAAAACTAAAAATTAGTTAATTAATTAAAAATAAAGAAATTGCTTTGTAAACTCAGACTCTGTTGTAAGGCACTTCTCTTTCTATAAGAGGAATCTCATTTTCTTTTGTTGCACCATAGAAATCTTTGACAGTCTGGTCTAGTAAAGCCTATGGACCCTTCTCATAATATTTTAAATGCCCAAAATAAAATACAAGGATTAAAAAGGAAGCCAATTATATAAAATAATTATAAAAATGTTTTTTAGAAGTTCATGGACTTTTTAAAAGTTCAAGTTAAGGGCCCCTGCTCTATATTTTCCTCTGGTCATTGTTCATTCACTGCTATGGTTTCAATTATTTCCTCTGTAGGGGACTCTTAAGTGTGACCTTAGAGCCAATCTTTGATTCTTTCCCAGTTGCTCATCTCTCAGTGAATTGCCAAGACTTGTTATTGTCTCTGAAATAACACCTGCATCTGGTTTCTCCTTTCCACTCCCACAAGCAGTCACCTTGTTTCTGACTCTCATATTCTCAAGCTCCTAATATGGGTATTTCAATTAGCTTTTGAATCATTCAAAATAACACAATATGTCTATTTTCATCTTATATTCTTTATGCATTTTTGTAACAGTCAGAAGCTATAGAATAAAACTGTAGAAACTTCAAGCAGAAGAAAGAAGAACATGATATTCCCTAATGAAATCCACAAGTAACGAAAGTCAAGTGATTTCGAATTAATTCAAGGGAAGACATTTTGAAAATTCAAAGGCTAAGAAACAACATTAAGATTGAATGAAAGTCTCCCTTTTGTTTTGAAATTGATACCAGGGTTTAAAAGGTTGTATTTCTGTTGCTAAATTTTTAATAGATATAACCTTATCATCCTTTCTTATGTAAAGTTGAACTTTTTCCACAGCTGGGATTCACTAAAGCCTCAAGCTACAGGGTCAATATTGAGGTATTTTCAATAGATGTCATTTTGTTTTTCCTTTTTTTTTTGATGGATTTTTCCCTCCTTTGGATCTTCTACAGACACAAGACAGGCAACACTTTGGAGTAGTGCACCTTTTAAAATTCATTTTTATAACCAGCAGCAGGACAGGCACACAAAATGTAAAAACAACAACAAAAATGTATACAACTCCTCCCAAATCCAATACGTAGAAATCTTATTTTATATCTCCAGAACCAGAGTCATATCCCTTTTTGGAGACAGAAATAAATCAAGTTTGAAATTAGGGAAAAAACCAAGTTTGAAATTATCCACATTTGGCTATCTATATGTATTCAGATGAAAAGTAAAAAATAATAACTCATTAAGTTGATATTATTCAAAAACCTATCTGAACAGTCAAAATGTTTGGATTATACAATATTTTTAGAAGAACTGAAAAAAGAATATAAACATGGTAAACATGTCCAAAAGAGAAATGCTTTAATAAACAGATAAGAATGAAATTTAATATGGTCAAATGTGAAATCCTTTGCTTTAGTTTGAAAAGGAAGTGCACAAATAGGGAATAGGAGAGGTATAGAGAGACATTTTGTATGAAAGAGTGACATCACCTTATGGACAACATGAGCTCATGGGCATTAAATTCCTAATAATATAACTTATTTATTGCATTAACTTTTTGACTTCCATATTACAGAATTTACTTACTGATTTGTAATTTTCTAAAACTCTATATAATTTTTTCCTTCAGAATATAAAGGAAACTCAAAAGTGTTTGGTGCCTGCGTGTATACATTAAAGAGACACAAATGTGGCTACCAATGATAATTTTTGGCCCCATGACATCAGTTTGAGGGAACAGAATGGATCTGAGGATTGAGAAATTGAAAGTCAAAGACTGGGAGAGTAAAGTCAAGTCAAGTTGAGAAATATTTATGGAGTACCTAAGATGCTTAAGCATTGTGCTAGGCAGAGCAGATACAAAAAAGGGCAAAAATAACTGCTGCTTCTCAAGAGGTTCGATTTTAATGGCTGAGCCCTTGGCATTTTGTGGAGGGTAGACTCTAAAGCAGACAGTCAGTAGATATAGTCTCTTCATCTGAGATTAAAACATGGTGGCATGAGAAATGTCCACTTTAAGCCACAGGCTAGATGCTAGGCTGGGATTCTTTCTATTTTTGTGGATCATGGATCCCTTTGGCAATTTAGTGAAATCTACGGACCCCAATTAGGTGACACAGAGTAGAGTGCTGAGCCTAGATCTAAGTTCAAAGTCTCAGACACTTACAAGCTTTGTGGCCCTAGGCAAATCACTTAACCTCTGACTCAATTTCTTCAAGTATACGATGAGAATGACAATAGAACCTAACTCTCAGAGTTGTTGTGAGGATATGAGATTGTATTTGTAAAGGGCAAAGTACTCAGTACTCAAAAAATACTTATTTTCTTCTTTCTTAGAATAATGTTTTTAAATATATAAAATATATAGGATTAATCAACCCCCCCACAGATGTATAGAAATATAGTTATTTCAAAGCACAAACATTTCTACACTAGAATGTGGTCTTAACAAAGAGACAAGACTAGGCAGCCAGGAACTTTAATTCAAAAGATAGACTTGAGTCTATGATCACTAGCTATTTGGTTATGTGAGGCTCAGAGCTTGGAGCAATGAATTTTCAGTTAAAGATGAATAGCTTTTCCTAGTCAAGAAGTATCCAGCGGTAAAGAGCCACTAGGTGAGTCATTGTATAGAGTACCTAGCCTGGAGCTGGGAAGACCTGAGTTTAAATTTGGCCTCTGACACTAGCTGTGTGACCCTGGGCAAGTCACTTAACCGAATTTGCCTCAATTTCCTCATCTATAAAATGAGCTGGAGAATCTACTCCAGTATCTTTGCCAAGAAAATCCCAAATGGGATCATGAAGGGTCTGACATGACTGAAAAGACTCAACAACAATAAAATTTGTTAGAGTTTTCTCTTTGAAAAAGTTATTTTTCTCTCCCTCCCCCCCCCAGTTTCTTTAAATTCTTGAGACTATGACAGGGACATTGTGCATTATTATAGGGACCATGTAGAATAATGGAAGGTAAGGTGGATATGGGACTCCAGTGTGAAGAGGTTTTTCCATTTCTTAGCTGTGTGACCTTGGGAAAGTTTCCTAATCTCTTTGGGTCTCCATTTCTGCATCTATAAAATAAGCAAGTTTCTAACAGCTTTAAATCCTATAATGCCATAATCTCACCCGATCGGAGTGACAAGTTATGTTAGAAAACCAAATTATGCACTCAAATATTATTTATCTAAGGCTGTATTATCCTAAAATTCCTGCTATAATAAGTAATAAAGTCCAACTTCATATCTGGAAGGGAAATACCTTTTGTCACTTCATTTAGCGTCTTGACAAATAGGTAGTTAATGACATATTCCCCGAAGCTCTGCAGGGCCAGTTTTGCTCTGTCTCATTGTGCTGCAGGTCATCACCTCTTTTACAGTTGAAAGACACTGGGTGCATAGAAGCAGGATGGTGAGATTGTCGTGTGAAATTGTTCACAGTTTGTTAGGTGCTCTTGTCAAAGCCTCAAGAGGAATTTCTATTATGGAGACAAGCCACAGCAGACTTTTTTGTGTCCAGCCTGCACTCCTGTTTTCCGCAAGAAATTATTCTCTAAGGTGAAGCACTGTGGGTAGAGAAGTATCATTTCATAAATTATATTATTAGATTAATAAAATTGAGCTCCAGAAAAGAAATTCCTCATATATGGTTCTATGTATTTTCTAGGATTTCTGTATTTTACTCTTTGGGTAAATTGAAAACTGAATTCAGCTTTTAGCTTATGATATAAAGTATGTTTCCTTTGTGCAGACAAT
Source organism: Potorous gilbertii (assembly GCA_028658325.1). NCBI lineage: Eukaryota > Metazoa > Chordata > Mammalia > Diprotodontia > Potoroidae > Potorous > Potorous gilbertii. The sequence goes on from CM053771.1 coordinate 427,671,151, forward strand.
GTGTTTAAATGGCTAGATGTGTACCAATCAGAATTCTTCTCTTTCATCTAGTATCTTCCATTCATTGTTGCTATTCAAACATTTTCAGTCAGGTATGACTATTTGTGATCCCATTTGGGGGTTTCTTGGCAAAGATATTGGAGTAGTTTGCCCTTTCCTTCTCCAACGCATTTTACAAACGAGTAAACTGAGACAAACAGGGTTAAATGACTTGCACAGGGTCAGATTTGAACTCAGGAAGGTAAGTCTTCCTGACTTCAGTCCTGGCACTCTATCTACTATGCCACATATTTGACTTCCTTTAAACCATCCTTATTCTCCCATCAAAAAATTTTCTTCCTCCTCAAAACTTTCCTAACAAATTCAGTCTCTTCCTTCTCCCTCTATAATATCTGTTATAGTACTTATTTCTTCATTTTACATTTCACTGTCTTCTTGAAGGCAAGGATTGTGTTGCACAGATAGTGAGGAGGCACAGTGGACAGAGTTTGAACTTGAATACAAGAAGACCTGAGTTCAAATCCAGCTTCAGAAATTTTGTAGCCCCTCTGATCCTACACGTCATTTAACCTCTGTGCACTTCAGTTTCCTCATATATAAAATGAGGATTATCACAGCACCTAAGTGCCAAGGTTGTTATGAGGATGAAATGAGAAAATACTTGTGAAGCAATCTACAAATTTAGAGATATAGAAACACTAACTATTATTTTAAAATGTCTTTGGAACCTCAACACCTAACGAATACCCGCACCTAGTAAGTGACCGACAAATATTGTTGAATTTATTTGAATTATCGACATCTTCCTAATTGACTTCTAAATGAAAGAGACTAAACAAGTTTCATTTATATCAGCACCAGCAGTAAATGCATTTATACAGCTCATATAGTGTGAAAGCCAACTCAGGCTGGTTTGGTTGACTTTCAAGTTTCATTTTACATTTCCTTCAACAATTTTATTTAGTGCATTATCCAGTGACTTGGCAGTTTTATCCAGAGTGTGATTTCTCATCCCTGATTCAGCAGGTAGCCCCATTTCTGTTTTAATCACACTGTATCAGGATTTATTCACAGTTTTTTTTAAAGAAAAAATCATATTTGTTCAGGCTCTTGTCCTTATCTGATCCTGATAAACTTGAAGAATTTACATGATCTTCAATTTATTTCTCACAACATTGGTTGAGCTATTATACTTACTTGGCTAATCCTTATATCTGGTTAAGCATCATTGTTGAAAGCTGCTGAGATAAAACATCACTAGATCATCTTTTTGAAGGAGCTCTTTGAGTTATTTGTTTTTATATTGTGATTATTTCCTTAAGTTTTCAGGGCATGGCGATTTATAATGTATGAGAATTAAAACAAATTTGGCAGGGTTTCTGTCAACTTAGGTCTTTGGATAGGCATGCTGCCTATTTTGAAACTACAATTATTAACCATCAGATAAGGGGATGTATGAAAGAAATGTGATTTTGTCAACTGAAAATGAGGTAACACAAACTGGAGAAGCATGAACTCTAGTTCTAATGCCAGTTCTGCCACTGTTTTGTTAGGTGACTTTGATAAAGTCACCTTATCTCAATAGTACTTTTCTCTTCTCTTCATCTGAAATAACCAGAATTAACAATTGGAAATAGAGCCGAGCAATGATTTATAAATAGGATTTCAGATATGAACATCCCTTCCTAGAGTGCTGATAGCCAGTGTTCACCAAATTACATCCCTCTGCCAAGAACAATTGGATTGGAACATATAGATCAGATGACCCCAGTGTTAAGTGAAAAATCAGTGGGTTGTCATGTATTAGACTCAAATCTCTAAAGCAAACTGAGGGATTTCACAATCAGCTCCAACAGAACTGAAAAGAAAAATTCTTGCTTTGAGCAAGTTATCTTACACAGATTGCTAATACAAGGAGTGATGGAATAAGTGGTGACTTTTTTCCTCTTTTAAAATAAATTTTGTACAGGAAACCTTTAAAAATGGCATTCTAGATGCTCCTCCTTCAGCTTTTATAGTCTCAGTTATTGTTAACAATCCTATTCAGTAAATATGACTAGTTTCTCCTCTAATCTATTTCCAAAGTTATGCCTTTCAGCAAAAGACATGCTTCTTTTACTTCAGTAAAGAATTTCCCAAGTCTTTTAAAGATACTCTTGGCTCCTTAGTCTTTCCCAAAATATTATGCCATAAGTTGACACCTTTACAGCAGTACTTATATTCAAAAGTTTATTTATGGACAATAAACGTATCTCCAAACTTGGAATTTTGTCAGTCTCTCAAAACACTTGAAATAGTAAACAGCATATAAACCCCACAAGTTTTTTAGGGAGACCTGGCCTGAAGATATATTATACTTAGATATACTTCATAGATTCTGCTCTCATTAAGAAAAAAAGTAAGAAAAATGCCATTTCTTTAATAAAAAAGTCTAGAAATCTACCTGATAAGACTGACATTGTAGTATACCACAAGAATCCAAATGGGACAGGAGGCATAAGTGGGGGATAAAGTAGAGAATAACAGTAGATAACGGAAGTGATGAGTGAAAGGTCAACTGGACTATTATACAGTTGTGACTAGCGAACACCAGAGTGGAAAGTCAGGAGTAACAAAAAGGGCAGTAAGAACAAATGGAGTCTCCCAGAAGACTAAGTTGTGCTGACAAGGGTTTGTCATTTTAATGAGATGCAATGGAAGTAAGAGGATAAGTGGGTAGATATGGGCAAAACCAGATCTGAGTTCAGAAACAATAGAGAAACCATAGCCCCACTAGAACGGGAGGAGTCTCAGATTGTACTATGTAGGGCTTGGAGGAAGGAGAAGATCACATCAAAAATCTAGAAATGAAAGGGACCTTAGGGACCATCAAGGACAATTCCACTACTTTACAAACGAAGAAACAAAGACACTGACAGATTAAATGACATGTCCTAGGCAATGCCCCTCTAAGACAAGATGTGAACCAAGGTCTTACTAATGTTGTCTAATGTCCTATCTAGTATGCTGTACTATCTCTTAATTAATCAATTCAGACATTATTTAGCTGTTTCCAGGATGGACCTGTGTCTTAGGATCTTGGTAAAGGGCAATGTAGTAGTAGTAGTAGTAGTAGCAGTAGTAGTAGTAGTATGGTAGTGGTAGTGGTGGTGGTAGTTGCTACTGTGGTGTAATGTAGAAGTTGTCAGATACTGGAATCATTGAGAAATACTAGCCCTTTCTAATTCCAAATTTGTGATCATTTTTATAATTCTTAAATATTTTGGACAAAGGAGATTTGTCAATCTCTTTTCTGGACCTGTCCATTCCATCATCTGATAATGCTTAAAGAGTGAGCAGCCATTAGTAATGCCACATGTCATAAAGAGAAAATTAAATATTTGTGGTCCTCACCCTCTTGGATTAGCATTTGTTCTTGTGTTTTGTCCTTTGCTCTTGAAGAGGACCAAGACATCAAGAGGATGACATGACTTGCAGTTGCAGGATTAATATTTAAAAGTTGCCAGGCAATATTGGTAAGGTCAATTTTCAGAAGAACATAAAGTTGCATACCCAGAAATGAAAACATTATACATGGACAATGATGGGTTCATGTCCTAATATTAATTACAAAAATAGCATACATGGATTTTGTACAGCAGGAAGTAGGGGTGCTTTCTTACATATAATCTTGATCTTTTCATCATGTAATTCAAACTTTCTATTCTGCCATAATATACTCGAAGAACAGCTGGTTTCTACCCTCAGGGGAAAAAAAGGGTGTTTTTTCTCTTCTTGAAGAAATGATGATGGTGGTATTAGTAACAATGATGATGGAAAGTTCTGTATTCTCCTGTAGTCATTTCCCATAAGAGTTCCTTTTTTCATCTTCTAGGGACAAGCAACCCAATTCCTTTCCCCTCTTTTTTTTGCAGGTCATTATTCAGTTCCATCACTTCCCTACGGAGCAGAGGTTTTCCACATCACTCAGGACAAAGAAACCCACAAAATTCTGCAGCTCGGTAGCTTTTTAGACTTTCCCCACAGAACAAAATGAGAAGGCTGAATGGTAGTTGTTGCGGTACAGCATATTTTTTTATCTAAAATGAGCCAGTGAACTCCAAACTTTCTTTCCATTGTGCTGTCCAGGTAGAACTCTAACTTGATCAATCGATACTGATAAATTGTCAGCTAAGTTACGTCTATTATGCATGTGATTTCTTTGAAAACATGCTTAAGAATATGTGCACCATTTTGTGTACCATTTGTGTACCATTACATGACTAAACGAGGGGGAAAATGTAATTCTCCTTCCCTCAAATTGGACTTCTGAGTACTAGAATTTTTTCCCTCGTATGCCAATCTTCCTGAGGACTGGGAAGAGAGCTCCATTGACTCTGGTTCTCCCTAACAAGGAGATTACTTAATCATTCCCCCTCTGTAAGCCCGTAGTTTTCACATACGCAGAATCATGTCCATTAGCTTTTCTTCAGATTGTCTATTTCTTGAGTATAATGAGATGGTATAATGAATGGTATGCCGGATTTCAGTTCAAGTCTTTTCTCAGATAACTTACTACCTGTGTAGCCCTTAGAGAATCATGGAACCTCTCTCAGTCTCTGTTTCCTTATCTGTAAGATGGAGTAACAATAGCACCTATATCACAGAGTTGCTGTGAGAATCAAATAAGCTAATACATGTCAAGTCCATTGAAGACCTTAAAGAGCTAGATTACCCTTGTTTCTCTTGGTAACAAGTACTTAACAGATATTTGTTAATAGCTAATATATGACATTTTAAGGTTTGCAAAGCATTTTACAAGTGTTTTCTCAGTTAATCCTCACAACCCTATGAAATAATGCTGTTTTTATCCCTCTTTTACAGATGAGGAAACTGATGGAGACAGAGGTTAACTAATTTGCCCAAGAGCACAGAAGTAGTAAAAATTTGAAACAGAATTCAACCCAGGTCTTCTTGATTCCAAGCACAATATTTTCTCCACTTTGCCCCCTAGTTACCTCTTTATTCAGGTTTATGAAGCCATCCTTTATTTCTGGGTCATGTGGCTTTCATATCTCTGTCTGTTGAAATCTGTTTCCTTCTTTAAGGACAAATTCTAATTCTCTAACCTCTATAAAGTTTTTTCTGCTCTTTCCACCTTTTCCCGTACTCCAGTTAAAGTTAATCTCTTCTATTTTCAGATTTCCTTTGAACATCTTGCCAAAATCTCTCCTTTACTTCATCACAGTCTATTTTGAATTATTCTTACTTGCGTAAGAAATCCTGTTGGACTGTAAATTCCCTTACTACAGGTATTTTCAATTTTCTATCTTTAATATGGAACATTTTAAATGTTTAATAAATATTTATTTACAATGATCCAATAAAGAATTGAAAATGCTCCCTGTTTTCCATTGTAGTAGGCAGATTTAAGAAGGATAACTAGAGATATCCCATGCTTATGCAACCTTTTGGCAACTTCATTTCTTTCTTTATGCAAAGAAATTCAGATTATGAACAAGCACATCCCAAAAAGAACAGCAAATTATTCAAAATTGCATGAAAGTGCTTGAAATCACTAATAATAAGAGAAATGCCAATCAAAAAGTTTTGTTTCATACCCTGCAAAATGGGGAAAATGACCCAAAATGGCAATAGTCAATGTCGGAAGGATTGTACAAAGAGGACCATAATTATACATTGTTGATGAACTATGAAATAATATAACTATTCTAGAAAGCAATTTGGATTTGTGCAGAAATTCCATTGGGCTTATACCTCAAGGACACCATCAATAAGAAAATAGTTCCAATATTTTCCAAAAATATTTATCACTTTTTTTAAATAAATTTATTTAACTTTTTACATTCATTTTCACAAGATTTTGGGTTCCAAAATTTTCTCCCCATTTGT
>CM053771.1:427677542-427704440 GCA_028658325.1 Potorous gilbertii
AGTTCCCTCAGGGGGTTTATGCAGAGATCTCTTGCAATGGAGATACCTCGGAGCCCCTGCCCGCCCTGGGAGTCTCTGGCGGAGCTGCCTCCGCCTCGCCTCTGCTGCGGCCACCGGGGGTCCGAGTCCCGGAGATACTCCGCTCCCCTCTCAGCCCATCTCTCTCACTGACCTGTGTGTCTGTGGGTGGAGGGACCTTCGCAGCTGCCAAAGATTCAGGTCCCTGATGCCTGCTGGGCTCTGCTCGCTCCTCTCAGTGCCTCATGGCCGGGCAGGGCTCTGCTCCCGTTTTCAGGGCTCTCTGCAACGGAATTCTCCTTCACTGTGTTGCTGCGCGGCTTCCACTGTTCCAGAATTTGTCAGGAGTTCTTTTTACAGGAAATCTATGGGCTGTGGGTTCGGACCTAGCATAGGTGAGTCTTTCTACTCCGCCATCTTGGCTCCCCCCGATATTTATCACTTTTTATGATAACTAAGAATTGGAAAGAAGTAAATACCCATTAATTAAGGAATGGCTAAAAAAATTGTGGGTATATGAATGTGATGGAATATTACTGTACTATAAAAAATGATGTATGCAGTGAATATAGATAAGCATGGCAAGTCTCTGTGAACTGATACAGAATGAAGTAGGCAGAGTCAAGAAAACAATATACACAAATTACAATATAGATGGAAATAATGACACAGCAAAAAAAAAATCAAAAGTAAACATACGAAAATTATAAAGATCATGGGGACCTCAAATGAAGAGTTATGAGAAGATGATCCCAACCTATGCCTTCTTTGTGGAGATGAAAAGTTCACAGGTATTACATAATGCACATGATTTCAGACTTTCAAAGTCTCCATCAGTTGTGTTAATCTCTTCACCCCCTTTATAAAAAATATTATTTGTCATATGGAATGATTTTTTGAAAAGGGGAAGGAGAGAGAGAAATGAGAGTTTATGGTGATATGAGAAACAGGAAATACCAATAAAAACATGAAAAAATTAATAAGAGATACAGACAAACTTTTGGGGTCAGTGAGGTTGTTTCTAAATTGGTTAATATCATCAAGAGACTTCCCTAACATGAATATGTTTCTGTGTGTTTCTCCAAGTGTCATGACCCAAAGAAACATGACCAAAGGAGCTATGCAATAAGACTCTTTTGTTTCCTTGTAGTGGTGTCTTGCTTTGTATGACTACTCTTGGTGGTCTTGGATGAGCTTTCTGTTATATACAACTCTTCAGTAATAAACTCTCTCTCAGATTGCCGACATTTCATTTGGGATAAGGTTACTTTCTACGACTCTGCCTCTTCAACCCCCGGGCTTTCTGAGAGCTCTAGAAACCATCTGTGGACTCTTCTAAAGAAATCTCAGTGTTGAGGTTCTTCTTCCATATATTTCCTTATTTGAGGTCTGCTATTTAAAATGCTTTCATCCCTTGAGAATGAAGGACCAGAAAGAAAAGGCTCAGAGATCCCAGTCAACTTATGTGCAAGATGAAAAATCAAACATTAGAACATCAAAAATAGTTATCCAAGGGTCCAGCTGAATGTTTAGCTTTTTATATGCCAAAATGAGCAGCTCTAATTATGATTCATGGAGCCATTAATTCTTTTTTAGGTCTGAGAGTTAATGGAATGATGATTTTTAATCGAGCTCTAAAGATTCTTAAATCATTTCTTAAAAATATAAGCAAGTGCTTAAATCAAAAAGCATGCTCAGGAAAATGGAGGTAGATTTGGTGCATGGATATTTATCAGGAGACTCAGACTCATGACTTTAGGATAAAAGAAATTTACATGGGTGTACCAATTATTTTCAGAAGTACAAGTGATGTATTTTGTGCTTGTAGAATAAATGAATATAGAAGAGCTTACACAATTAACTTCTTTAGTATTTTCTAAATTACTTGATCAACTCACATTTCAATGTAACATAGAACATATTTTTGGAGCACAATTGCCTACAAATGTAGTCCCACTGTTTACACCCACTTAAGTGAATTGTTTGTTTTCTCTTTTCTTTCACACTAATGATGACTTTTATCAATGTGAAGTAAAATTGATAAATGAAAACTTCATAACTCGTTACTGTTGTGGACAATATTTAAATGACTTATTCACATTGGATTTGAAGATGATCTGGTTTCTCTGGTTGATTTTAAGTTGCTAAACCGAAAAGAACAAGCACTTTCAGGGGTACTGAATGGACTGGTGGATATAATTGCTGAGCTGCTGCAAGTGATCTGTGGAAAGTCATGCAGAACTAGAGAATGGCGGATTTTTTTTTTTTAAGGGAAGAGCATGGAATCATCACATTCTATAATTACTGAGCTTGAGTTTGAATTTTGACAAAACTGTGAAATGTGCTATTTGAGGAAAGAAGTTTAATGGTTAGAAAGCTGCCTCATAGTCTAGGATTCAAGTTTCATTTCTGAAAAATGCCTACTGTGTGAGTCTGGGAAAATCCCAACCTCTTATTGCTATCCAGGAAACTTATTTAAGAATATAAATTGCACAAGAAGTACAAATCTTCATTGACAGAGGAAGTACATTGTTGAGATCTCCTCAAACCAAAGAAATTACAGAGTGGAAAAAACAAAACAACACAAGCAAACAAAGCTGTTAAGGAGGGTTTGATTTAAGGATATTTAGAAAGGGAATTAGTGATGGCTTCATGAGTTTAGCCAAGTAAACTCAATTCCAATTTTGAATTGTAGACAGTAGCATATCTAAATTTAATTAAACCATTTGATAAAGTCTCTTATGTTATTCTTGTTGACAAGTTGTAGACATACAGATAATGTAGATAGATTGAGCTGGTTGAATGGCCATGTTCAAAGTCCTTTTACTAATGGATCCACATCAACCTAGAGAGAAGTATTAAATGAAGGGCCCCAGAGATCTTTCTTTGGCTCAATGCTGTTCCAAATGTTGTCAGTGATTTAGATGAAAAGATAGATAGCATACTATCACATTATCAGTACAGGGGAAGGGATGCTAGATACCATCAAAATTCAAAAAGACCTAGACAGGCTAGAAAAATTGATCCAATCTAGTGAAATTAAATACAGATAAATGTAAAGTACTAAATTTGTACTTTAAAAATCAACTCTACAAGTACAGGACAAAAAATAAGGGCTTGTTAATTGAAATTAAAATTAAATTTATTTTAAATTAGCTATTATTCTCTGTACTGGGGATACTCGAGTTCTGTTAGTGGAAATTGGCAGAGGGTGTTAAGGGGGAAGAAAGGAAAAGGTATTCATCAAATGTCTATCATGTGCCAGGCACTGTGCTAAGAACTTTACAAACACTATTTCATTTGATCAAGATTGGTGTTAAAATTACAACTATTGTACAGTTGAAGAAACTGAGGTAGAATTTGTGACTTGCCCAGAAGCACAGATAAAAATTACTAGCTTTATGTCTGAGAACGTGTTTGAACTTGGGTGTTCTTGATTCCAGATCTAGCTGAGTCACCCTATCCACTGAGCCACCTAGCTGTCTCAAATTAAGGAAGAGAAAAGGAGAAAAGTCATTACATGAAATCCTGGAAAAGGACAAATGTGCTAAAGGGAAGAGGAAGGGATTGCTGCCAGGGTGGCCAACAAGACTTCCCAACAGCATTCTACACAATGCCCACAGGGCAGCATCTTGCAGTTAAGTATTTATCCAGGAGCTCTTCTGCTATTGTGATGTTTAAATAAGCAGGGGGAAAGGGACTCAAGTGCCCCACAGCTGAGAATTTCCAACCATGAATGACCCACTGCCAGATGTTCCACAGTTTGATGAAGTATGTCATGAATATGTAACACATGAATGCCATGGTTTCAACACTTAGAGAAAAGAGGACTTGAGAGATGCATTAGGGTCCAGAAAAAGCCACAGTATTTAATTATAAATTTAACATGGACAACTGATCAAGATCTCTTTTGAATTTTTGTTTGTCACAAAGGAGAAAAAGGTTTTTATTAAGACAAAACAAAATGCTTGGCTAATTAAACAAAAATAATTGAATACAGCATAGTGGAAAGCATACTGGACATGGGGTCAAATCACTAGAGTTTGAGTAACTGTGTTGTTACTTCCTAGTTACATAAACTTGGGCCTTAGTCCCCTTAGATATATAAAGACAGTTTTGGACTAGATGTCTGTTCTAATTGCTGCCTGTTCTAATATTCTCTAAGTCTCTGAATCTAGAACATTCAACAGAGAAAATGTTTTATCTGAACTGTATTGTGTCATGCCCTATCTACAGATACCTTTTCCCTCAAATTAAAAATTGTACTGGTTTGAACAGGTAGACTGTCAATATGGCTCTTTTTAAGGGGTAATAGAAAATCCTGCACTCAGGCAGCTACCTGGAAATGTTTTTGTCTAAATTTTGGCATGAAATTTTGGCTTAGATAACTCAGTGTGGCATAGTGTATACAAAAGCTTGCCTTTGAAGGGAGGAATGTCTGGGTTCTGTCATGCTTCTTATGTATATCAGGAGGGTGATCATGGAACCTTTCCTTTCTATTGCCTCTAGGCAACTTTCTAACATTTCTTTCATTCTATCCCCTTCTCTCCATTCACATGACTCATCTTTAGTGCAGGATCTCATAGCTTCTCACTTGGCCTATTTCAATAGCCTCTAAACTGTCCTCTCTACTTCCGAACTCTCACTCCTTCAAAACATCTTCCATATAGATGCTCAATTTGTATTTCTGAAACACCGGTCTAACCTCTTCAGTTTGCTGATGGAGAAATGTTGGTGGTTCTTTTTTGATTCCAGGAACAAGCAGACTCCTGTTTAGCATCTAAAGCCCTTTATAATCTAGCACCAATCTATATTTTTCCTCCTATTGTTTTTTGGAATAGAAATACGTATCTCACCTGTAGATGCCAGAGTCTTGGCATAAAATTATTAGGTTATTTGGGCAAAATCAAACTAATTTGTTCACCAGAATGTTTCTGTAAGTTTGAGGGGAAAAATCCCAACTTTTTCGAATCATGAGCCAACTCTCCTAGATGGACACACTGGTTTCCTTTTCCATGTCATTATCTCTAAAGCGAGCTACAGAATCAAGGATTACCATTTCTCTTCATAACGAAACAAAGAATAGCCCAGTTTTACACATATAGTATACTACTATTCTCTCTGTGAAACCAGCTTAGTATTAGACTGAAAATGAAGAATTCCCCAGAAGGGAAAATGCTAAAATTAAAATATATTTTCTGTTACTTCTCTTTTTATAGTAATAAGTTTCACTGCTAGGCATCCATTTAATTTAAAGAATTCTTTGGAGTCTAACCACATTGATAGCTAGAATGAAGTGACTCCTAAAGGAAACATTATGCTTGTAATGCCCCTCTAGTTCTCTAACCTATTTACCTCATAAAGCCTGACAGATGACTACACAGCGCAGTCTCAAATTCATGCAGTGTTGATAGTAAAAATTCTTGTGAGTATTAGTGTGTGTGTGTGTGTGTGTGTGTGCATCTGAGATGTTAGGGTGGAAACACGTCTAAAAAGAGAAAATGCTTTTTCTCTACATTATGAGGGTGATAAACCACTTCACACACATTTGACAACTTTAAAATATTGCCCAGAGGGTGGTTGAGAAATAGGCATTTGAGACTATTAGGATAAATAAAAGCTGAGAGTTGTAAAGCAAAAATCACAATTCTTGCGAACTTTAGATCCTTATTCTTGAAAAAGCAAAGGTTCAGACTGAATTTTTAAACTTTCAATAGTATTATTGTGATAATTTCACTTTGGTTTTCTTTGATGGCTATCTCATTTTCTGAACAAATGGGTATGGTGAATTTTAAAAAAAAAAACGTTTTTTTTTTGAGAAGTTTAGTCCCAAACATACGCAGATTTTTAAAAATAAATCCCATCTTATGTGAATAAGCAAGCCAAGATGGTAGCATGGTATAGTGGAATGTGCAAGATTTAGGTCAGAAAACTGTCATGTGAATTCTAATTCTGTCGTTTATTTGTTATTCTGTGTCTATGATCCTAAGTAAAATGAGCCATGTAGGTCAGGAGCTTGACTGTAGGTATAAAAGCTTAAGATATGTTGTTCCCAGCTCAAAATTGTTTGGTTTCATTTAAATGCCTATTATTCTTAGGTAAAAATCTACTGAAATTGTATTGATTGCCTTCATTGAATGTGTGTTAACATGAATGTGAAGAAAATATATTTCAGGCATGACTATAATTGATGTGATTGGTCCTTTAAGCAATCATACCACAGCTTATAGGCATATCTGAGTGTTTTCCTTTTAAGTAGTCATCTTGGGGTAGCAGGAGTAGGGGAGGTGATGATACTTATAATTAAAACATTTTCTGAATTTCTCTTTTTGATTTACCTTTCTAAAACTGCAGGGAGGTCAGACAGATACTGTCAAAGGTAGTTTGATTTCTAGAAACACTAAAAACTCACTGTAAATTCATGAAAAAGCTTCCGTTATATTCCTATGAATTATGCTAAATTTTAGAGATATAATCTTTTCCCTCAAGGTGGTTATATATGAATATGGAAAAATAACACTTATAGGGAAGTGGTTGCAGGTAAGATATTTTAGTCTAAGGAATCATAGGGTTTGAGAGTTGATCCACAGAGAAGTAAATTGTTAGACCTTTTCCAAAAGAAATGGCAGTATTAATTTGATTAATCTGTATAGAGGAAGAGTTGGAAAGGAAGGAACCAAACATTGTGAATAAACATCTAAACTGGATGTTACCATTTTGGTAAAAAAAAATAAATGAAGTGTGCATTTAACGTAATGAGACTAATTTTCTCATCTTCCACTTAAAGTGGCTCTGAAGAAAACTACAGAAGGAACTCCAGAAAAATTTCAAGCAATGATAATATCACTAGAATAAATGCCCTATAGACTCACAAGAAGACCATCTTGAAGAATAACAGTCATTTGGTCCGTTGGAAGAGCATAATCATAAGTTTTCATGTTAGAAAATCAATCACATTACTTCATAGTGCTACAGAGATATGTCAATTCATAAGTTATTTCAATATACATTTATTAAATCTCTCTAATCTCAGATAACTTTTATCCCAAAGTATTTAAATAATTCAACACTTAATAAGCATTTACTAAGTGTAGAGCACTATGATAGGAACTTGGAGAGATAGAAGTTTAATAAAACAATTAATACACTAATTGAGCTTTTATAGGCATAGCTCAATGTCTTGTTCTTCATGTTATTGCACTTTACAGAGTTTGTGGCAATCCTCTTTTGAGCAAGTATATCAGCATCATTTTTTTCCAACAGCCTGTCCTCATCACTGTGTCACATTTCGGTAATTCCTGCAATATTTCCAGCTTTTCTCATTATATCTCTGACTTTGATCTAAGATCAGTGATCTTTGATGTTACTATTTTAATTGTTTTGGGGCACCACAAATTTTACCAACTAGCCATTTCCCTACCTCTCTCCCTCTCCTCAGGCCTCCCTAATACCTGAGACACAATATTGAAATTAGGTCCATTCATGGCTTCTAAGTGTTCACATGAAAGGAAGAGTCAACGCAGACAGCTTCATTATTGAATTATTTTTTAAAAATTGTCACAGACATCCCAGCCTTCAGCAACCACTGCTCTGATGAGTCAGCAGCTTTCAACATTGAGGCAAGAATCTCTACCAGAAAAAGGATTCAGACTTTCTAAAGGCTCAGATGATGGTTAGCATTATTTTTTTAACCAATAGAGTATTTTTTAATTAAGGTATGAATATTTTTAAGACATAATACTATTGTATACTCAACAGATTACAATAACATAAACAACTTTTATATGCACTGAAAATTTGTCAGTGATTTGTCTGAAGAGACAGAAGACATGTTTTGACCATGAGATAAAGTCAGGAGGAGGAGCAAATATTTTACACAATGGAATCAGGATTCAAAAGAATTAAAAATGACTATAAACTAACAAAATGAAATTTAATAGGAGTAAATGTCAAGTCCTTTACTTGGGTTCAAATAATCATCTATACAAAGGAAAGATGGGTGAAATCTGGCTTGACATCAATGTAAAAAAATGGGCATTTTAATTACTGCAATTTCAAATAAGAGTTGATAAGCGATATGATTGTTAAGAAAAAAAACATAGTGTGGCATTATATTAATAAAAGCAGAACAGAAGTCATGATTCCGAAACATTCTTCTCTGAGAAGATATCTTGAGTACTTGGATAGTAATTTCCAATTTCAGAGTTCAACTCTATGCAAGTATATGTACATACATACATATATATATGTGTATATATGCACATATATATCTATACACACAAATTAATTACACAACATCCTCTATCTTATATATCCTATATATGGTACTGAAAGCCAAAATGAATGGTTGAAACAGAAATAACATATTTTCAGAAAGTATCTGGTATTCATTTTCAGCAAAAGGCATATTAACACTCTAAAAACAAAAACTAAACCAGTAACTTCTAGCGTCCTTCAGACGTTCCATTTCAATGGCTTGAACAGCTGGCTACGAGAGCTTTATTTCAGCAGGGGAGAATTCGGTTAAGCAAATCTTTCTCTGGGGTATGAAGAGCTGTGAAGAAGGAAAGTCAGCATATTGCATGCCAAAGGTACAACTGCCAATTTAAAGGTAATTTCTTCTAAGGTTCAGATGTTAATAGAGACATAAAACAGGAAAACCAAACAGAGTAACTTCATCTAAGTCTGAAACAAAATTTAAACAAAACAAAACACCCTTGTAGGCAATTGATAGGGCATCAGAAGAGTTGATCTGGAAGACTGAAGGAAGATCTGATTAATTTTTTTATTAGATCTAAGATTTAGAACTGGAAGGGATACTAGAAACCAACATAATCCAATCCTCTCGTTTTCCAGAAGAATAAATTAATTATAGAGAGGTTTAGTGATTTGCCCATGGTTATAAAACTGAAGAATATTTGAAGTGGGGTTCGAACTTGGTTCTTTCTGATGCCAACTGATCTACTATGCCATGTGGCCACAACATCCTTAATAACTTAATCTCCTCTGCATAACATAAAATATAGTAATTATTGGTATCAATACATGTTAGAAGAGTAACAGTAGTAGTTGATATTTACTTTGGATTTTATGGAATTTATTTAAACATGCATTATCAAAATAACTTATTGTGTTAGCTGGGACAGGCTTTCTTACAATTTTTTTTACAGTTGAGGGAAACGAAGGTTAGTGATTCACAAATGGTCACACTGGCCAATAACGGAAGAACCAGGGTCTTAAATCTGTTCTTCAGATCCCAATTCCAGTGCCCTTTCAACAGGGTTTAGCAGAAAGGGTGCTGGTCAGCAGTCTAATACACCTCCTGTTACTATCAGCACAGCAGGAGGATCCTTACTGAGAGACAGCTTGGTATGATGTACAGAGATCCGGGCACGGACACAGGAAGATGTGGGTTCAGGTTCTGCCTCCGATCCTGACTTTCTGACCCGTGGCAAATCACTAATGCATTCTCTGCCATAGACAAGTCTCTGAAATTGGTACTGATCAGCTTTGGTAGAGGAAGTTCTATCCCAGGAGCTCCCTATAGCATTATTCATATAGTGATAATAGTCTTCGTAGCAATTATTATTGATAGGTTCCATTTTCTTTCATTGATCTTTGTTCTGCCCTCTGGGGCCAACCCAACTTTTAGAGTCCTTTTGAAAATTAAACTGTCAATTGCATTGAATGCTTTAAAATATGAATGATCACTTTAAGTATTTATTATAAGTAATATAATAAAGTTATATGTTAGTTCAGTTTGCTCAGGTGAATCCATTTCTCACTCAGAACAATATAGGCACTATATATTACAGTAGTCCCTTGCTGGTATGGACATCACTATGGCACTACAGAAAACTTGTGAAAGCCCAAATCCTTGATTTTCCTTTCAGAAAGGTCTGCACAAAGCAGACCTGAATTTGCTGCCTCGTCCCTGAAGGCATGACTAGCCTTACTGTGATGCTTCTCAGTTGCCATATTCCTTTTAGTTCCTCAGCCAGAACCATATCCTATTTGCTCCCCTGCATAGATTTGTATGATGTCTTTACTATAAAAGAAGGCATGACTATATCCATGCATTTCTTTGAAATTTTCATCTCATCAGAAAACAGAACACTCTGTCTGGTTTGCTGGCCATTGCTGTTGAGGAGGAGGGTGGTAGTGATTCCAGTCTCCTTGGATATCAGTAGGAAGCACAGGTTGGTCTTTTGCTCTTTCTCACAGAATATCAGTGACAAACATCTCATGGGAACAGGGAAATAAATGTAGGCCGGCCTTTTTGAAAGGAATTGGCACAGTAGATAGCCTCTGTTCAGTAAGGCTAGTCTGTTTCATGGAGGTTGCAGAGAGAAAGGGTATCATTGACTTGAATGACTGCTTCTAAAAATTAAAGATGAGACATCAGTAGGAGGCTAGCTGGAAGATGAAAGCTTTATTCCAGCTGTCACATAGTAGTACAAATACCCCTGACAGTACTGAAGTGCAGAGTTAGAGCCATCATGCACTGTTTACAAATGAAAAGAAATACTCTAATTCCATTTGAAAATGTTCTCCCCCTCCCTCCCCACGTTTAATACCATGCATCCAAAACAGTGGGAGAGGATATAGCATTTTTGCTCCCTGGAGAATACCATTCCTTTGTACTTTATTTACATTTATTGAACAGGGACAATGTATTGCTAATTGCAAAAATTACTTCTCTTACCCCATGTCAAATAAAAGGGTAGAAATTGATTTTTCAGAATAAAGTCATTAGTTAATAATTTAAATTGCGCTGGCAAAAGTCCAATACACTGCTTTAGGCCTTCCAGTTTTAGATGCTACTGATGGACAAGTCCTGCTAAAGTGACAAGACATTATGAGTGTAAGGTTATGATAGGCTAAGACCGAGACGTGAATAACACGTACAGAAATTCCACAAGTCATCCAATTCAAAGTTAACTCATTCCCCTTATTAGGATTCAAAGATACTTAAGCATAATTTTAAATATTCAAAAGTGATAAGCAATGGACGAGAAAATGAATATCATAATTCGTTTGAATGCCATCTTAATGGATCCGACTTATTTTTTTCTTTCACTAGTGTCAAGTTCAATTGTAGATGATAAGTCCTGGCTATTATTGTAAATATATCTTTTGTGCTCAAAATTACTTACAAAACGCTAATCAGGATTATTTCCTGCTCAGCTCTATTAGCATAGCCCTTCAAAGCAGAGCTCCTAAGATTTACAGACAGTTTTTGAATAGTGAAGACCTCCCTGTGGCACTGGGAAATTAAATTCACTCTTTTTTTTTCCTCCTTCTGCAGAATACTTATTCCACCCGGAGTAATTTACTCTAATTAGGGGTTGTGTGTTCTGAAAATATAAGTATTTCTTGAGGAAAAATTAAATGTTTTATGGTTTCTATGTCCCTGTCAACTTCATAAATGGACTTGACCCAAATCAATTCAACAACTCTATTGTATCTATCAGAGCAAATCACCAGACAGGCTTGGGGCATATGCCCTGTCCCCTGTTGGCTGTGATCTTGACAGAGACCAAGATGATAGCTATTCCTACAATCACAGAGTTTTAGAGCTCAAAGGAATCTTTTAGATCATCTAGTTTTACAGCTGAGGAAACCGAGGACTAGAAAAATGAAGTTTCTTGCCCAATGTCACATAATCAGTTTCAGGTAGAACTAGACAAAGATCTTCTGGCTTCCAGGCCAGTGTTTTTTCTATTCCATCCAACAGAGGCCTTTTTTTAGAAGAGTTCTATTAATAGCAATGACAAGTAGCATTTTAAAAGTTTGGAAAGAGTTTTACAGATATTATTGCATCTGTTTCTCATAAGAAGATGTACAGTTGAGGAAACTGAGACAGACACAGAATAAATGATTTGCCCAGGGTTACACAGCAAATAAGTGTCTGAGACTGGATTTGAACTCAAGTCTTCCTGACTCCAAGTTTATTGCACCTATCTAGCTCTCTAAGTTATCAATTTACATTCTAAATTTGAATTTTATGTGTCTTTCTCTGAGCTTTCAGGATAACATACGGAATTATAATACATTATAATACTTTTCAAAGTCTTACCGGTGGTCTTTCAAGCAAAAGTTAATAGTACTTAGGATGACAGAATGCACTCAAAGGCTCCTTAGAGAGTAACCAATCAAACTGACTCATTTTACATATGAGGAAATTGAAACCCAGAACAATTAAATGACTTGTCCAAGGTTAGCTATCAAAACTGAGATTTGTACCTAGGTCCAGTCCTTTTTTCTATATTACTCCCTTCCATATATTTCAGAAAATTATCTTTTCCTTGTTGTTTACTTAACTAAACAACCATTTGTTTAAGCATAATTTAAAAAGGAATTCTGATATATATGAATATATATACACATATGAATATATACATGTTTATATATACCTGCATGTATATGTATGTGTGTATGTATTCATTATATTTCACGATAACAGTGATGATGGAATTGCTAGACAAAATCATAATCTGTCTTCCAAAAAAAAAATAAACATAAATAATCTTAATCAAGTGGGATGGGACTGAGAGAAATATGAATAGAAAAAATAGTCTTATATCTCCTTCTAGATTACTTATGGCATCTTTGAAGATGGTTACATAAAAGAGATGGAAGAGAAACTGGAATTGTTTTTTAATCTGTTTCATTTTGTTGATGGTGGGAAGTAGACTGGACAGAATGCTAACAATATGATATCATCAAAGTCTGCATAAACCATCATGCAATAACCTTATGAGCTTCTTTAGGCAGCCAAACATGTTCAGGTTGCTATAGCAGCAGCTTATTAATGGTGACGAATAAGTTTGTAAGGCTGATAAATTAATAGAGAAAGCTTAATATCATGCGCTTTCTCATCTTAACCACATTGCAGAGAGCACACCCATTCATGGTTTCACATTGTTGACAGTTGTTGACAGCTTCATGGGATTCAGGAGTGCCCAGATGACCACAGTTCCCAGTAACAGATCAAAAATGACGTGGCAAGCATTTGATCAATACTGATGGTGAGGAGTGATGTTATATAGAAAATTTCAAGATTCGAACTCTTCCTAGTTTTGAAATCATGTGGCATTTTGTCAGCATTACAACTGCTGAGTTTTGAAAGCCCATATGGATGTTTAAATAGTCCATTCCTATCTTCCTAAAATACAGACCAGAATGCCATCAGTCTGGTACTACGTCTCCATTTTTCATGCCTTTAATGATATTTTAAACTTCATGGAAACTAAAGTTTGCAAATTAAATTTTAGGAGCTCCTCAATATTTTGTAGTATATTTTTCATCATGGTAGCTAGAATATGGACTGAGAGAGGCCCTGAAGAATTGTTCCTATCTTTGACCTCAGTTTGACACCTTCTTGTTGACAGTGGCTAACAGTGCCACCTTCACTGTCTGGAGATTAATGATGGGTAACAAGTACAAATCTGGACAAAGTAGATCATATGAATGAATGTTATTTTCTTATGTAATTTATGTGTATGTGCCAATATTAATTAATTTATAAGGTCTTTAGTCACAGTGACTTTCATGTCCTTTGGAAGACCCTTTAAATTAAAAACCTATTAATCTGCATGACATGGGAAGATTATACACAGATATAACTAATTCAAGATGAATTAAATTTATTATTCAGTTTTCTGCTCTAGTCTACAGATATGTCAGTAGTGAAAAAGATTCTCCTTTCCTTTTCCTTTTCCACTTTACTAACATCATGATATAGTGTTCATTCATTTCTTTGGAAGGTCTGATTAATCCCTCATTTTCTTTTCAAAAGTTGATAGTCATTGTAAATATTTATGAATATTTTCCAGAATGTTAATTCATGAATTTAAATACATATATGTATGTGTGTGTGTATATATATACATATATATATATATATATATATATGTATATATATATGTATTTTTGGGTAACTTACTCTGACTTACCCAGACCTTAAATAATAATCTATTTACAGTGGTTATTTAGGGAGTATGACTGCTTCTGGATCACTTGTGATTTGAATCGTATTTTATTGACATTCTTTTTTTAAAGAGTTTTTGCTTGTTTTTGTTCTTTCCTTGTTTCTCAAAGGGAAATAATTTATGGTTAATACATGAATATCATTTCCTGAATATTCAATGAAATTTCATACTTTTTGAAAGCAGGGCTCATACTATATATTCTGCTTGGATCTCATTCATTCATTTGCCTATTTAACATCTAAGAACTATTTATTAATCCCATATATGTACGTGGTGCTCTGGTGGGTGTTGAGTGTTTAGGGATCAAGTAAATTCAAGAATGAAGTATTTACTTTTGGATAAGGTGACTAACTTTCTACCAGAATCCATTTTAAAGGACCTCTCTGTTTAATTTGTGCTACAAGAATTTAAGAACAATATTTCATTCCTTTCCGTAATAACTACTAACATTTATATAGTGCTTTATGGCATTTTATTCATCATCTCATTTGGTTTTCATGACAATCTCGCAAGATAGTCAAGGTTAAGTATTACCTAAGATCTATTTCAGTTTCCTCACATGTAAAAGAGACATAATAACAGCACCTACCTCACAGGGTAGTTATAAATAACAGCTAATTAATAACAGCAATCATGGCCAAGATTTTGCAAAGTACTTTCAAATATCTCATTTTATCCTCATAACAACCCTATGAGGTAAGGGCTATTACTAACCTCATATTATTAATTTACATTTTACACATGTGGAAAGTGAAGCAGTGAGAGGTTAAGTGATTTGTCCAGGGTCACACACCTAGTAAGTGTCTGGGGTCAGAGTTAAATTTCAGTCTTCTTGACTTCAGGTCCAGTGTTCTATCCACTGTGCCACCTGGCTGAATCATGGCAGCTATGACATGAGATAATATGTACAACATTTTGCAAGCCATAAACATGATGTAAATGCTAAATATAATAATGGTATCCTTTTTTAGTCCCATTTAACAGGCAAGCAAATGAGGAGCAAAGAAGTTACATGACTTATTCAAGCTTAGAAAGGAAGAAATGTCAGATCCAGGATGAGAAAAGTTATCTTTGATGCTTCTATCATGCATTTGTCTACTTGTTAATAAGGTAGAGCAGGTAAGTTTTAACAAAAATTTCAGTCTGAATATACATTATAACAAAATCCCAATAGTACCAAGCACATTGTGGGGCACACAGCAGGCACTCAGTACTTGCTGAATTGAAAATCCATTTTCTACTGCAGTACTTCTTTCAACTCTTATAATCATGTATGCGGAGCCATTAATGTTTCACTACAATTAGGAATTCATTATTTTCCCTTATTTTTACAACTTCCAGTAGCCCCGGTGGATCACAAAAACATTCAGCATGATTTGCAATATATTAAATGAGCCAAAACTAAGGACCAATTTCTTAGGAAAGGGGGTATGTTTGAAAATAGGAAATAGAATAGTTATTTTATCAGGTGAGGAAACACACATTATTCCACCCATTTCAAAATAAGAGAATCATGCAGAAAGCCTGAAAGGACAGAATAGGACATAATGATATTTAGGGCAAAGAATATGGCTATTTGTGGGTGTTTCATGACACGATAGCCTTTTTTTCTGCAAGAAGAATATATGGTTGCATCCTCCTGACCTTTCTTTACTGGGCATTGCCTTGCCTCTGAACTGACAATCTTATCTATTTGAACAAATAATTATGTTTAGAATCTAACTATGACAGCATATACCATGTCCATTTTTAAGAAGAAAAAGGAAAAGAAAAATACTCTTACTGTTTATACAGATTCTTTTACTTAATAAACTAGGATAGTGATTATAGAGTTCAGCAGATGTTAGCTATAGCACATGGAAACTTAAAATAGGAAAACATGGGAGTTATGGGACCTTGGGTCAGTCATTTAACTTAGTTGAGTTGCTATTTCCTTTTTCTGTAAAATGTAATAATAAAGTTCATAGTCAGCCTGCTAGTGTCCTGCTGCCTGTCATGGGCTATGGCTTAGCAGTTCCCATGGTGCTGGCTGAAGCTTTCCTGATTTGGACATTGGAGAAACAAGAGATCATAGTGGAGGGAAGGCAATCAGAAAGTTCTAGCAAAGGTAGGCAGCAGAGTCACTGAGTAGGCAAGTCAAGATTGATCACTGGGGACATAATGGAGCTGGAGACCAAGAAGGAATAATTAGTACTTAAAACAAAAGCTACTCCAAAATTACAACCAAGTCCTAAAGGATCACCAAGAGGCAAGGGCAAGCCTGTGATATTTTGGGGGTCTCTGTATGTATGTATGTGTGTATGTATATGTAAAAGTGAAACCACTTAAAGTGTATCATATCTATGTAAGACTTCTACTAACAAGGTCACCCAATTGTCACCTTTAACTACAAGATCAGGCAATAGACCATACTTCAATGTTCTGCAGAATCATGTTAATTTCAATGTTTATCTGAGTTTAAATTCCTCTACTTGGAGTTTTCTTTCTGCACAGTAAAGTAGGAAATGTTGCAGTTCGAGGAATCTAGAGACCTGGCTTTGGTACTTACTGACTTTATGACTATGGGCAAGTCCCAAAGACCAGAACCTCGGGAAAAGGATTAATGTTACCTACAATGAAACCTCCAGCACCAAACTGAATATCAAGTGGTTCTCAGATGCTAGTCCTGAAGACAGAGTCCAGAACATGATCGCCCCTATTTTATTCCCTCCCCTTTTTTCTCCCCATTCTGAACAACTGAATTTGTCTCCATAAACTTAGTCCTGTGGTATTTTTTTCCAGGTACAAAAAATTCTAGATACAGCTGTGGGATCAGATCTCCTCTGTGTTCCAAAGTTTTATGTTTGTTGCTGTTATTAAATCATTTTCAATCACGTTCAACTTTTTGTGATGTCAATTGTTCTTGTTTGTTTTTGTTTTGAAAAAGATACTAGAGTGGTTTGTCATTTCCTTCTCCAGCTCATTTTACAGATGAGAAAGTTGAAGCAAACAGGGTAAAGTGATTTGCCTACGGTCACATAGCTAGTAGGATCTGAGGCCAGATTTGAATTCAGGAAGATGAATCTTGCTCACTCCAGGGCTAGTACTTGATCCACTGTGGAACTTCAATCCAATAATGGCAACTCCCTATTAGACACTTCTCCCTGAATATCCTGTAGGTATCTCATACTCAATATGTCCATATATGTATTTCAAGTGAAATATTATCAAGATAATGCAAAGAAAAAAATTGAACAGTGTTTCATGAAGGAAAAATGCATAGCTGAATTGAGATTTATACAACAGTAAATAAAATGTGCATTGGAGAAGGAAATGTGAAAACACTCCAGTATCTTTTCTAAAAGCAAAAAAAAAAAGATAAAGTATGGATAGTATTAAAATGCATGATATTAGAAGATCAACCCCTTAGGTCAAGGCCCTCCATACTATGGTCCACAGGGTCAGGAGAGTTAGACATTACTGAATGATTAAACAGAAACAAATAAAAATAACCAAATCTTATGGCTAGAAATCAATGTTAAGAGATCATAGGTTCTTAGAAACTTAGACTCAAACAGAACTCTTGCTTCAAGTATGTATCTATACACCTTATTCCTGTTTGCTATCATTCTGCACCACAATACAAGTTAACTACATTCTGTATTATAACACCAGGCAGTCATACTTTTCAAGGTCAGAATAAAATATTTCTCACCTCAGGATTGAAACTACAAAATAAGATGGTTGCACTGCAGGGTATCACAAGGTCTAAACCAAAAGACATACCCTACTGAGCAGGGATTACCTATCAGTGCTCTACAGAGTGAAGAGCACAATTCTTTCATTCTGTTCATTTAATAATACTACACCATCACTGCTTTTGTAAGCCCTTTCAGCTGTCCCAATGTTGAAGCTGTAGGATGTTTCAGTGCCAATTTGAGGCAAAAAATTGTCATGTTCCCTCTTAAAAGAGTCAAGTCCCTTTATCCTTACCCTCTGAGATACCTACTTAAAACTCCCTTTCTTAATGCTCTACATTATGTAGAGTCATATGTCCATGCCAGAGGCTGAGGATGTTTTATGTATTCAAAGCCCTAACATTTGGATATATTAATTTTTGGATAAGACAGATTACAGTTACCCTTTATGGTTAACTTCTGAAAGAATAACTGTAGTGATATTCCATCAAAATAAAGTGCCTATGTCCAAAAATTTCTAAAGAGAATTTCAAAAAATAAAAGATTGTATATTTACAAGATGCAAATCAATCACCATTAGTTCAATGCTCCAGACTATCACTGATATATTATAATCTATCTTCATGTGCATAAAATATTCTTTCTTTCAACAAGTATTTATGAATTTATTGATGGTCAGCCTTCCAGTCCCATAAGTTTGTAACCTAAAATTAGTCTCCATTTTTTATTCTTAGTCCCTATATTTAACCAGTTATGAAGTTTTGTTAATTTTTACCTTCATAATATCTCTCTTATATGTGATCTTCTCTCTACCTTAGTGCAGTCCCCAATCCTTTCTTCTTTGGCCTATCATCTTCAGTTGTATCACTCAAGTTCAATCCTTTGTGGCCCAATTTGGGGTCTTCTTGGCAAAGATACTGGGGTGGTTTGCCATTTCCTTCTCCAGCTTATTTTACAGATGAGGAAACTGAAGCAAAGAGGATTAAGTGACTTGCCCAGGGTCATACAACTAGTAAGTGTCTGAGGAATATGAGTCTTCCTGACGCCAGGACCAGTATTCTATCCATTGTACCACCGAGCTGTTCCCTTTGAACTCTGATAACTGAATATGATCATCTTCCCTGCTTCTATTTTCTTTTCTTTCTAACCCAATACTGCTAAACTGATATTCACATAATTTATTTTCAGTTTTCAATATTTACTTTCACAAAATTTTGAATTTCAAATTTTCTCCCCATTTCTCCCCTTCCCCCACCCTAGGACAGCATGCATCCCAACCATACCTTTCTCCAATCTGCCCTCCCTTTTATTGCCCCCCCTTCTCTCTTCCCCCTCCCCTCTATTTTTCTATAGGGCAAGATAGATTTCTATACTCCATCACCTGTACAAACAATTGTATGCAAAACAGTTTTTAACATTCATTTTTAAAGTTTTGAGTTCCACATTTTCTACCTTCCTCCCTCCCCACCCACCCTCATTGAGAAAACAAGCAATTCAATATAGGTCATAAATGAGTAGCCATGAAAAATACTTCCATAACAGTCATGTTGTGAAAGGCTAACCACATTTCTCTCTATCCTGTCCTGCTCTCCATTTATTCCATTCTCTCCCCTGACCTGTCCCCCTACAACAATATTTGCTTCTGATTAACCCTTTCCTCAATATGCCATCCCCTCTATTACCCTCTCTCCTATCTTCTTTCCCCTTGTCTTCCTGAAAGATAAGATAGATTTCCATACTCAATTGAGTGTGTGTTATTCCCTCCTTAAGTCAAATCAGGTAAGGATAAGACTTGCTTATTCCCTTTCACCTCTCTCCTCTTCCTCTCCATTGTAAAAGCTCTTTCTTGTCTCTTTTATGTGAGATGATTTACTACATTCTACCTCTCCATTTCTCATTCTCCCAGTACATTCCTCTCAACATTTAATTATATTTTTTATGTCTCTTCCCTTCATATTCAGCTTATCCTGTGCCTTCTGTCTGTATGCATGTGTGTATACATATATATGTGTATATATACACACATATATAAATATATGTGTGTATATATACAGATGCATACATACACATATACCTACATATATAATATGTACATATGTACATACATACCTACATGCATATATACATATACGTATGTACATACATATGTATATGTATGTGTGTGTGTGTGTATATATATATATATATATATATATATATATATATATATATATATATAAAATCCCTCTAACTCCCATCTCATGAGTTACAAATATCATCTTTCCTAGTAGGAATATAAGTTTAACTTTAATGAGTCCCTTATGGCTTCTCTTTCCTGTTTACCTTTTTATATTTCTATTGATTCTTTTATTTGAAAGTTAAATTTTCTATTGAGCTCTGGTCTTTTCAACAAGAATGCTTGGAAGTCTTCTATTTCATTGAAATTTCATTTTTTCCCTCTGAAGTATTATACTTAGTTTTGTTGGGTAGGTCATTTTTGGTTTTAATCTAAGCTCTTTTGACCTCTGGAATATCATATTCCAAGCCATCTGATCCCTTAGTGTAGATATTGCTAAATTCTGTGTTATCTTGATAGTGTTTCCACAACATTTGAATTGTTTCTTTCTGACTGCTTGTAATATTTTCTCCTTGACCTAGGAATTTTGGAATTTACCTACAATATTCCTAGGAGTACTCCTTTGGTGATTTCTTTCAGGAGGTGCTCAGTGGATTCTTTCTATTTCTATTTTACTCTCTGATTCTAGAATATCAGGACAGTTTTCCTTGATAATCTCTTGAAAGTGGGGCAGAGCCAAGAAGGTGGAGTAGAAGAACAGACCCTTAGAAGCTCTCCCCCCCATCATCTATAAAATACCTGTAAAAATGACTCTAAACAAATTCTAGAGCAGCAGAAGTCACAAAATGACAGAGGGAAAGAGATTTCCAGTCCAAGGCAGCCTTGAAGGCTGACTGAAAAGGTCCATCCCACCAGGTGTGAAGAGAAGCACAGCCCAGCATGAGCCACATGGTTTGGCAGGGGCAGGACTGGAGCAGGCCTCAGGGCATACAGAATCCTGGACAGCAGTTCTGCTTACCAGATTACTCAACCCACAAATGCCAAAGGAAGCTTCAAAGGTCAGTGAGAAAGCACTTTCATCTGGGTAGGAAGGGTACCCCATCTGGCCCCAGAAGTTCCAGGGGGGTAGTAGTTGCTGTGGCACAGTCTCCAATTTAGGAGTCCTCAGCCTAAAGCCCCTGGGGCAATCATGTAGCTAATCTGGATCTCAGCCCTGAGTGGCAGCCCTGGGATGAGGAAGAGCTCTGACTGGCCTGGTAGAGTTGGTGGAAGTTCTGGAGAGGGAATTCTACTCAGAATTGGTCTGCACTCTGATCAGAAAACCACAGGCAGAAAAGAGTACCTGTGGTTGTTCCCAGACCAGAGTGCAGACCAGGAGAGGAGTAAAGTCCTGTCCCTTGATTGTACCACTTTGGAGGAACTGAGAGCTTACAGGTCCCCAGAGTATACCCTCCTCTCGACAAAGGACTCAAAAGTCAAGTAACTGGCCAGTAAAGTGCCCCAAGAAAAGGTAAAAAATAAGAATATAGAAGGCTACTTTCTTGGTGAACAGCTATTTTCTTCCATCCTTTCAGAAGAGGAAAAACAATGCATACCATCAGAGGAAGACATAAAAGTCAAGGCTTCTGCATCCAAAATCTCCAAAATAAATATGCTATGGTCTCAGGCCATGGAGAAGCTCAAAAAGGATTTTGAACATAAAGTTGAGAGGTGAAAGAAAAATTGGGAAGAGAAATGAGAGCAATGCAAGAAAATCAAGAAAAGTGAGTCAACAGCTTGCTAAAGGAGACCCAAAAAAATAGTGAAGATAATTTCTTAAAAGATGATGTTGAGATTCTTTTATTGATCATGGTTTTCAGAAAGACCAGTAATTTTTAATTTATCTGTCCTGGATTTATTTTCCAGGTGAGTTGTTTTTCCAATGAGATATTTCACATTGTCTTCTATTTTTTCATTCTTTTAGTTTCATTTTATATTTTCTTAATTTCTCATAAAATCATTAGCTTCCATTTGCTCCATTCTAATTTTTAAGGAATTATTTTCTTCAGTGAGCTTTTGGACATCTTTTTTCCATCTGGCCAATTCTGCTTTTTGAGGTATTCTCCTCATTGACTTTTTGGACCTCTTTTGCCATTTGGATTATTCTATTTTTAAAGGTGTTATTTTCTTAAACATTTTTTTGAGGTCTTTTATAGTCTTATATAAAAGTTTTGTAAGACTTTTATACTCTTATCTCCCCACTCCTTTTTGGTTATTTTCTCAGCCAATTATTTGACTTTTGAGATCCTATTAAGTGAAGAGTGTACTGCTCCAAGTTTCAGGGGGTTTGTGCAGTTATTTTCAGAGATATTTCTAGGTACCTGTAAATTCTCAGTTCCGCCAAAGTGGTATGATCAAAGGAGAGGTCTCCTTCCTTGGCATGTGTTCTGGTCTGTAAGCAGCCACAAGCACTCTTTTCTGCCCAGGAACTGTGAGTAGATTCACTCCCCACAGTTACCACAAGGTCTGCCACACCAGAATTTACAGGTGCTCAATTCCCCTGCTGTCTGTATGCTGAGAGCCCCAGAAGCAATCACAGCAGGTGAATGCAGTCACCCTGGGGCTGGGGCTGGGGTTGGACCATATTCTTCTCTCACCCAGGTAAGAGAGCTTTCCCCCTGATCTTTGAAGTTATCTTTGGCATCTGTGGGTTGAGAAGTTTGGAAGCTGCTACAGAAGTCAGTGATTCAGTGCCCTGAAGTCTGCTCCAGTCCTGTCTGTGCTCCAGTCCTGTGTGGCCCATGCTGAGCTATGCTTTTCTCTGATCACACTACAATATTCCCTTGGGCTAGAAATCTGTTTCACTCTGTCATTTTGTGGCTTCTGCTGCTCTAGAATTTTTTTAGAGAAATTTTTTGACTGGTATTTTGAGGTGTTTGGAGAGAGAGCTCAGGATGATCCTTGTTTTTGCTCTGCCATCTTGGCTTCACCCCCTGCAGTCATTTCAATTGATATTCATACAATAGAGATCTGACCGTTCCACTCATCAACTCAAAGAGCCTCAGTGGTTCCCTGCTGCCTCTAGGATAAAATACAAAATACTTAATCTAGCATTTAAAGCCCCCCACAATTTGGTTTCCACCTATCTTCTAGGGTAATCTTATTTCATAGTATGCACACTTCTTGCATTCTCTATTCCAGCCTAATTGGTTTGCTAGGTATTCATTCCTTTGCACAAAATGGTACCTCGTGTCTAGAATTTAGCACTTGTTTTGGGAATCCCTAGCTTCCTTCAAAACGTTGCTCCTATTTCACCTTTCCTAATATCTTAGTTGTTACTGCCTTCTCCCTTATAAAATTACTATTTATTACTTTGATTAAGATGTTTATTTACTTTTCTGTTTACATGTATCTTACTCAGAGAATTACATCTTTTTGTATCTCTATCATACAAAGGCAACATTGCCTAGTAGGCAAAGTATTGGCTTCAGAATTAGAAAACGCCCTCTTCAAATTCCACCTCTGATTCATCCTGACCTTGGGAAAACTATTTCATATCTTAGAGTCCTGGGATCTCTTGATGAACAGCAGTGGTACAAGAATTTTCAAACTCTTTCAGGACAGGACATTCACTTTTTGAGAGTTTCTTACATCCCTGAAATACTAGATCAGGCTTGAACAACCAAACAAAGAATAACTGCATTAAAATAGTGATTTGCCTGCAATAAAGAGGATACAATAAGAGTGGGGGAGCAAGGGAGTGATGAACAGTAGGATCTTAAATGAGATACAGATAAAACAATATAGAACTGGAAAGGAGGTTGAAAACAAGAACAATGGAAAAAATAAAACCAGAAGAAAGTTATAATAATGGATAAAAGATAAATTTGGTCATGAATATGGTATCTTTCCATGCAGTGCATGGTCTTAATACTTTGCACCTATGAGGCATAACATTTTTTAGGTTTTTTTAAGAGTGGTTCTAATTTTATTAGTTATTCTTCATTCTTCTTACTAGGCAGTTTCCTACTTTGTAGAAAACTTGACAGAAAAATCAGCAATATCATAGGAATCTAGATCAGGGCTTCTTTTGTGATAAAATACTGCCATCACCATTACTACTGATTTTGGACATTTAAATAATGCTTTAATGTTTACAAAGCACTTTACATACAGTATTTTGGATCAGAGTAGTATTGGACACATTGCTAAGATGTTTTATGCCTCATATATGCTGGAAATCTAAAAAAAATAGCTTGATAAACAATATATATTGAGCTGTCTGCTCTGTCTCTGTCATCCTGTCTCTCTCCTTTGGTTCAGGAGACTGAAGGAATGGGGATACTGACATAATTTTCTATTCAACTGAGTATTAAAAACCTCAAGGAACAACAGCCTATTCTGCTGCTTGGCAGGCAAACTACTATGACCAACTCAGAGACAGAAAAGTATCGTCTTTGCATAGCCTCTGAATACCTTTCTTTGCTATGGCTAAGTAAATCTTATTTTGATAACTGTTAAATGACCTAGATGTATCCAATTTCATACTACTATAAGACTGAAACAATCAGAGGACCGGTATGAGTTAGGATTGTTCCACAACAGCAGATTTTGATACCTGAGGTTCACCATTCTTTCATAACAACTTGCACATCATTGATAACTAATTGTCCCTGTTCAGTCATTTTGGTCATGTTCAACTTTTTGTTGATCATATTTGGGATTTTCTTGGCAAATATGCTGAAGTGATTTGCCATTTCCCTCTCTAGCTCATTTTACAGATGAAGAAACTGAGGCAAATAGGGTGAAAGCAACTTGCCCAGGGTCACACAACTAGTAAATGTCTGAGATCAGATCTGAACTCAGGAAATGAGTCTTTCTGATTTTAGGCTTGGCACTCTGTCTACTGTGTCACATTTCTAGTAATCACTGAGAAGATGTCCATCTTTCCACCTAGATTATGTAAGCAAATAGTTTTATCTTTGTGCACTTCTCTCAAATCAAAAGTATAACAGTTTTGATTATTCTTTGAATGACAGATCAGAGCCTGCAAAGAAACCCCATGAGGGTTTTTAATTTTTTTTTTAAATTTAAGGAGGAAAGTTATAATCTTATACCTCATTTTTCAAGTGATCTCCATAGTAACATGATCTATAGTAATTTACACCCTGAAGGTAGTTACTTAAAATTCATTTAACACACAGAACAGGAGCATTTAGAAAAATGTTTGGTTTAAATACCCACATGCCTGCAGTAATTTTATGCAATTGCATCATTAAATATCCATTTGATCTGGAAAATCCTTTCCATAGAGAAGGAAGAAGCTACTGCTAAGAAAGTCCATTCTCTTTGTAGTGTCTTCATATTGATTACTTTTAGTTGTAGCTTTTGTAGGGGCAGAAGCTGGGGATAAAAAAAACTAAAAGAATTTTTCTCATCAGTAATAATTTCCATGTGCTTCTAAACTGTTATGTTAAGCAACTGTTTTTGATGAAGCAGTGTGGCAAGAAGAAAAGGGCAGAACAGAATGGAAGAGAGAAGTAAGGAGAAAATGAAGCAGAAAAGTAGGTGAAACTAAATTACCTAGAAAAAAGGAAAGTTGTTGGAAGGGAGGACTTGGACAGTAATTTGCATACTTTTATAAAAATGTTGTCCATGTAATGAATTTACTGCTTCTTTTTTTCACTCTCAACCTAATCCAACCTAACTTCAAGGTTTATGATATTTCCAGTTACAAGATACCACAGGATCTAGGTAACATTCAAAGTTACTCAAATAGTTTCATGGACTAGAGGAGCTTAAAGATGAAAAAGAGTCCCCCCACCCCTTTTTAAAATGTCTTACAACCTAAGGAACTGTGGTACCAAAGGGTTCATTAGAACAAATGATGCCATTTTTAATATTTTGCTTTCAAACTTTTAATTAATCCAGATATCCTGTCACCAACCATGAATATGATATAAGCCTATGAGGACAAAGAACCTATTCTTTAAAGTCTGCAAACCGTCAAGCCATAAGACTCTTTGATCACTATTAACTGAGAACATGCAACAATCCAAAGAAATAATTACTTTTAAATTACTTTCTAGAGCCTTGACAAAGACTTTAGATGAAAATGGAGAAACCTAAATCCAAAAGGAAGGGAGAGAATATTATAGAAGGAGAAGATGCAATAAAGAATGAAACAGGTTCCTTTTTTTCTAACCAAAAAAGGTGTGTGTGTATGTGTGTGTGTCTGTATGTGCGTAAGGGTAAGACAAAGACAGACACACACACAGAGTCTACATTTTAAAAATTAACCACAAAAATATCTTTTACTTAATAAAATAAACTTTTAATTACCTATTTGTAGCATTTCCAGACCTGTTCCTCAAAGATGTTTCTATTTCTTCCAGAATATTTAAAAAATATATTTGAAGGGGGCCAGAGCCAAGATGGCAGAGTAGAAAGACTCACATTTGCTAGCTCCGAATCCACAGCCCATAGATTTCCTGTAAAAATAACTCCTGACAAATTCTGGAACAGTGGAGGCTGAGCAGCTACACAGTGAAGGAGATTTCCGTTGCAGAGAGCCCTGAAAAACCGACCGCAAAGGTACCCCAGACAGGAGCTGAGTCCTGCCCTGCGGAGCCCTCCCCTCCCTCACACCGGCTGCACCGCACTGAGAGGAGCGAGCAGAGCCCAACAGGCGTCAGGGACCTGAATCTCCCGCGGCTGCGAAGGTCCCTCCACCCACAGATGCACAGGTCAGTGAGAGAGATGGGCTGAGAGGGGAGCGGGGTATCTCTGGGACTCGGACCCCCTCAGGAGGCTGTGGCCGCGGCAGAGGCAGAGGCCGCTCGGCCAGAGACTTCCCAGAGCAGGCAGGAGCTCCACCCCAGCTCCATTACAAAAGATCTCTGCATAAACCCCCTGAGGGAACTGAGCCTGGAAGGCGGCCCTGCCCTCACCTGAGAACCAGCAGATAAGCTCCCATTGAAGAGCAGTCAGGCCTGCCACCAAAAGCCCTGAGGCTGGGGAGCAGCATTTGAATCCCAGACCCCAAGCACTAGCTGGGCTGACCTAGGCCTGGGGTGGAGAGGACTCTCAGAAGTCAAGTAACTGGCTGGGAAAATGCCCAGAAAAGGGAAAAAAACTAAGATCATAGATGGTTATTTTCTTGAGAAGATGATTC
>CM053771.1:427704940-427734477 GCA_028658325.1 Potorous gilbertii
ACAAAGGGGGAGAAAATTTTGGAACCCAAAATCTTGTGAAAATGAATGTAAAAAGTAAAATAAATTTATTTAAAAAAATAAAAAAAAATATTTGAACAGCAGAGAACAGGGTAGCTTTTGAAGAATAACACAGAGTGGTTTTCCAATTCTAGGTCAGTTAATAAACATTCATGGACATATCAGTGCTTGTGATGACTGTAGTAATGGTCTTGGTTGAAATTATTCAAATAACTAGCACAAGGATTCTTTCTCCTGCTCATATGAACATCATCATCAGTTCTGTTCTCTCTCTCTTGGTCCTGCAGAACAACCTTTTCCAGGCAGGAGCAGAGAGGGAATTGCTGTTCTAGTGTCCTTGAAATCTCCTCCTATTCCATTTCTACCTACAAAGATCCTGTTCCTTGAAGGTTCAGCTCAGATGCTACTTCTGCTGTCAAAGTTTTCTTAGTCTATTCCCTTCCTCCACCTGAAAAGCACCAGCCACACCTCCATGTTCTGGACAACCTTTTCTGGATTTCTCCTTTGCCTCTATTATAACCTAACCAGCAAATTGCTTAAGAGAGGGTATTGCTCTATTTTTCATTTTTATATACCAGTGGGCACTCAGTATATGTTTATTTAACTAGATTTGTTGAATAACGTTCTACTGGTCACCATGACAACAGTGCCAACCTTAAAGTAAGTGTAAAGCAACCTTAAATTGGTTTGATTTATTTAATTAAAACATTTGCAAATAGAAGAAAAAGAGATGTTAATTTAAAGATTCTTTGATGTAAAGGACTTGGTGTTTTCAGGCTGGGTTGGAGGTTAGTTGGCAAGCAGTTAACAACTGTTTAGTTATGACTTAAATTAAGCAGTTTTCAGAGTAACTATAACAGAAAATATTACATAAATGCATTTTTCTAAAAGGGAGCACTTGTGGTAGTCAGAGAACAAAATGGGATAGTTTGTGAGTACAAAAATGGATTTATCCACTTGTTGTATATGCTATATGTGAATGCTAGAGTAGCTCATGTCTCTCTTCAATCAAACCCTTTCCTTTCTTTAACCCTGACAGAAATAGAGGCAGTTCTCATCATTTTTATGCCCTGAAAATGTTTCAAGAATCTGTAGTTAATTTGCAATATTTTTAATTTTGAAAATGAAGCAACTATATTCTGTTTAGGATTAAGAGTAGGTATCGGCCTTTGGATACTATGATAACTAAACTTTTGTGGATTGGGTCCAAGACAGAATTTTATCAATAATGAGATTCAATCTACTGCACAGTAAGGTCATGTTATAATGCTTAGGAGATATAATATTTTCAGTGCAGTGGGAAAAACAACAATATCTAGCAAATATATCATAATATATCTCATATAACAATATTATTTTTGTCTGCTTTAGTGATTTAAATACATTTTATTCAAATTCTCTAAAGAGTTGATAGTTTCTGGTGATTTGTACTGACCTTATTGGAAAATCAGGAATGGATGGCACTGTCTTTGTATCTAGGTTTAACCACATAATCAGACTTTCTTCAAAGTATTGATATGGCTCTGTGACTGTTGTTTACAAGCAAACATCTGCCAAACTGTTTATTAATGACATAAAAAATCTCACTTCATACCTGGAGTAAAGAATTACAAACTTCTCGCCAATGCTTAAATAGAAATGAAGTTCTTAAATTCAAAGGAAAATAAACTAGGATCAAAGAATTTTTTGGAGAGCTAAAAAGCAGCATAAACTAGAAAAGGAAAAAAGATCTGGGAAAAACTTATTTGTGGTGATTTGATTATTGTATGCATTTTACACAAACAATAATGGATAAAAATTAAGTTGAAGTGTGTTTTTGTGGTCCAGATTTTCAGCTTTATCACTATAAAAATAAATTATGGTGATAATATAACCATATAAGCAATATGGTGATAACCAGGATAACAGTCTTGGTTGACCTCTTACTTTCCTGCACAAATATAGAGAATAGTATTTTGCCTTGGTATAGGGAAGAAGATGAGAAAGAAACAGAGTATCCACAATGGAGATAGGTGTCATCCATTCTAATTTGAAGGACTATTACAAATACTTTATAATCTATATTGTGGACATATTAGGAAAATGGAGAAAGGGGGGAAATTATAGGAAAGATGGATTTTTCAGGATCAATTTATATTTGTAAAACCCAGCCAGAGGAAAACCAAGTAAAATGGATTCATTTACATTTCTCCTCTAGTCTTGAAATTTAAAAGATATCAAAAGAATACAAAACTGTTTCATCAAAACTGATACATAAAAAGAACCTGTAGCCCACAGTAGCAGGCGTAAATTACTACTCAAAATAATAAACAGTGTCACAGTTTGAAATTGATATAGTTGAAATTGACAAATTGTCCACATTGTTTAAACTGTTAAGATTTTGTAGGTTTATATGAAATATAATAGTGGTAGAATAACCATAGGGCCAAAGTATAGATTCCGATACGATTTCCTGTAATTTTAAACATATTTTAAAATTATCATTCACTTTTCTTATATGGAAATTATACAGGTAACTGATTAAGGGAAATTTGGTTCTTGTTTTACTTCATTATTGTATATTAAAGGGGTCTGGTTTTTTTGTGTGTGGCAGATCTGTGACTTCATTCACAGCAATCTCAAAATTCACTATTTCTACACACTTTTTCTGATTGGGGTTTAATATTAAATCAATAACTAATATTTATGTAGTAGTTTAAGTTTTACAAGGTGGCTTACAAACAATATCCCATTTGGTTTTCTGAATTACCATATGAGGTACTTACTGAAGGTATATTATCTTTAATTTACAGATGAAGGTTCAGAGAAGGAATGATTTACTCATGCAGTTCAGCATGGTAGAGAGAAAAATGGTCTTTGATCCAGAAAGACATGAGGTCTGATACATATTTTGTGACATTCCTCAGTGTTCTAGAAAATTCTCTGAAGCTACAATTTTCAGAAAAGGTAAAGAATTGCATAGGTGGATGGAATTTCCTATACTAGTAAAATCATAATTTTAATACACACATCAATAACACAGTTATTAAATATTATAGACTGACTGGATCTGAATTCAGACTCTCATGGCACCAAGTCTAGCACTCTTTTCATGTTACCATACAGACTCTACTTGACAGTGATCTTTAAAATTACTTTATATAACCGTTCTTTTTAGCTGTGACCCTTGTAAAGGCTGACAAGGCCTCTTGGTACTCTGAAACTGCTGGGAAAATTCCACAAGGCAATTGAAATGTAAAGATATACAATATTCCCTCGGTGTACCATCTTGCAATTGGTAGAGAAAAATCATATTATCAAAGGTCATTTATGTTCTAAGCTGA
Organism: Potorous gilbertii; assembly: GCA_028658325.1. Taxonomy (NCBI): domain Eukaryota; kingdom Metazoa; phylum Chordata; class Mammalia; order Diprotodontia; family Potoroidae; genus Potorous; species Potorous gilbertii. Next base: position 427,708,282 of record CM053771.1, read on the forward strand.
TTCAACCTTGTCTCCCTTTTGGAGTTAAAAGCAAGAAATGACCCAATCAGCTTTCAACATTTAATGATGTGTGAAACGCTTTTGCATCCTGGGCTGTAGAGAAAAATGGATTTGAAACTGATGATAAAGAAGTATTAAAAGGCTAATAGCTTCCCCTTTATTTTGCTGCATGGCTCAGTTTCATATTATATCTAAGCTAAGATTTTAAAGCTGGATCTTCCAAAAGACTTGTTTCCCTGACTAAGAATGGAGTTTATAAATGTTTAATGAAGAATGTTTCATTCCTCTGCCTCTACGAACATCTTCTTCTTATACCTTATTTTTGCATGGAGATGACCTGAATTCTCCAAAGCAATGCCAGCGGAACAGTAACCTAGCAGATCCTTACCAAACAGGAAAGACTTTGAGATTCCAGCTTAGAGAAGGATTATCTCTTGATCATTCAAACATCTCTCTAAAGAAAGTGTGGGAAAACTCATTACCAAAAGTCCCAGAACTAGGTGAAAGTGTTTTTTTTTTAAAGCACAGCACCTTAAGCTAAACTTTCTTATTCCTTTTCTTATTTTTTTAAAGGATAACATGAGATATTATTTAGGGGGTGCTTAATAAACGTTCATTTCCTCTTAGGTGAGGAAAGGTGGTAGTATACATTTTTAAGTAAAATTGTTTGATACATTTTGTTTTTATGTCATCCCCAGTATCTCTCCTCTTCCCCACCCTAATAGAGAGTCAATCCAGATAGCAAAGAATTTTTTTTTTAATAAAGAGTAAGAAAAGAAATATTAAACTATATGCAAAGTTCCATGTGTGTGGACTCGTTATGTCTGCAAAGTTCATGGGTGTGGGTGTGTATGGGGGGTGAGGGGGAGGCTCTTGGCATTTTCCCATATGAAATATTTTTCTCTTGCCCAGACAATCTCATTATATTGCTCCTATGTACTTTGTACATTTTATTTTGTAACATAGTTATATTGTTTTAGAATTGTATCTTCCAGTATAATACAGACTTGTGAGGGCAGGGGTGGTCTTATGTATTGATGCAATATCTATCACAGTGAAATAGAAGGAGAAGGTAGAAAAAGGAGAAAGAGGAAAATGAGAGAAAAAAGAGGAGGAAAACAGAGGAAGGAGAGAAGGAGAAGAAAGAGGGAAGGATTGGTGTTATATTTTAAAATCTTCAAAGTACTGTGCATTCATTATCTCATTTAATCTTTACAATAACCAAGAGAGATAGATGTTCTTATAGTCTCTATAGATTTACACATATACAGGATCTCAGAGCAAAGTGTGTGTGTGTGTATGTGTGTGTGTGTGTGTGTGTGTGTGTGTGAGAGAGAGAGAGAGAGAGAGAGAGACAAAGGCAGAGACAAAGACAGAGAGAGACAGAGACAGAGAGAAAGACAGAGACACACACAAAGGCAAAGACAAAGACAGAGAAAGGAGAGAAAAAGGAGAGAGAGAGAGAGAAAGAAAGAGTGAGCGCTAAATGAATTTTCTCCTTTACTTCCTGATCTTGGCTAGGTTGATATCATTTCACTTAGGTTGTCAGGTAAATGCCAAAACCTCACCGCAGGCAATGGTTCCTTATTAACATAAGAAAATCTAGTCAGATTAATCTCAGAGAGTGTTGAGTCACATAAATTTTCACAGTAGTGTGTGTGGAGATCCAAGGTAATCATAAGAAGTCCTTTCACTGAGGATTGGAGAAAGGCAAGTAATTCACATCTAAATATAGCTGTAAGGTTCACAAAGTACTTTCCCCACAACAGTTCTGGTAAATAGGTAGAGGAATTATCATTCCCACTTTACAGATGAGAAACAGAATGATAAAAGTTAAGTGACTAGCCTTATCATTAAAAACCTCCAAACAAGAAAGTCTCACTTCTCCCTAGTCAACACTTGATAGCTCCAAAGAATAAATCTGATTAACTCTTCATCTATAAAGGAAGCATCATTAAATGGAACCAACTTAAGATAATGGAAAGTTTATGAACTATTGGTCAGCTTGTTATGTCATGAAAAGAAGATAGATTTTGAACTACTCATGGTTTTTTTGTTTTTGGGGTTTTATTTTTGCATTGGTTGCCCTGCATGTTTGTAATACTTTCCTACCTCACTACAATATCCTAAAATTTCTGTTTGTTTTCTTTCTGTAGGAGACATTAAAGAGTTCTCCCTAGCTCTTTTCTCTCTAAAATTACCTTCTGTCTACTCTGCATGTATCTTCTAGGTACCTTTTCATATATGAATTGTCTCTTTCATTAGAACATAAGCTCCTTAAAAGGAGAAGCTATTTTTGCTTTTGCTTTGTATCCTGAACACTTAGTATTGTGTCTGTCACATAGTAGGTATTTTAAAATGCTGTTAGCTTGATTTATTTTGTCTCACCTCTTAATGGCTATCTATGCCACATAGAAATCCACCTGCCATGTGACCTTCCTTTATTCTGTGTCAGACAATGGTCTAGTAGGAAAGAACCTCCAAAAGAAGTATATATTGCTTATGTTGGTAAATTATTTTCTCTGTATTTGGTATATGTTACAATCCAATGTGTCTAATCCCCACTTAAAAGATTCAAGAGAAACACTTTGCCTGCTTCACCTAGAGATGGCTTAACCGCAGTCATCTGATGCAAAATGCCGTGGCTTCAAGTCTCTAAGAGAGAAAAGTTCTTGTTCCAACCAAGGAGGCCTTGTTCCAACTCAATAATTCATACTGTGAACCTTACCTCATCAAAAAGTGCCACAAAAACTATTTTATTCTGAAAAGAGATCTCTTGGGAAAGAAACTTATTTCAAACTGTTCAAGAAAAAAGGAACTATGTTCTCTGAAATCCAAAAGATACTAACTAGCCTTCTAGCTCCACACATGTCAGGGCAATATTAACCTAAATTTGTAGGAGGATCGTGGCTATCAAAAGGGTGAGACTAAAAGAGAAGAACTAAGTAAATACGCTGTATGTTAGAAAAGAAAGGAAATCCACCAGGGATATTTGTAGTATGTACTAGTATGCTGAAAAGTTCCTCAAAACTGTAGAAGCTACTTTTCTCTTTACAGGAGGTGACGGCCCAGAATCCCGTTTCTTATCTCAATAACTATTCTATCATTGAGTACGTAATATTTTTGGACAGAAGTCCAAATACTACGTACCCAATGGTAGAATTAATTTTTAATAAAAAGCTCAAAGCTTTAGATGTTTGTCAAACAAAGCTTATTCTATGTGGAAGCCAACTCAGAACATCATATCCTTGATGGGACAACTGACTCATCAGCCTCCAAGGATGTTGCCAAGAAACCTAGAACCATTTAGACTCTAGGGTTTTGCTTAGCATTGTAAAGCAGATGTTCTTTTATAATGGGTACAATCTAGTAACATTGAAGGCATTGCAATTTTATAATTACTTGCATTTTGTGAGATAGGTGACTTCTATCAAAATGAAATACAAGTCAAATTTTGAAAATATCATTTTATAAAAACAAGATAGCTCCTGATCTATACCCTCAGCTGCTTATGCTTCCCTGCCAAAATTACTTTGTACTTCTGCTTGATTTATTCAATTTCATTCCACTTACAGCAAATAATAAGATGCTCAATCAATCAATAATATGATTTGGTAACAGGATTTTGGTAAACTGGAATGACCAGTCCCAAGGAAATTTGGTCACACCATAGAGGTTGTCTATAAATGATTAAAATAGAACTGCATTTGTTGGAAAGGCTAGAGTAAATGCAGCATTTAGCTAAACTTCCAAAGAATAAAAGGGAAAGCCTTAGAATCTGCAGTGGCAGTAGGTCTGTATCGCAAAGAAATCAAAGAAAAGGGAAAAGGACCTATTTGTACAAAAATATTTAGAGCAGTTCCTTTTGTGGTGGCAAACAATGGGAAATTGAAGGGAAGCCCATTGATTGGAGAATGACTGAACAAGTTAAGGTGTATGACTCTGATGGAATACTGTTGTGCTATAAGAAAGGATGAGCAGGAGGTTTTCAGAAAAACAAACTGGGAAGACTTATATGAACTGATGCAAAGTGAAGTGAGCAGAACACGGAGAACATTATACACAGTAAAAGCATTATTTTAAAGACTATCAATTACGAAAGACTTAGCTACTGGGATCAAGACCATGATCCAAGACAGTTTCAAAGGACCCATGATAAAAATGCTATCCACCTCCAGAGAAAGAACGGATGAATTCTGAATGCAGGTTGAAGCATAATTTTTTTACTCTTTATTTTTATTGTTTTTATTATGTTTGTGTTTTCTTTTACAACATTGTTAATATGAAAATATTCTTTGTATGACTTCAAATGTATAATAGATATTAAATTTGTTGATTTCTCAAGAAAGGGAGAGGGACAGGAAGGAAAGAATTTGAAACTGAAAATTTAAATAAGAAGATTGCTAAAATGTTTTACATGTAATTGGGAAATTTTAATGAAACAAAAATAAATTTAAAAAAAAAGAACCTACAGTAGACTAACCTCATGGCAACTAGAGGACATGGTGAACAGAGCCTTGTGACTGATCTCAAGAAGATCTGAGGTCAAATCCAGTCTCAGATATTTATTAGTTGTGTGACCCTGAGGCACAAAACCTCTATCTGCCTCAGTTTCCTCAACTATAAAATGGGGATAGAAATAGCAGCTACCTCACAGGCCTGTTGTAAAGATAAAATGATGTATTATCTATAAAATGCTTAGCTCAGTGCCTGACACATAGTAGATACTTAATAAATGCTTATTTCCTTCTTTTCTCCCCTCATCCCTTGATCACATTACAGCATTGTCTGTACTTGGAACCAAGGAAAAACTGTATACAGATCCATAGCTCTACTCAAGGAACCCAGAAAGGAAAGGAGTCCATGTCTCAGAGGAAATATACACTATTTTTTACTTAAAAATTTATTTTTGATCATCACTCCCTCCCCTTCCACTCTCTCCATTGAACAAAATCAGAACAAAACTCTAATAAAATATGCACAGTAATGAAAACAAAATTCTGCAATGGCTGTATTCATGTGTCATTCTGTACCATCAATCCATTTTCTCTTGGTCAAGAGGTGGGTAGGAAGCTTCGTTAGTGGTCCTCTGGAATCCTGGTTACTCATTATGTTGATCAAAGTTCTTAAATTTTTCAAAGTTTTTTGTCTTTGTAAATTGTTTAAGTTGTTCTCCTCCCTCATTCTATCTCATAATCGACAAGCATCCCCAGGTTTCTCTGAAACCATCTCTTTCATTATGTCTTATGCTATAATCATATTCTATTACATGAACATACTATAATTTATTCATCCATTCCACAATTTATGAGCACCCCAACATGAAAACCTTTTGGGTATCCTTGAATGAGGACTTCTGCTAAGTAGAAACTGTGTGTTAGTTACCCTTTTGGTATAAATTCTCTTTAAATTTGAACCCACTTTCCTCAGGACTATGGAGAGCATGCCACAAACTTTAATTGTACTACCTTAGTAAATACCATTTCCTAAAGCTACTTAAGACTGGCTGACTAAAATTATTCTTAACTGGCAATCTTGGGAGAAAGCACACCAGTAGCTAGAGTCAATAGCGTTAGTGAATCACCCTTCACTTTTCAGTCATACCCCAAGAATTCTGAGGGAGAGATGGAGTCAAATTCTAGAGACCTGAGATATATTTGTATCAGGTAGAGTAAGGATGTTCAGAAGATCAGCAGACAAGGTTTATATGACTGTATGTTTCCCTGATAGAATGTAAGCTTTTTCAGTTGAGGGACTGTTTGATTTTTGTCTTTGTACTTCCCAATCTCTAGAATGATCTGGAGCATGTAGTAGGTAAGCAATTAAAAAGTGCTTATCAATTGATTAAAGTGTGGAAATTTACTAAAATCAATTTGTGGTGAATTCCATTGTCTATGGGAATAAGAGCTTCCTAATTTATCCATTTTTAAAGCTTGAATGTTTCCATCTTATATTTTCTTTAAAATTCTATATCCTTCCAAGGTGTGTGTGCGTATGTGTGTGTGTGTGTGTGTGTGTGTGTGTTCATCTTTCATTGCCGAAGAAGACCATGCCATCAGAGAAATAATGACATGACTTAGGATTTGTGTACTTGATGCCAGGTATCTCAAACCCATTCATAATTTCTCCTTAACATTTCTAGAATTTCTTAGCATCTTGCATTCTTAAGCACTGCATTATGTCCTGTTTCTGTACAGTCTTTATCATTTTGTTACCTTAAATTTATTGTCAAGATTTACCTTCCTTCACTTCTCCTCAAGTTCATGAGAATCTTACACCTAACTATGATCAAGATATCATGTTATATGGGAAAAAGGGTTTCACTTGAAGTTGAGTACTGCATTCAAATTCTATCCCTGTCCCTCAACTAGTTATGTGGCTTCGGACAGGTTAAAACTTCTATGAGCTTTGGAATTCTCTCCTTACAGAATGGAGTTAAAAATAATTTCACTATCTACCTCAAGGCCATTGTGAGGAAAAGTTATTATTTGGGGTGTACCATATCAAATCTGTTGTCAAGTCTTTTCATTTCTACATTCACAGTGTCTCATTTATACCTCCTCTCCTCCCCTCACATAGCTGCTGCCACCTTATCACCTCACACCGAGACCATTGCAGTAGCCTTCTGCTTCACCACCTCTGCCTCACCTCAGTCTGCTCTGATCAATCTACTCCACCCAGCTGTTAAAATGATGTATGTGTCTGACCATCTCATCTTCCTCCTAACCTTTGCTCAATAAGCTGCAATGGTTCCCAGCTACTTCCAATATCAAATATCAAATCTTCTCTTTGTTATTTAGAGCTTTCCTTAACTTGGCCCCTTCTTGTATTTCGTTTTCTTACGCGTTGATTCCTCCTCATGTACTCTATGATCCAGTTTCAATGGTTTATTTGTTGTTCATATTATATAAGGCTCCATCTAACAATTTTGTGCCTTTTCACTGACTACTCCCCAGGCCTGGCATGCTCTCTGTCCTCATTTTTGCCTCCTGGTTGTCCTCTCTTCCTTCCAGAGTCAGCAAAAACTACATGCAAAAACTTTGTCCTTTATTGCTCAGGTCTTCCATCTCAGATTACTTTCCATTTGCCTGTATATCTTATATATACCTAGTCATTTGCAAGCTCATCTAGAGCTGAGAGTATAGGGTGGTGGGTTCTTTGTTTTCTGCTTGTTTGTTTTTCTTTTCTTCGAATTCCCAGAGCTTAGCACAATGCCTGGCACATAGTAAGAGTTTAATAAATGCAGGCTCAGTCTATAAGAAAGTGGCCCCCAGACCTACCCAAGAGCACACTTGAGAGATGGGTGAATGTTAAAAGGTAAGAGAGAGGAAATTTAGTGTCAGTCTTTCCAAAGTCATCACGGAGTTCAAGAATTGTGAGAGCCTAGTTAATCTCCTCAGATATGTTAATATTGAATAAGTAGGAAGGAAATTTTCTAATAGATGAGAAAATAAAACACCTTTACTATTATGTCTTTACAATGAGGGAATAGAGAACTAGCGAAAAAAGTGTTATTGTACCTCTAAATGTGTTCTACATATCAGGACAGTACTTTTAAGTAGTTACAATTTATTTCCTTCTGTGATGTTTCATCTCACTACCAAGGGCTGCAACCTTGTAGCTCTTAAGCTAAATCCTTTCCTGCTCTCCACAATGGTCATATCAGGATGGCAGCTGATAGGAAATACTAGTCTGTCTACACAGCAAAAGTGATAATCCTCAGAATCATTAGATATTTCAGGTTTTCAACCATTATTGGAAAGTCTGAATGAGCTACATGGAATGGGTTGAACCTCAAGCAAAAAAATCTTTAAGTAGGTCAGTCATCTATCATATCTGCTAGATGGAAAACTAGCTATTTCTTTGACCACTTTTTCAGAGATTAACCTCCTATGAACTTGAAGTGACCCATGATTACAAGAGCTATTTTATCTTTCAAGGGAGGAAAAGAGTTTCATTTGGGAAAAGAAGGGGAAAAAGTGAGTTTTCTTAGGTCCTACATGTACTTTTACATAAAATTTCTTCTAAGAAGCCTACCTTACCTAATTAGAAGTGTGATAATGATTCCCTACGCCTTACGCATCAGTGGAATGTTGCCTCAATAGTCACCATGTCACTAAGTATTCTAAAATGTTGATTTTTTGTAGGTGAATGGAGTCAAGATATAACAAATGAATAAATGAAAGCTAGAAATCTAAAATAAATACATAAATTAAACAAGGAGCTGGTTTTATGAAGAAAAAGAAACCCTAATAAAATAAACTATTCATTAAATTGTTTATTTTTTAAAGAAAGAAAACCAAATTACTAGAATCAAAAATGAAAAGATTGAATGCACCACTGCTCATGATGAAATTAAAGAAATAATAGGAATTATTTTTCCCAATTATACACCAAAGAACCTCCCAATCTATGTGAAATGGATGAATATTTACGAAAAATATATAAATTGTCCAGTTTAACAAAGGAGGAAATGGAATACTTAAATAACTCTAAAAAAAGATAATGAATAAGCTATGAATGAGCTCCCTAAGGAAAAAAAAATACCCAAGACCAGATAGATCTACAAGTAAATTCTACCAACCATTTAAGGTACCCCAATATTATATGGCATTTAAAAAAAAAGGAGTTTTTAAAAATTCTTTTTATGGTAAAATATTCTTTCAGGGAGAGCAAAAACAGAGAAAGAAAACTATAGTTCAAATTCCTTAATGAGTATCAATGCATTTTTAATTTTATGTATGCTTTCAAATTTTAATTATTCACATCAAAATTGTTAATGTCTCATTATTAACAATTATTATATTTACATGTAATAGATGATATCAAAATATATAACATTTATTAATTGATGATTAATTACATAGTTATTAGAATATCATTAATAATAAATGTTATTCAATCAATATTAGAATATTTCAATTAATAACAAAGTAGCAAGGAGATTACAGTAATATATAACCAAGATCAAGTAGGAATGCAGGACTGGTTCAATAATAGAAAAACTATCAGCATAGCTGACTATATAAATAAAAAAAACCAAAACAACAAAAATCAGATTATGTCAATAGATTCAGAAAAAAAAACTTAGACAAAATACAACACCCATTCCCATTAAAAGCATTAGAGAACATGGGAATCAATGGAGTCATTTATTAAAATAATAAATAGCATTTATCTAAAACCACAATTGCTGGTTTTAGCAATATCAAAACCATTGCATTAGCTGTAATGAGATAACTTTGAAGCCTTTCTAATAAGATCAGAAATGAAACAAGGACATCCATTATTACCAATATTATTCAATATTATACTGGAATCTCTAAATACAGAAAAAAAGAGAAGGAAAAGAAATTCAAGGAATACAAATAGGCAATGAGGAAGCAAAACAATTGCTCTTTGTAGGTGATATGATGATATACTTACAAAATCCTAGAGAATCAACTGAAAAAAAAACTCATTGAAACAACAGCTTCAGCAAAGTTCCAAGATGTTAAAATAAACCCACATTGAGCATCCACATTTCTACATATTACCAACAAAGTGCAGAAGGAAGAGATAGAAAGAGAAATTCCATTTAAAATAACTACATATAACATAAACTACTTGGGAGTTCACCTGCCAAGACAAACTCAGGAGCTGTATGAATATATTTATACAATACTTTTCATACAAATAAATTCAGATCTAAACAAATGGAGAAATACTAATTGCCCATGAGTAGGCTGAGCCAATAAAATGACAATTCTGCATAAGCTAATTTATTTATTCGTTGCCATATCAATCAAACTAACAAAGAATTATTTTATAGAGCTAGAAAAAAATAGTACAAAATTCATCTGGCCAAACAAAAGATCAAGAATATTAAGGGAATCAGCGAAAAGACATGTGAGTGAAGATGTCTTAGAAGTTTCAGATTTCAAACTATACTACAAAGCAGTAATCATTAAAGCAATCATTTTTTTCTGTTTATATAGCCAGTACTGTAAATTAGTCCTTCATCTTCTCCCCACCTAGACTATTATAATAGCCTCCTAATTGATTTCCCTTTCTTGAAACTTTATCATCTCTCTTCAATAGATCCTTCAGACTGATATTTTTAAAGCACATTCCTGATCATGTCAATCTCTTACTTAAAAAAATTCAGGCACCTTTTTGTATCTAAGATAAAACAAAAACTCTTTTTGGAATGGAAAGCCTCTCATGAGCTAACTTTAATATATCTTTCTAGATGGATTTTTAGGTGGTACAGTACATAGAGTGCTGGGTTTGAATCTGGCCTCAGACACTTACTAACTGTGTGACCTGTCGCTTAATTCTGTTTGCCTCAGTTTTCCATCTGCAAAATGTCCTAGAGAAGAATCTGGTAAATTTGTCCAGCATCTTTGCCAAGAAAATCCCAAATGAGGACACAAAGAGTTATACACAAATGAAAGTGAAGGAAAACTAAAAGGTGGATTACACATTACCTCCCCTCATATGTTCTATATTCTAACCAAATCAATCTAAATTGATGCTCCCATGAATGATGTTGTATCTCTGGTCTTCAGGCTTTGGATAGAGAGCCCCATTTCCTTTTTCCTTCATGCCTGGGCTGCTCTACTCACTTACCTCTGCCTCTCAGGGCAGTTCCTTTCAAGGCTCATCTAAAATGGCAACTACTATATTAGACCTTTTCTGACTCTCCCAGGGGCTAGTGTTTTTCCTTCCCCTCCCCCAAATTACTTTGTATCTCTTCTATATTTATTTTTTCTATTTATATACATATATTTTCTGTATATATTATATATCAAATATATTACATTTATTATTATATAATATAAAATATAAAATATTATAAATATATAAAGTATATATTTATATTTAATAACATTTAAAATATAGTTCTTTATACAAAATATATAACATAAATTTTAAAAATATTATATATAATATATTATAATATAAAAATATATATTATAATATAAATATATATACATTAAATTAAACAATATATTATATATTAAATATAATGAATATATTATAGTATATATTATAAATATAATATATAAATATAACATATATTCCATCTTTTTTTATATCTATTTTTTCTGTCTACATATTGTTTACATAACCTAACCCTCTTCTTCATAGCATCAAATGCAATATAAACACCTTGAGGGCAAGAACTACTTTTCTTTTTATTTCTATGTTCCCAGTATCTAACAATGCCCAGGATAGAGTCTTAAAAAGTGGCATTTGCTAGATTTAATCCAATTGAAACTAGATAGGATAATAGGATTTAGAGCTAGAGGATTTTAGAGGCTTCTTTTGGTGATGAAACTGGGGCTTACAGATACAAGGTAACCCCAGTCCATACAGTCAGTAAAAACCAGAATTTGAACCCAGTGCCTTTGACTCCAAATCTAGTATTCTTTTCACCATACCACCTTGTCTCACTTAACCTTCACACTCTACTTTGCAATATACAGAGTACTATAAGATGCATTACCTTATGAAATCCTTTTATTTCTCTGTAGAGGAAGAAAAAGCAGATATTTTCTCCATGTTACAGAGCAGGAAACTGAGGCTCAAAAAATGGTAAACTACAGATGCAGGATCCTGGTCTCCTGACTCTTAGTTCAGAGTTCTTCCTACTCTTCTACATATGATCCACATGAGTAACAATATAAGAACAGACTATGTTCAAAGTACACATTGGCAAATAATATACTTGAGAGACTTTTCCCTCCCATAGAATTTCAGGAACAATATGTTTTAAAAAGTTTCCCAAAAGAGGCTAAATGAAAAAGCATTTTTAGTATAGTCCAATCATATTTTAAGTCTTTGTCTAGTTGCACAGATGTCATCATTTCTCATCTTTCACATGACACATGAGTTATTAATACATTCACACACACACATTCATGTGCACCCACCTTTGAATGGATCTGGCAGCCTACTTCTCCCTGGAACACATTTATACATCACATAAAGTAGGTATGTTCAATTTATAACTGAAAAATCACATAATGACAGAAAAGGCCTTGCCATGTTTGTCTCATAAATTATGTAGCGGTATTGACATATGACAGGTCATAAATACATGGAATAGTTCTAGTTACATTAGAGTAAACCACAAAAGAGAAGTTTATGATGTCACCAAGGGATCAGAGTTATATTTATGACAGTCTGATGAGGGATATTACTTTTACTAGCCCCAGCGGATGATGACTTTACTTGGCATAACACCCAGTCCAAGTCAGTCTGTTATTTCCATTAATGAAGAATGTACGAGGGACATACTTAGAAAAGGTTAAAGGTAGACAGAACTTTTAATTAAAAACAACAAAGAAGCCAGTAGAATGGATTTACACAATATTAATAATGTTTTTTACTTTGCATAGTGCCCTTAAACTCCTTGAAGGCAGAGACCATTGCATTTTTTTCAATATTCATTGCCTTGCATGTAATAGGCAGTATACTACCTTGAAGAAGTCATCAGAACTTTGGTTAACTATGGAATAAGATGTATTCATTTAGATTTAACAAAATGATATGCAATGAAACAATCTGAAAAGGAAAATGCATTTTTAAAAACTACCTGGTTATCTGTGGTTCAATAATAAGAGACTTTATTTTTCTTCTTTCTTTTATAATTATTATGGGTTTATTAAAATTAATAAAGAAAATGAAAAATATGAACTTGTACTTGAGGGAGATTTCCATGTCTTTCTTGTTTCTTTCCTCATTGACTTATGGTCATATATGCATATGATATGGTCACGTATGCATACGAAACATGATGGGGTGGGGTGAGGTGGGGGGCAGTATTTGACTTCAAAGACTTCACTACAGATAAAACAGTAACAGATAAAATACATATAAAGCTCTGAAGGGCCATGAAGTGACATGACAAGCAGAGAAACAACCAAAAATATTGTCCCAGCAGCATAAGGGGATCATGAAGGTCAGTAGGGTTTGTTCTGGGAGGCTCCAACTTGGAGTTGCCACTATGGCTAGAGTGGCTGGTGAGTTTTCTTGTTCAGTCTGTTTTGGCTTATGCTACTTCCTTTACAGCCATTTTCTCAGGCATGGTGAGAACCATGCAGGTCATCTTTCTCTCTACTATAAAGAAGAGTATGTTTATCTTCAGAATTGAGGCACTCTCAAGTATTTAATCACTTCTATAACATGTACGCTTTCACCTAAACCTCCATTTCATTTTTATTGAATCTGCTTAGTGAATACCCACCCCCTTCCATCTCTATCTAAATCAATCAAGTCTAGTTCTTTTGATTGAATATCCCGTCATTCTGGTTGACCTCCTAAACAGGAATGTCATTTTAGTTAATGATTAGATGCAAATTGACTCAAACTGGGAAAATTTATGTTCAAGATTTAAGTCTCCCCAGAATTCATTTAGTGTTTCTATGTACCCCTATATAGTTTCATTTCTTAAAAGTTTTAGAAAAAATCCAGTTCCAACCATTTATAAGGAAAATTTGAGGTGATTTCCAAATGGATCAAATCACATTTATTCTTAGAATAAGGAAGAACTGAGTTCAAACCTAGTCTCAGACCCTTAGTAGCTATGTGAATCTGAGAAAATCACTTAACCTGTCTGCCTTAATTTCCTTGAAAATAAAATGGGAGTCATGATAGCACCTCCATCAAAAAGTTGTTCACCTTAGTGAACTCAATGAAAAGCCATACTGTTTTTCCTTCACAAGAGAATTGACAGGAAAGGAAAAGCTCTGAAAGATATTCTAGATGACAGTAGTGACAATCTATCAATAGCAGCAACGCTGATAATGATACAAACTTATGTTTGCCAGATGTTTTATAACATTTAATATTTTATGGTATAATTTAAGATCGTTATCCCAAGATTCAAATAGGAAACCTTTCTCCAAAGACAGGACAATATATTTCATTGTGCTTTCCTTTTATTGTATTAGACCACTGAACTGTGAGATCCTCCATTAGACTTTGAGTTCTCTAAAATCAAGGACTGTGGTTTTTTTTTCCTTTCTTTGTGTCCCTATTACTGAGCACAATACCTGGAAGATAACATGTCTCTACCAGCTTACTTTGCCTTTATGTAACACTAACATTACTGAGAATGGAGGTGTATATACTCTCACATGCACACACATATACATATATACATACACATATATATGTGTGTTCTGTATGAAGATGTATTTGTACATTCCCATTCAACCCCAATATAAATCACAGAGAATTTTGAGATCAAAAAATTCCAGTGGCTCGCTTGGTGAATTAAATTGACTAATATAAGAAGGTCAATTTTCCACCTCAATGGGAGATTATTGGCCTTTTCTTTAAAGAAAATCTCCATCATGTTCTCTTGCTTGTGTAAAATGATCCTAGAAAATGGCTCTGGGCCCAAACACTAGCCAACCTGGATATCTGAACAAAGGAAAATTGATCTATTTCAAAGAAAAAATTAACAGAAAATTTAGAAGGAAATGTTTCCACCTTCTATATTGGGAAGGATATGAAACTTAACTACTACAGAAATAAGCACCTAAAAAAGAAAATACACTACAGAAGAGGTGACATATCAAATATTACTAAGATATTTATTCCCTTTGTAATCTTTTTGCCCAAAATATTAATGAAAACCTTGGCCCTCCTGTACAGTCAATATTTGTTAGACAGTTCTTGATCCATGATGTATACTTTCCTGTTAACATAGCAGAGCCAGTATAGGTTAATTAAAACATCAGGAATGAAATTCAATCACTCTTCTTTAAAGTAATGAATTGCCATATCATGAGTCACAGCTCTCATGCTAAATTAAATCTAAAACAATGGAAAAAATCTCTAAAAAATGTATTTTAAATGTATGCTCACGATTCTATTAAGAGTCTATATTTGGAAATGTATCCAGACTTTTACTTTGGAATAACTAATTGATAAATGAAAGTAAATCAGTATTAAATTTTTGAGGTTAGATTAAAATTCATAAGAAAGAAGATATATTGAGAAAAAAATCTAAATCTACTTTTAAAGAAACTGAGTTTGTCTTTTCATTCTCTGAATCATTTTGCACCACCATTAGTTTCACAGTTCTTGATGACCACCTTATGGAAAATACAATTATAAGCCAATTATAAATGTGTTGGTCCAAAATTGTGTGAATTTCAGCTCAGGATATGTTGTGCAGATCACTTTGATGAAACAATATGTTAAATGGTATTTCTGTTACTGCTAACCTACCAGGTCTTCTTGATAAATTATTTTAGAGTTAGAAAATACTATATATATATATATATACATATTATGATGAAATAATACATTTACTTATATGATAGGTGAAGGTTTGGTGACTCAAAATATCCTTGAGATGTTAAGTGGTGAATTTTTATTTTTAATTGAACCTGTGATTTCAACACTGTAGGGCACTCCTGGGGAAGAATTTTAGCACATTCTTGGAACTTTGAAGTCTGGAAGTGTTTCCTGGGGGTGTTGAGAGATCACATAATTTGTCCATGATCCAAATTTGACCCCAAGTCTTAATGTGTTCCAAGGAATGTGCTCTGTATGATATGCTATTTTGCCTCTCAGTGGTATATATCAACCTGATTTTATAGATTTAAATTAAGCTAAAAAATATTGCTCTCCAAGAGAGTGGGGTCTAGAATTGTATATATTCTGTGATTCCAAGTGGGGCTTTTTCTGCTCCAAAATGACGGTTTCAATGAAAAGAGGAATCCTTTCTGTGGGATCAGACAATTTCAGTTTTCTTCCCATAGTTTATTATTCTAAATGATAAAGTCCTAAGATCTTACAACTTGGATACATCAAGAAATTGGCAACATATCTCTGTTTTATATCTCATTTGTTATTAATAAACTTTATCTTTGAAGTATTTTAGATGATTTTGGCATGAATATGGGACAAAATTATGAGATCTATAATGAATAATTTTTAATAGTCAGCAAACAATAAATACAATGAGATCTTGTGTTTTCCAAACTTTTCAGTCACTTACGTGACCATAGTGGGTGTATGTGTGTATACATACATAAACATATAAATATATACGTACACACATGTTTGCCTATCTAAAACGTAATATATAAATAAAACATATACTATTCCTACCATGACATATAGCTTACATAACCACATAGACTACCTGACGTCCTCCTATAATTTTTATTGAAACAAAGCATGGCAAATAGTTTTAACTACCACATTCAGGAGAAAGTGAAATTAAGTGTAAAAAAATTGTGGTAAATAATATTCATTTTACTACTTCTGTTCCTGGTCAAAAAATGTATACAACAGAAAGTGAAGTGCCTCATACTGCTATAGAAAAAACAGTTTTACCTGTAAATTAATTTTTAAAAAATCCTTATTCCTCTGATAAAAAAATATGATCTTGCTTCTTTTATAGCTAATTCAATTCCGTAAAAATAGTGACAAATGAGGGTTTGCAGAGACGATAATGTTTTCCAACACAAGTAGTCAAATTGGCCTTAGAGATAATTCAGTTTGTCTAACTTGGTTGCTTATTATGTTGATCTGTGGTATCTGGAGGATTCATAGTTCTGAATTTTACAAGAATTAGAGATGTTTAGTTCCATTCTAATAATATTACTACTGTAAAATAAAGGTGCGTTTGTGCTTGTTTTTTGATTTGTTTTTGTTTTTCTGTGCTAATACCATAGATCAATATAATATTCGATAGTATCATTCTGAGACAACACCCCAGGAAACAGTTTCTTCCTAAGTTGAACAGTACCTTAAATATTGCGACATAATCAACACTGTTGTCAACATTCAGGAGTTTTGCTGAAACATTAATGAAGGATAACCATAGAGAGCTTCAGGAAAGCAATCTTTAAAAAATTAAAATAAAAAATATATTTCAGCTTTTATTTGAAATGTGATCAAGAGTTGATAAGACATAGAAGTTAGATGAGCAATATTCATCAGTTTATAGAATTATCCAGAACTTTGTAGAAAATTTTCAACAATTGCTTTATTGCTTAAGTTGATTCATAAGAGACGAACTTTCACCTACAACCATTTGTTGTTTGAGCAACAAAGTCCTTTGGAGGTGGTGGATTCTTGTTACAAGAATACTATGAAAATCAATTTCAGACAAGTACTGAGGACACACAAAATTTATTAAGCACCTGTTGTATGTACAAACATATTAGAAGGGAGCTGGGGAAAAATGAAACATATGGATAAGATCTAGTCTTTATCTTCAAGGAACTCGCACACATAAACATACATACACCTGTATACTCATAATGTCTCCCCTTTTCCCCATGTCCCAGCACATACACCAGATCATAGAAGGTAACTGGAAGCCCAATAAATAAATAAATAAATGGTTATATATGATTTCTGGATGAACCCTGATGAAGTTACATTGAAAATACTTGTAATAGTTAATGCAGACAATTCTAAACATCTGGAAAAGGAAAAGTTATTAATCACAACTTTGAATATTTCTTAATTATACTAAAGTTAAACAAAGGTCTATGTTTAGAACTATTCTTACAGTTTATGACATGGTCTTAAATAATCCGATACTGTTGTGATAGATAAGACTAAGAAATAAATCAAGGTACATATAAAAATCTAGAATTTGAATGGAAAAAGATAATTTTAAAGGAGAAATGTCTGAAGATAATAAAATAAAATCAGAATACTTTGAATTATTAGAACTCAACACTAAATGAATTCTAATAGCAGAAGTAGATTTTGAAGATCCCCGATTATTTGATGAGGTGGAAATTATAATTTATAAAAATGGAGACAAAATAGCAAATGAAATTTTCATCTATTACAGACTTCAGTATAAAATATACACCAATGGATTCATTATCCATTCATTTCATTTTCATTTTGACAAATGTTGATTAAGCATTTACTACTTAAAAGATCTTGTGTTAGGTGCTGGAGATAAAAATAAATGACACAGGTACTGCTCCCAATGAGTGCACGATCTAATGGAAAGGCATAAAAATATGTATACAAATTCAATTCAATTACATATTCACCTGAAATGCTTTGGATGGGAAGATTGGCATGGTGAATTGAAAGATTTTCTTGGAGTCAGGTACATCTGGACTCACAGGGACTTAATAATCTACTGACTGTAGGACATACGTGTCCTAGAAGTGAAGAGCAGGGAATTGAGCTGCATTGGTAGAATTTCATCTTTGGGATTTCCTCATAGCAATAAAATCACAAGTCCAGTGCAAAAATAAAAATGAGATGCATATAAATTATGGTGTATAGTTAACTACAATATTCAGGTCTCATAAGCATCAAAATGCTGATTGAGACATTGCTTTGTAATGCAACAAAAAGTTTGGTGATGAAGAATAAAAATATCTAGAAAAATTCCTATGAGGTCAAACCTTGTTCCCCTCAAAAAAGTTGAAAAAAGTTATCCACATACTTCATTGTATTAGATTTTGAAATAAGTGCACCCTTGACTAAAGCAATAAATCTTTTTGTTAGCACAATAACCTTTTTATGAGATTCCATCTTTATTCTACTCACTCTCGAATTGCTAAATAATTCCATCAGTAGAAAATAATAGTATTTCTAACAGAGAATTTAGAGTTGGAAGGACCTTTTAGATCTTCTAGTCCAGGAAGGATTCTTAAGTGTGTGTGTGTGTGTGTGTGTGTGTGTGTGTGTGTGTGTGTGTGTGTGTAGGACCCCTAATCTGATGAAACCTATGGATCTTTTATCCAATAATATTTATAAGTAATGGAACGAAATGCTAAATTTGTTAGAAGTTAGTGGGGGGAGGGCATTTTTTTTCCCATCCAAGTTAATGGACTCTCTCAAAGATGGTCACAGACCTGGATCCTGGTTTAAAAAGCTCTATCCAACCCCCTAGTTTTAGAAATGAGGAATATGACTTGCCAAAGCCTACACAATGAAGTTAAATCTTGTATTTGTAAACAATTGTTCTTTCCTGTAGGCTACTTACTGGTATCATATCTCCTCTTAGATAGCCTTCCCCAACAGCTCAGGCCCTTGCTCATTACTCACTTTGCTAATGGCCATACTACTTTATTGCCTATAGCTAGCATTCACTTATTAAATACTTACTGACTTACTCCCATATATTTTGGTCCCTAATTGTATTATCATATATTGCTTCTAATTCTTTCGTCAGTCTTGTTTCTCTAAATGGATCTCATGCTCATGGAGGGTATAGTTTAAATCCTTCTCTAGTTTCTTGAATAGCTCCACAGTAGCTATACAATAAATGATTAATGAATTGAATCATATGAGGTAATTTCTGTCTTAATATTTGGGTGAATACAAGCTATAAATATGCCAAGAAAGTAACAACTACTTGAGCAGATAAATGTTCTTTAAATTTATTTATATACCTTACTCCCCTTTATCTTATTTCCTTTAAGTATCTCATGATGGACTAAAGCATGTCTCTCCTCTTTATAAAGAGATATGAAGTTTTATATTTGCAATGAATAAAAATAATCTCTTATGAAATCACTCACACATGCTGTCAACGCTACCATTTTATGACCCCTGATCATAAGCTAAGATATGAAGGTCTTATTCTGCAGAGCATATGCAGAAATACTAAACTATCTATAGTATTCACCAAGATTTAGCATAGCTGACTATTCCAAAAACTTCACAACACCTCTGATATTTTTGTGGTTCGCCGTCTCCCACAGAGCTTCTCGTTTCAGCCTGTCGCTTTCCTTCTACATGAAAGCTCGCTTTGATTCTCTCCTGCCGCTCATGGGTAAACTCCCTGATGTGTCTACAATTTATTGTCATCAATTTTTCTGTTTCCAGTAAGGATGGAATTTTATAAACCATCGCACAGTGACCAATGCCAATAAAGACTTCCTTAATCTTATGCTATGGAGTGGTGTGAATAAGTGCACTACCCTTTAGGAGGTTCTCAATAAATGATACGGAACATGAATAACGATTTTACTCCCAAAAAGGTGAGGGGAGAGAGAGTGGACCTCGATCTCCAAGCAGCATCTTGGTGGAGGGAGCTTGTAAAGTTGAAGAGACCTCCGTGTTTTGTTTCCTATCTAGGCAATATATGGATGACTGAATCAGAATCCAAACTAATCTTAAGGGATTGAAATGATTGGGGTAAAGCTAATAAAATGAAATGTCAATATTAGAATACATTATTGGATTTGGAGTCATCTCAGGGTGGGTAAATACTTCCTTTGGGTCCAGCTGTAATCCCTCCATGGTTGATCATCTTGTGTGACTTGCATCCACATTGTCTGGGCAATTTTCTACAGAGTATCTACTCTATTATGCTGGATGAAATCTAAAAGATATAAATGCAAAGTCCTGCACTTGGGTTCAAAAAAGCAACTACTTAAACAGAGTGAGAGAAGCATGACTCTCCACTTTTTAGTGAACTGCAGACTCTGATGAGTCAGGAGAGTGGGGTAGCTTCCATGGAAGTCAGCAAGTTCCTCATCACTTTAAGTCTTCAAGCAGGTTTTGAATGAATACTTATCAAGGATGTTGTAGGTGAGATTCATGCTTCAGGTAAGGACAGACTTAGAATTAAAAACCTTTCAAACTATGTGGTTCTATGATGCTATATAAGAATACTATTAACCAACCTACGTGCAGAAACCCAAAGGAGAATGTGGTTGAGAGTGGATTAAAGGAACACAAGAAACACTCCTTTTTTGTTTTAGGAATACTCTCCTAAAACCTTACCATTTTCTCTATTTCACTACCTCCAATTACTCACATAGTCACTATGTGATCTGTAGAGGAGGGACCATTGACCACTGCCTGGAACCACAAAGTTTGGCTTCTGGTCAGAGAATTATCTTCCTGAAACTCAGAATTCTCTACCTGTTATTTCATAAAGCTCCATACTTCTCCAAATATCCTCCTTTTAAATTTCTATTCCTTATTATCATGTAAGAAATATGAAGAAAAGACTTTTTACCTTGAACTTCAAATTCAAATTCAAAATTTTCAAATCATTCAGAGAAGGTCTGGTCTAAGGTTAAATTTGTAATAATGTAAAAATAGCTTTGAACAAGAGGATGCTTGGATTTCTTTTGGACAAGAGGATTTCTTGGCATTCTTGTGCCCCCTTACCACAAATTTGAAGGAGATTAATGGGAGTGTAGAGACATATTATGGATGTACCACAAGAACTCGTAATTTAGATTAATTGTAGAAGTCAATCCAAATCAGAATCAAAGAAACAAAGATGGAAGGATGAAATAGTTCAAAAAATGACTTAAAAGAGGAAAAATCCTTTCATTTTATAGACAGTGGATGAAATTAGATGAACTGTTTTGCCAAATGAAAACAGTTAGGGATTTGCCTTAGTAAATTGACCAATGTCTATAACTACCAGATTTTGTATGTGAAAGAGTATTAAATGTCCATGAAAACACTGTTTTCTTATTTTCTTAAATATTTCCTTTTCATTCCTATTAAACATGAAGAATTTCATTAGTAAATTATTTTTTATACACTGTACCAAGATATAAACCTTAGCCTAGACTTTTTCTGAATGAATTATAGATTTTGGATTGCTGAAGTCCAACTTGAAGAGGCTTTTATCTATATATCTTAAATGATAATAAGTAAGAGAAATTCAGATGAAAGGGTGCACTGTAGATGTTTTTTGTATGAGGACAGCATGGTCCTGTGATTCTATCTATGAATACTTCCTCCTCCATCCATATATATCAGCAAGTCTGTTGTACCTTAGAACTGCTTGAAGCACTCACTGTTAGATTACCTTACTTACCCAACGTTCCATAACTAGTAGTATCCAGAAGCAAGTTCTGAACCCAAGTTTTCCTGACTGTAAGGCCAGCCCTCAGTCAAATATGCCACACATATTTTAGTTCACATGTGAACTAAAAAGGTGTGGACGATACCACATGCAGGAAAAAAAGAAAACAACTTATTGAATTCTATTTCTTCTCTTTGTGGAATAAAATGTCTGAAAACAACAAATAAGGCTGGAAACCTTCCAAATTAGCAAGAAATAATAAGAAAATATTTTTTGCTTCAAAATTAACCACAGCTCCTAAAGAAAAACATACTCAGAGAACTGTGTATGTATGGAAAAGTCACTGATAGATCTCAGTGGATTTCAATGAATTGTGTTTAATCACCCATTCTTATTAAGCAATCAAATTATTACAATTTGGTAGACATGTACCAAACACTTCATGTAAGGTATGCATAAATACAGATTCGCGTTAGTCTTTCTTTAGTGGTTGTAATCAGATTCACAACATGAAGTGTCATTAATCATATGTGATAACGATACTCCCACTGTGATTTATGGAAATGGTTGAAGCAATTCTGACATCTAACAACAGTTAGTCATTTCATTCTGCCCAAATGAACATGTTATTGTACTTAATGAGCTACAGTGGTTTTGAGAATTTCAATAAAGATACAAGATTAATAATGAACTCCATATCTATGGACAACAATAGTTGCCATTCTGTCATACAAGTGCATTTGTAAACTTTTCTTTCTTAGGGATTACCTAGAAATTCATTTTTTATATCTTTATGGATGTATATATGGATATTTATCTCTATGAACTATAAGCACTTTGTAGGAGGGGATTTTGTGTTAATCAGTTGTGCTGGCATATCAAAGTAAACATGTTCAGAATGGGAGTAGCAAATTAAAGAACTTAGGAAAAGAAAAAAAGAAAGAAGGTATGCATGTATTTAAAATAACATTTTAAAATCCATAAATTTAATTCCATCTTAATGGCAGAATCTCAAAGTGGTGATAGAGTATTATAACATGACTCAACAGAGCAGTTCATCCTGACTATAAAACATGGTAATCAAAGGAATTTGACTAAAGACTGATTTTGCAAGCTTTGTTCAGTGAATTATATAAGCCCCAAGTTCTATAGAATGATTAAAATACAATCAAACAATGCACTAGAGAATGGCAAACCATTTGTAGATTAATGGCTCCACCTCTCTTCGAATATTTATTGGTTCTGAACACCACAAAACAGTTGAGATCTTTTATGTAAGTCTAATTTTACAGAAAAATTTGCATATAGGAAAGAACTAAGTGCTGCATAGAAATGAAATCTGCAAATAGCCTCGTAAGACTACGTCCCAGAAGACTGAAATACATTTTTGAGTCAATTCATGGTAGTCAAATGGTGCCTGTGTTAAAGTAACTGTATTTGCACTATGATTTTAATGCTAGATAAGATGTTATCTTTTACTAATTTATAAAATCATGTATGGCATTAAATACTAAAAATAAAAATTTCCATAGCAGCTAATTCTAGATATATACATTGATAGATGTATATATTATTGTGAAAATTAAGATTATTAAGATATTTCCTTTAAATTCTTAGAAATGTCACATCTTTAACTTTTTTTAAATCCTAAATTCAATCAAATACTGAGGTTGGGAATATAATCTTTTGTTTCCATGGCAAACCTCAATTGGTACAAACAGATAGTAGTGTTTTGTGAATGATACTTGTTTAATAGGGGATAGTGGAACACATCCATTTAAGCTGAAATCTGGATCACAGTTATTAGGTGGTCCCAACAGAGAATAAATGCAATTTTGAAGTCAACATTAAAAGAACAATACAGATGCAAGCAACTGAAGCTTAACCTGTCTAGTGAACCATCAATAACAAAGCCATGTGTACCATGTATCGAAAGCCTGTCAAGAAAAAGGAGGAATTACTTCTCCTTTCAATAGTTTTCAGCAATAAGTGGACAGGTAGGCAGACTGGCGATCAAGAAAGCTTTTCCTGTTAACTTTATGTAATAAAGGTCTGAGCTAGTAAGAGTAGGCAATATGTAGTTTAGAAGTAGTAAACCAGAATTCTATTTAAGCCTTGAAATCTCCTTGTGAAATTTCTTCCATCATCTACTAGATCCCTAATTGCTTGACTAAAGTCAATCCTATAACATAGCTCGGGTATCACATTCAGTGGTCAAGGGATGTTCTGAAGTGTGTGCAGGTATGTACTGGGAATTGACTGCAGGCAAATAACTATTTTTTAAATTGAAAAAATTGCAAAAAAAAGCCAAACAAACAAAAACCAAAACTTGAAATCTACTGAAAATTTTCTGTAATGAAAAAAAAAACTCTTTGAAAAACGATTACTACTCACATTTTTTATTCATAGTATATATCAGAGGGTAGAACTGAGTTATTTCTTATTCTAATGTAGGAGGGGTTCATGACCTTTCTTGCATCATGGAACTCTTTGGAAGTCTGGTGAAGCTTATGGACCCCTACTTAGAGTAGTGCTTTTAAATTCACAGGATTATAAGGGAAAACAGTTGTATTCAAATATAGCTATAAAATATTTTTTGAAAAAAAAATACAAGTTAATAGACCCAGATTTAAAAAAAAATGTGCAGTTTATGGGTTAAGATCAGGGAGAAAACAAATTCCATTGCTTTACTAGAATTACTGAGACTTTCATTAAAATAGGAACACAAAGAAAACCTTTCTGCATCCATTCTCTGCCCTGTTGAAGATGCATTGATCTAGAAAACAAATAACTGGCCTCATACTTATCTAAAATATAGCTAAGGACTAGGAAGTATAGCAGGATTCTGGGAAGGCAAATAAAGGTCCCAAAGTCCATGCACTAAGGATCATAACACTTCATTCATTGAAAGCCCCTCAGGACCTCATTGAGAGCTTGTGCATTCTTTATATACAATTCTTAAAATTTATTTGTCTGGATTTTTAAAGTCATAGAAGATTAGGAGTAACAGATTAGAAGGGAGAGAAGTTCTGCTACAGGCAAAGTGAGAGCAGGGAGATATAACAACTGAAAATAATAGACAAGACAAACCACTCTCCTCTTGTTCCAATGGAAAATGAGAGGGGCAGAGGGAAGAAGAGGAGGGAGGGGACAAAAGTCAGGAATAGGAATTAAAAATACACTACTGTCTAGGGGGGCCTTTATGGAAGGGCAAATATTTCTACACCTGGCCCCTGAGAATATTATTGTATTATAGCAGACTGATATCCATACTGATGACTCCAAATCAAGAACATTTCCAAATTACGTTCAATACCCTCCTTTAAAAAAATCTTCCAAATTATTTATTTATTTATAATGTGGAACCATTATACAAATTTATTTAAATTATTTAATTTAAGATAAATTTAATATAATGTAAATTCATTTAAATTATTGTTGCTGATGCAAGAAGCCAGGGGAGTGTGACTAAACTTTAAAAGCTTAATATATAAAATGAAAAAAAATATTTAGAAGCATTTTTCCAGAGTAAACTTTAAGTTCTTTGAGATACTCAGATGGTCAAAGCCAACTAATTTTCCCAGATTCTAGATGGCTGAGGATTTACTGTAATGAAGGAATTTATTGAATAATTTATAAAAACAAAAACATTATAGAGCACTTTCTTTTTTTAATTTAATTTTTCATTTTTAACACAGTTTATAACAGATAAAACAATTCAAACTTTTGGTTAGGTGATACTTCTTTTTAAAGTATTTACAATATGGGCCACAAAAGAATTCTTTTAAACATTAACCAGCTGAGACACAAATAATATTTAAGTTGCTAACTTCACAAGCTCTTGACCTAATAGTCTTCAAACTATTACTAAGAATTAAAGCACCCTAACATTGTTGTTGGTCTAAAGTCCTAAGCCTAATAGCTTAATTTTAGACTTAACCTCAGATGTTCCCCTACCAATAATCTATAATTGAATAGATCTGGTATTAAGCTTACCTTTTGACTGTAGGATATTGCCATCAAGAATAGGGACATTACAGAGAAACAATATCTCCCCAACTTCATGTCAATTCCAAGAAGGATTAGATTATCCACTTGCATTCAGTCAGGCCTAAAGTCTGCCAGGTGTCAGTGGGGAAATTGAATCAGGACTATCCTACCTCAGCCCAGGCTGAACAGCCACTCTTCCCCCCTTCCCATGAGTTCACCTTTTGCAGTTCATACCAGCATCTCACAGGCTTATTGGTATCATGGATTGGAGGCTCAGATTGCCTTTCTAGCTATCCATACCTGGAGTTAGACTCAGAAGAACAGTCACTTAATAGTCCAATAGCATCTAAAAAATGGCAAGTTCCAATAACCAGATTTGAAATATGATTATAATTTCACTTTGGCTAAGGAACATCTTTTGAGGCAAGTCTTAA
>CM053771.1:427734977-427900787 GCA_028658325.1 Potorous gilbertii
AGGCTCAGATTGCCTTTCTAGCTATCCATACCTGGAGTTAGACTCAGAAGAACAGTCACTTAATAGTCCAATAGCATCTAAAAAATGGCAAGTTCCAATAACCAGATTTGAAATATGATTATAATTTCACTTTGGCTAAGGAACATCTTTTGAGGCAAGTCTTAAGTGGCTTACATGCCTTTCTATACATGTTCTAGTTCCTGATTAAATAGCAATCATAAAATCAAATTTACCATTAAAACCTTAACTTTTCCATCAATGCCAAATTTTACCCAAGGTTACCTTCCTCTAGGAAATTTAGACTAAAATTCTTTTCCCCAAACTAAAGGTGTCATTGATTTATTCTCAGTAATTAATTCAGTCAATTATTTTATACTAATTGGTTTTACCTCACTTTGTAACATGTACAATTTTTCTTCCCATCCCTCCCCTCCCCCTGCTTCCTCATACCTTGCATTCTGATTACTCCTTCTGTCATCTATCTGTCACACCCCACCCTTCCCTTATCCCCATCTTCTCTCTTTTCTTGTAGGGCAAGACAAATTTCTATACCCCATTCCCTGTATTTCTTATTTCCCAATTATATGCAATAAAAATTCTCAACATTCGTTGCTAATACTTTGAATTCCAAATTCTCTCCCTTCCCCCTTCCCTCACCAACCCCACGGAGAAGGCAAGCAATTCAATACAGACTATATATGTGTCATTTTGCAAAAGACTTCCATAATAATCTTGTTGTGTAACACTAATTATATTGCCCTCTGTCCTACTCTATCCCCTCTTATTTCCCCCCCCACAATTGACCTTTTCCCTTCTGGAAAGTGTTTATTTCTTGTAACTCCCTTCTCCCATTTGCCCTCCCTTCTATCATTCCCCTCACCCCACTTGTCGCCTCCTCACCTACTTTCCTGCGGTGTGATATAAATTTTCATATCAAATTTAGTGAGCATGTTATTCCCTCCTTCAGTTGCATGTGGAGAGAGTAGCTTCATTTTCACCCTCTCCCCTCTCCCTTTTCTCCTCCACTGAACAAGATTTTTCTTATCTCTTTTATGAGTTATAGCTTGCCCTGTTCCATTTTTCCCTTTTTCTTCCTGGTATTTTCCTCCATCACCCCTTAATTTTTATTTTATTTTATTTATTTTGTGCGTGTGTGTGTGTGTGTATCATTTCTTCTGATTCAACACACCCTGTACTCTTGTCTATATATGTGTATGTGTGTGTGTGTGTGTGTGTGTGTGAATGTACAATCTCTCCATCTACCCAAATACTGAGAAAAGATTCAAGAGTTGCAAATATTTTCTTTCCATGTAGTAATGTAAACAGTTCAGCTTTAGAGAGTCTTTTATGATTTTTCTTTTCATGCTTCTCTTGATTCTTGTATTGTAAAGTCAAATTTTCTATACAGATCTGGTCTTTTCCTCAATATGAATAATTGAAAGTCCTCTATATCATTGAATGACCATTTATTCCCTTGAAATATTATACTCAGATTTGCTGGGTAGGTGATTCTTGGTTTCATTCTCAGTTCCTTTGACCTCTGGAATATCTTATTCCAAGCCCTTTGATCCCTTAATGCTGAAGCTGCCAGATCCTGTGTTATCCTGATTGTGTTTCCATAATACTCAAATTGTTTCTTTCTATCTGCTTGCAGTATTTTCTCCTTGATCTGGGAACTCTGAATTTGGCCACAATATTCCTAGGAGTTTCTCTCTTCTAGTATCTTTCAGGAGGTGATCAGTGGATTCTTTCAATATTTATTTTGCCCTCTGGTTCTAGAATATCAAGGCAGTTTTCCTTGATAATTTCATGGAAGATAATGTCTAGGCTTTTTCTGATGATGGCTTTCAAGTAGTCCCATAATTTTTAAATTGTTTCTCCTGGATTTATTTTCCAGGTCCGTTGTTTTTCAAATGAGATGTTTCACATTATCTTCTATTTTTTCAAACTTTTGGTTTTGTTTTCTAACTTCTTGGTTTATTTCATAGTCATTCATTTCCCTGAACTCAATTCTTTCTTTCAAGGAGTTATTTTGTTCAGTGAGCTTTTGAACCTTCTCCTCCATTGGGCTGATTCTACTTTTTAAAGCCTCCTTCTCTTCATTGGCTTTTTGGACCTCTTTTTCCAATTGAGTTAGCCTCTTTTTAAAGCTGTTATTTTCCTCAGCATTTTTTTCATTCTCCTTTAGGAAACTTCTAACTTGTTTTTTAAGGTCTTCTATTGCCTGAGTCCAATTTAATTTCCCTTTGGAGGCCCTGGAGGCAGGGGCCTTGACGTCCTCTGACAGTATGCCTTGTTCCTCCTCATCTGAATGGATTGGGGAGACACCTGCTCCCCAAGAAAGTGACCTTCTATGGTCTTTCTTTCCCCTTTTTTCAGCATTTTCCCGGCCAGTTACTTGAGTTCTGAGTTTCCTCTCCACAACCACCTGGCCTCCAGTTCTCCCAAGCCAGCACTAGTGGCTGAGATTCAGATGAGTTACTCCAATCCTTCAGGGGTTTTATTCCTCAGGGGCTTTAGGCAGGGGCAGGGCTGCTATTCAGTGTGAGATTAAGATCAGCTGCTCAGGTGAGGGCAGAGCTGCCACACAGGGCTCAATACCCTCAGAGGGTTTAAAATGAGACCTTCACACTGGATACAGGCTGCTGCCTGCCTTGGAAGCCCTATCCACTCCTGCCTCCACTGCTGCCACCTGAGGAGCCCAAGTTATGGGGACACCCTGCTCCCTTCTTGGCCAGCTAGAAAGACCCTCTCACTGACCTTTGGCCCCTATGGGTTGAGGGATCTGTGCTGCCACTGGAGATTCTGTCCCTGAAGCCTGCTTGGTCCTTCTCCTCTTGGTGCCTCATGGCCAAGGCTGGGCTGTGCTGTGCTCTGTCTCTGGTGCAACAGACCTTTCCTGTTGGTTTTTCAGGTCACTCTGGGCTAGAAATCTCCTCCATTCCATTGTTGTGTGGCTTCTGCTGCTCTAGAATTTGTTGAGAATTCTTCTTTACAGGTATTTTATGGGTTGTGGGGTAAGAGCTAGTGTACTCCGCCATCTTGTCTCTGCCCCTATAGATCACTTTCAAAGAAATATTTGATATGTAATATTTCAAAGAAAATTTATTTAAATTTTAAATTTAAATATTGACATCTTTAAAGCAGAAAAAATATAGAACACATATCATATACATAGCTAGAAGGTGCATTATCTGTTTATCATGAAAAAAGGACTATTATCCTTTCCTTGTAACCTGTCATAACCACAAGTAAGGTGCTTGGGTTATTGTCAAGTTCTATTGGGTGAGAAAGGGAGATAGGTGAACCCACTTTCAATGATCTTCAAATCATGAGGGACATTCAGATACAGGAATTTGATCACATATATAATTCATAGAAACTCTGGAGGATGGACCTGGGATATTCATCTCTGACATCTAGTAAAGTTCAAAGATATATGACATCAATGCTGCCCTTTTCCTGTTTCAAAAGCCTACTATGGTGTGACAGGGGCCAAGGATTTGGGGAGAAGAGACTCCTAAATATAGCGAGAGGGAAGTTTTTTTTTTTTTTTTTAAAGCATAAGAGTCAAGGAATATCCAACACTGCACTGATGAAGGAGTATTGGACTTGGATCCTCTCAGAAAATCTGGATTTAAGTCTTCCCTTTTGATAACCTTGGGCCCCTAAATCTGAAATGCAACAAAATATGGATCAATTCTGTGCTACCTATGCTAATGACCTAACAATTACCACCAAGAAGACACAGGTGCTCCATCAGCCTCCACCACACCATCCATATGTAGAACCATTGGTTACAGCAAATGGAGAAGTTTTGAATGCTGTGGATAAGTTCACTTACTTTGGTAGTGTACTTTCCAGGGATGTGCACAATGATAATGAAGATGATGTATGCATTTACAGAGCTAGCTCAGTGCTTGAGAAACTCCAAAGGAAATTATGGGAGAGAAGAGGTATTACATTGACTACCAAGCTGAAGGTCTACAGAGCCATTGTGTTGTTTTATGCCTGTGAAAACTAGATAGTCTACCAGCACCATGCCAGGAAACTTAATCTCTTCCATTTGAATTGTCTTAGGAAGATTCTAAAGCTCATCTGGCAGGATAAGTTACCAGACACTGAGGTCCTTAGTTGAACCAAACTGCCAAGCATTCAAACTGTGCTTCAGAGAGCCCAACTCTGATGGACTGGCCACATTGTTCAAGTACAAATGTATGCTTGCCAAAAAGACTATTTTATGCAGAATTCACACAGGGCAAGCATTCACATGGTGGTCAGAAGAAGAGATGCAAGGACACTCTCAAGGTCTCTCTCATGAACTTTGGAATTGATTGTCTGACAGGGGAGACACTAGCATAGAACCACTCAGCATGGTATGCCCACTTCAGAAAAGGTGCTGTGCTTTATGAGCAAACCAGAATTGAAACAGCTCAAAGGAAACGTAGGATGCACAAATATAGATTATCCACCTCAAATGTTCACATGGACTATTTGTGCTCAACCTGTGGTAGAACATTCTGACCTCAAACTGGTCAGATCAGTTCCAGTCGGACACATGGAAACTTGACTTTAGCATAGCGATGTCATTTTAGTCCATTCTAGAATAAAGGACAACAACCAACCATTCATCGGTCTCAGGGTAGCTGTTTTTTTAAGAAGACATTTTCTAAAGTATAAAGTACTTCAGAAATGTGAGTTACTGCATTCACAACATAGAATAGTGGTATTCCTAAAATTAAAATGAGTCTGATTTATTAATACCAAAGTTCTGAAGAATGTTTTATATATACCTTAATATGATAAATGTACTTATAATTGATATTATGAAAGACTTTACAGATACAGAATAATCAAATATTTTTCTCCATGATGAATTTATTGTGTTATCTAAAATAGAATATGAATTTAATAGACAAAATTATGTAATTACATTCCTACTTGGAGTGACCCTATGACATCATCAGAGTAGGGCACTCCCAGTGAAGAAATTCCATCTGCTAATGACTGTTGGTACTTTACTTGGGTCACAATCAGCATGTGTCAGAGTTAGAACTTGGCCCTAGGTCTTCTTGATGGAGAGGTCAGCTCCCTAGCCTTAAATGCCATGCTTCTCACACTTCCATCAAACAATTTAAAATATCATTCTTTAAATTTAGCAAAAATCTGTCCCATTTTAAAAGTTCATACAATAGAAACCATTACATAAAAGAATATGGAGGTTTTCATGAGTGTATTCTTCTTGACTTCCTATAGCTAGAAATTCATTCCAGAATACTCCCAACTGACACTCATTTGTGATCACTTTACCACCTAAATTTCTGCCTGTTAGATGGTACCATGCCCTAGCAAGGTAGCATGCTAGTTTTTCTAGGACACAGATGCCAATCAAATATGGGTTTCAATACAAAAGCATCAAAAGTGCCATTTCTTCAGCAGGAAGTCCATTATCTCTGGCAGTAAAACACATTAACACCAAATACCTCTCAAGTGCCAAAATGAAAATTTCAACTGGGGGAAGAAAATATGACACAGTGGGCATGGGCATTTGCATCTGCCAAATGGATAGCCTGAATTCTAGCAGGCCCAGGGAAACCCATTAAAAAATACAGGTGTTCTACTGCTCAGAATAACTCTCTGTAATTCCAAGTAATGTTAAGAACAGTTTTCAAGACTTACACAAATTAGGCAGCAGAAGCCTTAGAGACGGAATGAAGGCATATTTGTGAAGGGAATAGATCTGCTATAAACAATCACCACTGCAACCTCTAGCTAAAATCAGTTCAAAAGTAGCTTTCAATACATTTTAAAAACTTCAATACAATATGAAAGGGATAAGCCTGGTAAGACTATGGCCTTTCTAACCCTTACAAAATGCCTTCAAATAGGTATTTTGCTCTCATTCATATCCTCCAATGATAGGATTTAGAGCTGGAAGACTACTTAGGAAATCTCTAATCCACTCACCTAACTCCTATTATACAGATGGGGAAACCAGGAAATTCAGGCACAGGATAAGTGGTCATGCAGGTGATAAGCAGTGGGGCCTGGATTCAAATCCATGTCCCATATTTGCATATCTTTTCATTATGTTATCCTGAGAGTAATGCTTAAATAGCATCTTCAGAGGACATTAAAGTCTGCAAAGGACTTTACCTGTGTAATTTCATTTGATTCTCACAAGAAAAACTTTGGGAGGTAGGTGTTTTAAAACCCCATTTTAAGGTTAGTAACTGAAGTCGAAAATAATTGGCTGAAGCACAATTTGAACTCATATCTTCCTGCTTCCGGGAGCAAAATGGTTGGGGGATGATTTGGAGACAGGGAAATCTGTGTTCACATCCTGCCTCAGACATTTATTAACTGTTAGGTTGAGTAAGCTATTTAACTTCTTTCAGTTTCAGTTCGCTGATCAGTGATGAGGCAGGTAGGTGGTGCAGTGGATAGAGCACCAGTGCAGGAATTAGGAGGACCTCTGAGATCAAATCTCGCCTCAGACACTTAACACTCACTAGCTGTGTGACCTTGGGAAAGTCACTTAACCCCAACTGCCTCATCCTGGATCATCTCCAGTCATCCTGATGAATATCTGGTCACTGGACCCAGATGGCTCTGGAGGAGAAGTGAGGCTGGTGACCTGCACAGCCCTCTTTCCCTCAAAACAAAGTCAAGAGCAAGTCTTGTCATTATTTGTCTAATGGCAGGGTCTTCTTCAGCAACGAAGGATGCACAATAACACAATAACAATTGATCCATAAAATGGGGACAATAGTGCATACCTCATAGGGCTGTTGTGAGGATTAGATGAGGTAACATCCCACTGGCCTACCTAGCTGCCATCACACCCTCAGTGGTACAAATTAACTTAATAACTTAAACCTAGAAACAGCAATTTATAGAATCCTAGGGAAAGGGACCGTGGAGATAATTTACAGATAATTTAAAGAAAATCATTGTAAAATTAGTAGATTGTTTGCCTTTTGTTCTTGAAGAGGACCATGACATCTGGAGAGTGATGCCATGACTTGAAAATGAATTAAACTGTGCAAAGCCACCAGCCTCTTCACTCTCCTTCAGAGTCATCTGGGTCCAGTGGCAAGAAATAGATCATGACCACTGTAGATGGCCCCAGATGGATTGGGAGACCTGGAGCTTTTTAAGTTAAGGTCTTTCCCTGGTCTCAGTTTCACTGAGGCAATATCCATTCAATGATTAAGTTAGGTAAGAAATGGAGCAAAGAATGACCTTTTTTACCTAGTCAAAAAAAATCAGTCTGGGAAAGGAAGACCATAGGGGTTTTTCATCAAAACAGAAAGTATTGTTATTTTCACTCACTCTGACCCAACAGGCCCCAAACAATGGCCAACTGAGGCTTGGGTTGGGACAGATCATAGGAAAGAGAATGAATTACAAGGGAAAAGGCTTGGGAGACTTTCTTTGATGGTGTCATGATGTAACATGGCATGATGAAGGCTTGGATCATGTTAATAGCTAGGGAATGGAAAAGAAGGCATGGTTTGAGTAGACTGCATAAATAAATAAAGAACATGGGTAGAAGAATGGATGAATACGAGCTGTGAAGGTAAGGTGTGGATTAAGAGCTAGAGGATAGCAAAGATCATAACCATTGCCTTAGCAATGGGGCAGATGATCAGTGAAAATGGGATTAAGTGTTTACTGCTTGCCAACCATTTTGTTAGCCATTGAGGAACCAAAGACCTTACCCTCAAGGATTTTACATAATAAATCTAACGAATAAAGATAACATTCATACAACACTTAACATTTTGCAAAGCTATTTATATGCTTTATTTTAATTGACTCTCACCATGACCCTCTGAAGTAGGAGTTGTTATTATGCCTATTTTAGGGTTATAGAAACTTAGGCTGAGAGTGCGTAAGTGACTTGTAGAGCTAGTAAGCGTTCTAAGACATGATTTGAACTCAGGTCTTTGTGAATTCAAGTTCAATGATCTATCACTATGCCATGTAACTGCCTAAGGCAATAAAAGTGAAGATTTAGATTTGGAAATGGTCAGGAGGATTTTGCATTGCATTACATTGAATGTTGGAAAGCTAAAGGGAGAAAAGGAAAGTCAGTTTGACTTGTAAGGCTTTTCTTGATAGTTGAATGACCAAAGAGTGCATACTCTATGGACAAAAACAAACAAACAAACAATAAAAAACAAAACAAAACAAAAAACCTCCCAAAAACTGAAGATAGGAGAGGAAGCTCAAATTGGAGATCCACATTTAGGATTTATGGCTTAATACTTTGCTTTTCCTTTTAGTTAGAATCATCTTGATGTACTTGTTAGCTACTGAGTAGATTTTTGACTCAGCATGGAAGTTTACAGAGGAAAAATGATCCCGTAGAGCCAAGACTATGAGATGCCATCATTAAAATACATGCCTCTGAAAATTGAGTCAAACTTTTGCTCACACAAGTGCTAATCTAATACTTCTAGGGCATCTTAAGGGGAATTGCTTTAAACCTTAAAATAAATCAGTTTACATATTCTAAGTTAATTTAATGAGTGACATTACAAAGCAGTCCTAAAGTCAGCTCTCCATTCCTAGCAAACTATCCACCTGGAGGAAGGCCCATCAAAGAATCTGGGTGTAACCAGAAAATAACTGCTGCTAGGGAGCCAGTGCCTCTTGCCAAGTTTGGCTCTTATTCCAGATTAGAAAGTGAAAAGCAGTAATGAATCATGATTTTCATAGTAGCATGAAAGTGGCAATTTCACAGTACTCACTTAGAAATTAATAGAAATTATTGAACGGCATCACATGCATATAAGCTATTCTGTAAATGTGACAGACACACTGGGAGAAATGCCTACCTTTTCTTCCTCACGTTTCTAGTGCATCATTTTGCACACAGAATTGTAATTTATTAAAGCAGCAATTTAGTAATTTATTAAAGCAGTCTTCCAAAGTAATCTAAAAGATTTCTAAGAGTGTTAATGCTCTATCTAAAGCTGTCTTTACTTGACAAGTAACAGTCTTATCAAAGGTATGAAATCCAAGAACACTTCAGCAAGGTCATATCTATACAAGGGCATAGAGTAATTTGGGGAATCACAACTGAAACTGAAAGTCACTGTCCCTAGTTTCTTAAACTTCCATATATCCTCTGAGCGTTTGGGATGTACCATTAGTACAAAATCCTTGCATACAAATCTGTATTGCTCAAGCTTCCTATGAAAAGGTTGGATTGGATAAAAACCCATGGAGAGTGCCGATGCATGGGCCTGCAAAGGTAATCCTATGGAAGATAGATGCAGTTGAGCACTTATGTTGCCAGATGTGACAGGGGAAGCTCAGCTCATCTGCATGCATACTGCATGGATGACCTTCATGACCTTCTTCCCTATATATTCCAAAGGCTATTCAATCTAACTCCCTCTCTATTTGTAGGAATACAACCAAAGTTCAAATTGCTGAAGGGATTGACCCATCTGCATCATTATGGTCTTCTTGAAGAGATTCAGAAATGCTGGTTACACCTTTAGATCAGAGATTCTCAATCTTTTTTGTGTGTGTCATGGACCTAACTGGCAGTTTGGTGAAGCCTCTAGACCCTTCTTAGAATGTTTTAAATGTATAAAATAAAAGGCAAAGGATTACAAAGGAAGCCTATTATATTCAAATAGAGTTATCAAGACAAACAAAAAAAATTCTACAGAATGCAGGTTAAGAATGCTTGAAGATGGGGCTGGGAGGCAGAGCCAAGATAACTGAGTAAAAGCAGGGATCCGCTTGAGCTCTCTCCCCAAAACTGGGCAAATAACTGTAAAAATGACTACAAATTCTAGAGCTGCAGAACCCACAAAATGATGGAGTGACACAAATTTCCAGCCCAAGAGAGCCTGAAAGGTGGATAGAAAGCATCTATCACATGGAGGTAGGAATGGAGTCGAGTGCAGTCCAGGGTGGGCCGTGCCAGCACAGAGAGGGTAAGGGCTGGATTCAGGAGACTGAAACATTGGCAGATCCAGCATTTTCCATACTCCTCAACCCACAAATGCCAAAGTCAGCATAGAAGGTCAATGGGAAAACTAGGTGGGACCTGAGTGAGGGAGGAGCACAGTTCAACTGGGGTCAGGCCCCAGCCCTAGGGAAGAGTTGGAGACTGTGGGTGGCTCTGATAGTGGAGGCAGCAGCAGCAGAAGCAGCAGCAGCTTTTGGAGCTCTGGGGCCACAGACCATGGAGGATCAAGCAGCTAATGCAAACCCCTGAAGTCTGGGACAGTATACCAACTCCAACCCCCACCCCCACTGGAAGCAGAGTCCTACCTTGATAAACAGCAAACAGAGGGAAAAAAAGTCTGACTATAGAAGCTTACTTTGGTGACAAAGAGAATCAAAACATACAACCAGAATACAACAAATTCAAAACTCCTACATCCAAAGCCTCTAAAAGTAATATGAATTGATCACAGGTCACAGAAGAGCTCAAAAAGGATTTTGAAAATCAAGTAAGAGAAGCAGAGGAAAACTTGGAAAGAGAAATGAGACTGGTGCAAGAAAATTATGAAAAATACATCAAAAACTTGGTAAAGAGGATCCAAAAAATACTGAAGAAAATAACTTTACAAAAGAATGCTTGAAGATGGTTCTTAGGTTATAAGGCAGAACAAAAATTTCCAGAAGCTGATCATATAATATAGCTCCAAACTGAGACAAAAATAACCCAACACCAAAAGTGAATATTCTTTTCCCTTTAGTATAACCCAAGGCTGCTATTTCACTCTTCTACCTATCAATCTATCTATCGATCTCTCATCTATATCTCTCCATCTTTCTAGACAGATAGATAGAGATAAAGGTATATATAGATAGATATACTATTTATTTCTATGCTTTCTTCTCTGTTAAAATATAGGGTCCTTGAGGGCAGGGAATGGTTCATTTATGTCTTTACATCCTAGGTAAATAGCAAAAATCCTGGTACATGAATGCTTAATAAAACTTTTTTCATTTGTTGATTGATTGATTGTATGAAGAAAAAAATATGGACTTATTCTCAAGGAAGCAAAAGACACTAGTTTTCTTACAGTTACTTTAGCAAAGATTTAAAAAAAAAAACTTCTAATGGAGAAATGATTGATAAATCAAAGGAGAAAGTATAGTTAATGCATTTGGCCAGCCAAAGCCCACAGAAAGGAATAATCAAAAGTCTTTAGGCACTGAGAATGGGATCCAGAAAGAAAAACCTGGCTTGATAGGATCACTCATGAAATAGGGGAGCCAGGGAAGCCTCCAGTCTGCAATTCTGTGCTGGTAGCAGGGACCAACGCCCAGTAATGATGCCTCAAATCTACAGCTGTGTCACTTGGATGAAAACCAGAAGCTTGCCCTGAGGACAGAAGTCTGCCTGGCACAAGAATCTCTATACTACTTAATGTAGACAACCTCTTGCTCAGTGTACTGGCTAAAATTAAATGAAGTTGTAGAACACAATACTCACAAACCAGAATTTTGGTAAACCAGTACCAAAGAAGTCTTTACTATTCCTTCCTGAAGTATACAGAGCCTGGCCCTGCTACAGTCCCCATTCAGGAGATAGTGTGCTGGTCCTGGAGTTAAGAGGACCTGAGTCAAAATCTGACCTCGGACACTTACTAGCTGCATGACCCTGGGCAAGTCATTTAACCCTGTTTGCCTCAGTTTCCTCATCTGCAAAATGAACTGAGGAAATAAATGGCAAACCACTCTAGTATCCTTTCTAAAGAACTCCCAAATGGAGTCATGAGGAATTGGAAATGACTTAAACAAATAAACTGAAAATGACTGAAAAATGAGTACACCCAAGTTTTATGGAGTTAGCAATGCTGAAGACATAAACACAGAAGATAGCAATAACTCCACATCACATATAGGCAAAGCCTAAAAAATATTGCAAGAAGTACTAATGGAATTCCTGAAAGAAATTATTTTTTTTTAAATATAAGTGTCAAAGTTTAGATTCAGATATCAGTTCCAACTTATACTTACCATGAATAATTTGATGTTACAAACTAAACCTTGTTCCAACAGTTTCATTTTATTCCAGATTGCTGTTTTCTCATCTAACAACAATGAGCTCTGACATCTAAACGCTATTTAATAATGACAATGATGACACATGGATACTGACAAAAAGACATTTTTGGCCAATGTCCATCACAGCTGTGTTATATACTCGTAGTAAGGCAGTCCAACAAATTATCATATGCCAGGCTTAGAAAGAAATCAATACAGGCCCAAAGGATCAAGACAATAAATTTTCAGGAAGTCAAGTAGCTGCTTTAAAAGATAGTTTAATAAGTTCATGCAATTTTTCCTGTGACACTTTTGTAAACAATTCTTTGGGGTAAATATATGTGAAAAACTTCTGGTTGTACTGGAGGCAAGAAGACATCCATGTGTCCATTGCCTTTGGACTAAGAATATTAATCTAGACAATGTAGCCCAAGTAATCACTTTCACCTGAAATTTCCTTATAATTCAAGGGAAAAATAAATATTTGTGTGTGTGTGTGTGTGTGTGTGTGTGTGTGTATGTCTTTGATGATCTATATAATTCTTTAACTTCACTAAGGTATGTTGTACCTTAGTTAACCCAAAGATGAGGTGGTCGATTAAAGGTATATATGAAGTTATCAGTTTAGCATCTAAAAAATTATAGGCTAGGCTTTTCTCTGAAAGGTTTCCAATTAGATTCTATCCTCCATACCAGCTAAAAAATCTTAAACGTATTTTTTTGCTATCTTGAAAAAGATGTCACCAATATTTTATGAAAATAGTGCCATAAATATTTTATATACTTATATTCTGTCTACATATGCAGGGGAGCATTATAGAATTCATCTTTTCAATAAAATATTTTATAGGACATGCTTTTGAATTCTCCCTGGGCTTGCCTCTATTATGGGCAGCAAAATGCTAAAGGGGAAAGAGTTTTTTTTTTTTTTACAAAGTGCTTTGTTGTCTATCATTTAAAAGTACCATTAAAATAAACTTAAAAGGGCTGTCAATTTTCAATGAAAGCACAGTGAAATGCAACATTATTTTTTTCACTCAAAATTCCTTTTCTCTGTGTTTTCAGCAAAATAATGTCCTTTTTGTTTTGTTTTGTTTTGTTTTTTACAAAAGAGCAATGGGGTTAAAACATTTAAACACATTTCTAATGTGTATGTATTACTCTTTGGCTTGGGAGGTACAGCATGAGTATGGGTTAGAAATGACACTCTCCAAACAAGATATCCAGAATTCAACAAATATTCATCAAATGCACTTCATTCGGTCACTCTGGTAGGTGTTGTCCAAAGAAAAGCAAATACAAAAGACCAAATTATCCCTTCCCTGGAGGAGCTTACCTTCTTTTGGATGAATGAAGAATGACGATCAAATTAAGACTGTCATTCTTGTGAAAATGGAAGAGATTTTATGAATAACTTGGGGGTATTGGAAATCCCATGGACAATGGCCACACCAGAGCACTGCTTCCTCATACCTCTATATGTCCATTCACATGTAGTTGAAAGAATGAGAAATTCTATTATATATTTTGATAAAATCCCCTATCCCTTTTAAATTTCCTAGAATGACATATTCCTTCAAGGGACTGCTATAAATTCACCAGTTCTACTCATGTTGGCTCAGAAGGGTCAATGGACATTATTCTTTACTATCTATTGCTCTGGATTCTATCCTTGCATTTTTCTGAAAGTATCCTATAAGTGACATTCTGAACTATATATTTTCACTGGAGACTACCCTGTTTAGAAAGACCAAAAAAAGGTTTTGTTTCAATGCTCTATAGGATTAACAGTATTTTCTAAGAACCTGGGAATGCACAATCTACTCATCTGCCTTGAACTCCTCTCATCAAGGCCAAGAAATGTTTGTGTGCGAAGACAGAACCAGTAGTTGAATCCAATCACGAAGGTAGCAAGGGAGACAATCAATAGCATGTCCTGGAATACATTTTTCTCCAGGATCTTCTCTACAAATGAATATCTGTGAGATGTCATCTCTTAACTAAAAAGAGAAATAACAGGAATGCCTTATA
Organism: Potorous gilbertii; assembly: GCA_028658325.1. Lineage (NCBI taxonomy): Eukaryota > Metazoa > Chordata > Mammalia > Diprotodontia > Potoroidae > Potorous > Potorous gilbertii. The sequence continues at coordinate 427,749,039 of CM053771.1, forward strand.
CTCTACATGGGTCCTACTTCACTATATCAGCACTATTCAAGCAATTTATCTGTCAACCTTTATTAAAATTCTTTTTGATGTGTATCTTGGCTCATAAACCTCTACAGTGCATTGATATTACCTAAGGGAATGTCCTTGAAGCATCACATCTTTGAAGACGGAACAATAAAAGAAAAATCCTCCGAACTTTTAAGAATGGCCAATGATACCAAATTTTATTTATTCTTTTCAAAATATTTGGAATGTTTTTGTGCCTATAATTACAATGTGAGTGAGGCACTGCAGCATACAGCAGAGTCTACAGAGCCGATCTCTGAGTCAGAAGGACAGGTGTTCTTCTGCTACACCCAGCTTCTGCTACACACTATGCATCTGACCATGGGAAAATTACTTAAACTCTTAGTGTCAGAAACCATGCTTAGATATTACAAGACTCGCTAACCTGCTTCTTTGTTGGATGTTACCTACACCAATAATATAACAAATCTGAATCATAAACAAAAATGCATTTTTATGAAATTTCCTTAATAACATCGATTCTTAAACTGGGTTCAGTAGACTTTGCAAAGTGTCCACATACAGATTTCAGGTGTATTGTGAACTTAGATGAGAGAAAAAAGGTATAAATATATTGATATTACACATAATTTTTATTTTTACTAACCTTTGATTTCCTTTGTAATCCTATGAATTTAATTTTATGGATTTGAACACATTATTCTGAGAAGAGTTCATGCCACAAAAAGTTAATAATCATTGAGAGAGAATTTGTTTCACTACAACACCAGCCAAAATCTTTTAATAACATGTATGACATACTTATTGTGCTTATATTGCTTTCGAGGCAGGTGCTACTAAGGTAGGTCAATTTTCTCAGGTGAAAGATACAGAGAGCTACCTTAAAGAGCTTGTTATACAGAAACCCAAAGCTGTACAGCACACTTGGATAGGTGTCTCTCACCTGTATATCTTCTAGTTATACTAAAAAATGGACACTTTTCAAAGGCATCCTCTTCACATGCTATTATACCAACAATAATAGCACTTTTAGATTGATAAAGCTCTATTCATACACTATTTTATTTGCTCCTCACAACAATAGTAGATACTACTACTTATTTCCATTTAGTAAATAAGGAAATAGGCTCAGAGAGCTTTAGTCATCTGTCCAAAGTCACACAGCTAGCAAATATATAAAGTGGGATTTGAGTACAGGTCCTTCCTGGTATAGTATCAAAAGCTGTGTTTGGCTTTAGAGGAGCTGTGTTGGAATCACAGTTTTACCAAAGTTTACCAGTTTTTTTCATCTATAAAATATTTTGGACTAGATAACCTGTAAATTCTCCATGACTTTGTGTTTATAATTCTAAGTCTAGAGTTTTAACAAATAGGTTACATTGCTCTCACTAAAAACAGGAAAAACTGGGGGAAATATGTATTACCCTAGATAAATTATTCCCAATGGTCCATGATGATAGAATGAATCAGGGCAGCGTAAGATGGCAACAATATACAAAACAAGAACACAAAACAGCTGGTATTTATAAATTGAAATAAAGGTTGCACAGTTCTTTCTTGGAGTAAAAGGTGGCCATCTGTGAGTCATTTGATCAATTTTCCTTTACGACTTAAAGTATTGGATTTGTCCTTTCTATTATATAGCATTCATTAATTATTTTGACCCTATTTATTATATGTATTTTAATGCTTAAAATCAAAGATTGATCAAAAATGGTTAAAATAATGAAAAATGAAAGTTCTAATAGCGGGTGTGTGTGGGAGAAAGATGGTAAGTACATTTAGAAATGCATATAGGTCTGAATTTTCCAATAACTTTGAAGTGGAAATTGTAATAGTTCTTTTTTCTAAAGTCAGTGGCATTATGAATATTGAAGTAGGTCATTTTTAGGTAGCAAACTCGTCTTAAGGATTAAGCTCAATAGGTACTATATACCCCTATTTTAAAAATCCAACATATATACCACTTCAATTGAAGTTGTTGGTCTTTCTAAACAACCTAGAAATCTCTTCTGCTCTATGAAGAGACTATACCAGCTTAAATTACTGTCAGTGAGGAGAATACAGAAAAAACATTCATTTGTGAATGCAACTTAAACTTCATGTACTTTCTTTTCCCTTAATATTAATATTAATAGTATTAGGAATAATTAACTGTCAAAGAAATGTCAAAGAAAAAATTGGTCTGGGTGCTGAAATTCTATAGAGTAATGCTGGATATTATCTCTTGTCTAGTTAGTGAGCTACCATATGTTAGGCATTAGGTGAGGCTGGCTCATTAGTGAACCACTTAAATTTGCTGATTTCTAAATTATTTGAAAAATCACTCCTCCTCTCTTTTTAACTGAACTGGCTCAATATTAAAAATCAGTGTCTCAAATGTCAATATTTCAGTTGGCTGGTACATGATGAGTTTAATGAGGCCAAGGTGGGAAGGTAGGAAGGTCATCCATCTCTTTTTGAGCCAGTTTCATTTCATGGTCACAAACTAAATCCCAGATCCCAGCTAGTCACCTTTCAAAAATCTATGTTGGCTACAAAGGGAACTTACTAAAGGAGGGTAAAGTACAAATGAGGATTTTGAAGATGAGAAACATATTTGAGGTTAGGAGAATCATTGTGACATGACTGCTATTGATTATGCAAGTTAAATATCAGACTAAAAAAGTATCATCCGTAGTGTGACATAGAACACCTACTGAATATCTGGGGCCTACTGTCTCTGTTGGTTTTAGGGTTCTTGGTCCTATATACATACATACACACATATATACACATATACATGTATATAGACAATATACATATTTATATATACACATATACATACATATATGGGTATATAATATATAAATACATATATATATATATATATATATATATATATATGAACATAAGACATGAACTTAGATATGAACTGTCTTTACACCCATCCTTCCTACAAGGTTAGAACTATAGGGTAGGCAAAACTACAGAAGGAAAATCTATGTCCCTAGCCAACATCAGTGACAGTGATCCGCCCCAGGTAATTAGGAATAAGAATCGGAAAGCAGAAAATCACTAGAATAATAATGTTATTATAATTTTTAATTATAATAATTATATATACATTACATATATAGTATATATAATTATTGTAATATTTATTAATATTACTTTTTCTGGGCATTTCCTGGTATATTGGCTCCTTAACCTACTGTAGCCTCCTCAGATAATAGTGCAGTGCAATAATATTACAGATATTGTAATTTTACCTCCAAGCAGAAATCAACATAATTCCTATGAAGTTTTATGTAAATATAGAACTCACACACACATGCAGACTATATGTACACACACACAGAGTACATAACCTTCAGAATTGAAATATCAATAGATGTATAAATGATGTACATGTACTGAACATATATAAATGTTATTTTTTCTTTTTACCAAATGTCTGATATTGATATATTTACTTCTTATAATATATGTTCCAATTCTGAAGGCCCTGCTTGATAGTTCAATTTTAGGTAGCAAAATTATCTTAAGGATTAGGAACAATAGCCACGGAATTTTGCTACTCCCCAAATCCCATCACAGAACAGAGCACTGCTTTTCAAAATGATTTTTCCCCTTAAACCTACTGCCTGAAGTTCTTTTTTCTTATTTGGTCATGTTTCTCATTGCTTTCCTACTTGGCGTTTTTGTTTGTCCTCTTTGGGGAATTTAGGCCTGTTGGAAATGGATTATGTCTAACTCTATAATCCCCCGAAGGACTGCAGCATTGTTTTTCAATGATAGATTATTTTGGGAAAAATGGTAATATCCCCTTTATGTGATTGAATCTCTCATATTTATGTGCTTTAAAAACCCTCTCACAAATAACCCTTCCAATTACATAAGCACTTTCTTTCAGTTTAAAAACAAAAATTGGGTCAATATGAGAAAACAAAAAACAAATCACAACTATAGCTGCTACTATAATATCAACTGAAGTCCAGTAAACTTGTTTGACTTATCGTTTTTAAAGAACCATAAAGACAAGGGCACACATAGCCCATTTTGAAAGGTTAATGAGTTCAAATAAGTAAATATAATTTTCAGATCTAAGAAGTTATGAACAAGGTAAAGTTGAAAGCATTTTGGTTATCAGTGCATGTGGAAAGAAATTTTGTTGAATTTCCCTTTTGTGCCACAGTCCAAAGATTACAAAAATAAAAACAAAATTTGAAAACTCGCAAAACTCGATGTTTGGCAACCATCTTTGTTCAAATATGACCTTCTTCTGGTGCCAGGGAACAGATTCTTTCATCTATTGCCTTTCCTTTGGCCACAAATGCAAACATCTTTCAGTTTATTTGTTGGTCCAACCTCATACATGGGTAGGACTATCTCATAAGTGCAGATAAATGTCAAGACAGAACTTAAACAAAGGTAAACATTCTCTCAAACAAGAATCAAAGTGTCTGAGAATAAGAAATCTAGGAAAGCTTAAAAACAAACCTTAAAGATAAATATAAAAGGGTATTCTTGATTTCCTATTCCCATTGATCCAATACCATGCACTTGAGTTACAAAGACAATGGCTCATTGTACCACTACCATGCCCAAAGCTATAGTTTTTAATCACTAGGTCCTCCCTGCATCAGTTCTATGAATGTCAGTATAGGTAGATCTTTTCTTTAGCTATTAAAGAACCAGAACCATTTTGACAAGTGATGATATGAAAAAGTGCCAGGTATTGCATACTCCTAAAAACAACCCATCTTGTCCCATTCACAATCCTGATGATGGCTGTCACCTTCTGAATTCTTAGGGAATTGTACCTTGTGAATGAATAGGGTCCCCAGCATTCGTCATCTTTAAATTCCTCATTAGCAATGCCAATCAATTACAATTGGAAGGCATCTATTATTGTATCACTTCTGACAAATGCTTGTAAGCTACATTGCTGATAAACATTGATGCTGTATTTTAAACAACATAGAACCATTATAAATTCAATGGCTTTCCCCACAGGAAGAATACAGAGACTTCACCTTAAAAGATCCACTAATTTCTCCAAGATTGAGGCACAAGAAAGATATTTGCTCATATTAAAAAACAAGCACCTTAAGGTGTTTAATAAAGTATTATATTCTATATATGAAAAATAAAGAAAATCCAAAGACAAAAGAAAGATAGCTACTTCTTTTCCATTACCTTGGAAACTCTGTTTGCCACTTCTCTGCCTACGGTCAGTCCCTGAACAAAAGTCCGAGCAGCAATGAAGGCCCTTGTCACTTGTATCTTCAGTTTCCTGGGTACATCTCCAAAGGGTTTCAGCTGGTCTGTGTATTTGCTAACACACTCCAGGTAGTCCTCACTGAAGTGATACTGAGGGTTTATGAGTTGGAACATTCTCTCTAGCAGCCGAGCCCAGAAGTCATTCAGCATCTCTTCCAGATTCACATTACCTCCAGTATAATATCGTTTTAACTCAGCAAAGAGATCCTGGAATACTTCAGAATTCTGTATGAATAGCATTCCATATGTCCGGGAAAACATATCATTTAGTGACTTTTCTGCATTCTCTAGGAGTTCTCGGAAAAATTCTAAGGAAAAAAACACAAGAAAATAGAAGCAAAATCAATAAGGTTCACAAACCGCCAGAGATCTGACTATACCTAAAAAAAGCAAAATAAAATAAAAATACCTGCATTAAATTAAATCTGTTATTTTTTTAAAGTTAGTGCTCATATTGTTAACGTATCTTTAACAATAAAAAGACATATAAACTATCAATTGAAGATAACTTGCTGTTAAAGCAGAGGTAATGGATTTTTCTTTAGAAATGTTCTATTATCTTCACTATTACTTGGACTGTTACTTCTAATGAACAATTATTTCACCTTAAATTTTTCCTTAACCTTAAGGTTTGCAAAACATTTATACACATATACATGAATGTACACACACATGTACATGTATATGTGTATACATGTATATATATACATACATATGTACATGAATATATGTGTATATTTCTATATCTACATACACTCTCATTTCATTCATCTATGTGAGGTAGATGTTATTATCTCTGTTTATAAGATGAGGAAACTGAGGCTGAAAGTAGTTCATTGGTTTGCTCATTATCAAACAATTAAGAAATATGGAAGATGAGTTGTGAACTCATGTCTTCTTTACACCAATTCAGCATTCCATCTTCTGCCTTATCAATTAAACAGTAGCAGTTTGGAATATTAAATATATCCTGGTATTATGAAGAAAAAATTCTTTTTTTTCATTATTTAACTACAGAGCACTGTATCTGATGCTTACTACCTTTAGGATCATGGGCAAGTCACTTAACCTCCTTGGGACTCCGTTTCCTACTCTATAAAATGAATTTTGGATTAAGCGGCTTCAGAGGACCTTCCACAACATCATTTAAGACCCTATGATTTTTCTTATAAGTGGCACTAACACATAATACAATTTCCCAGTAAAATGCAACAAGCATTAATATACTGATATAAGAAAATAATTATTTTAATAAATAGCATGATAAGGCTATCCAGTTTAACTTTTCAAAGTGCATGAGCATGACCCAGAATGCTACATACAGAATATTTTCATAACTCATTTGGTCCTCACAATAACCCTGTGAGGCTGGTACGGCAGGCTTGTAGTCAGTATTATTGTAATGTCTAGATTAGGAAACTACTGTTTGGAGAGGCGAAGTTTCTTACCCAAGGTCGGAAAGTTATCAAGTGAGAGGGTAAGGACTGAAATTTAGGTCTTCTGGTTCTAAAATTAAAAAACTAAACAAAAATGTTTGCCAAATGATCATATTGTAACTTCACTGTCAGAAAACTTTTCTTTCAAATATTACTAATGAATCATTAATATTGAGATAAGACTTGAATTTCCAGTATACTCTTTTAAGAGACACCCAAAAGTCCATATTCAGTAAGAACCACGTATTAAAGTTATCATCACATTAGTAGCAGTATTGATGCTTGTGTCTAGTATTATTATGATTAAAAACCAAGGAAATCTTTGAGATTAAAAGGAATATCATAAAGCAGCAATAATTATATAGCAGAAATTAAATGACAAATTAGATCTAATTAAAAAGTACTAAGGATGGTAAGTCTCTAAATTTCAAAAGCATGAACAAAAATACTCAAGTCTCAGTGTCAATACTCAGTAAAGGAGAGGGCTCTGAGGATATTGAAAGAAGCTGCAAAGAATGTAGAAATCATCCAATTGAAAAATATTAATATAATGAGACTGGAAAGTAGATTCTAATCATGAGCTTGGGATGGGCTATTCATTTATCTTCTTTTGAGGTCAATTATTTTGTTAGGCTCAGGAATTAAAGCTTAATTTATTGAATACAGAGTACTGCCTTCAGCAATGAATAGTCAGTAATCAATAGTGCGGTCTAGATTTTTAAAGGGCTAAACAACAAATGAGGCAAAAAAACTACTGATCCTCTCTTATCCACTAATCCCCACTGACAGGTGAAGAAATGCCTCTCTTGGAATGGGAGCTTTCTTTTCTGTCTCAAGTCCAAAGCAGTAATTCTCAATTTCATTTCTTTTGGTGCTTTGCACATAGTAGTTGTTTAATTAATGGGGTTTGAATAAATGAATGATGTCTTTTCCAGAGAGTGGGTTCATACACCTTTGTGAGTCACTAAAAGCAAAAAGAGATGTCACTTATTCTTGTAATCCTGATGAATCAGGCTTCTCTTCCTCAAAACTCAAGCATCCCCTGCTCCACCCTGTTAAGATGAGATACTAATAATTAGGAATTTTTTATTGAAATAAATAAAAATATATTGGAAAAAAAGATGAGATCCTAGAATTAAAGACAGAAGAGACCATGGAATCCAATTTGTTCTTTTTAAAGGTAAGGAATATGCAACACATGGAGGCAAAATAACTTATTCTAGTTGTATAGGTAGTAGAGTTAGAATTAGAGCTTGGGTCCCTGGAGTCCAAATTCCATGGTGTTTCTAACATACTAAGCTATTTCTCTTTTATGTTCCTTAATATAGCATATCGTTTGGTATCTCTTTAAATCACAAGTCTAAGAGTTTCCCTGGACATTTAATCCTTTGTGTCTATCCTTGTATCAAGTACTCACAACAAAGAAAAGTTTGCTATTAGCTTCACTGATCTTTGAATGTCAAACTATTATTCTCTGTACAAAGTCATTATATGGTTTAGTGATCTTATAGTTAAAGCCAATATTTGGTGTTGGAAGACACTAATGTTTCAGCCAATTATGACAAATGCTGCCACCTTAAAGAGCATCGATCTTCATTCAGGCATAAGGTGATGAATTCAAGGTACTATTGCAGAAAAGAAAAAAGAATGTCCTGTAAACTCTGGTGCGTTTATTTGATTTTCAGCATGCTCAGTTACTTCTCAAAGCCTGTCTTCTTTTGGAATTTTGAAGAATATCTTAGTCTTTTTTAAAAATTAATTTATTCACTTTTAGTTCTCAACATGTACTTCCATAAGATTTCGAGTTTCAAATTTTCTCCCCCTATTTTTTCTCCCCCTTCCCCAAGATGGTGTGCAGTCTGATAAAGGTCTTACTTATGCATTCATATTAAACATACTTACACATTAGTCATGATGTAAAGAATAATTAGAACTAATGGATGGAACCACAAGAAATAAGAAACCAAATAAAGCAACAAAAGAAAAGGAGAGCAAATAATATGCTTCCATTGGCATTCAGACTTGAGCTCTTTCTCTGGATGTGGATACCATTTTCCATGCTTGAGTCTTTTGGAGTTGTCTTAGACCTTGCATTGCTGAGAAGAGCTAAGTCTATCAAAATTGGTCATCATATAACGTGGTTGTTACTGTGTACAATGTTCATCAAGTTCTGCTCATTTCACTCAGTATTCGTTCATTTAAATCTTTCCAGGTTTTTCTGAAGTCTCCTTGCTCAGCAATTCTTACGGCACAATACTATTCCATTATATTCATATACTATAACTTGTTCAGCTCTTCCCCAATTGATGGACATCCCCTCAATTTCCAATTCTTTGCCAACACAAAAAGAGTTGCTATAAATATTTTTGTGCATGTGGGTCCTTTTCCTATTTTTATGATCTCTTTGGGATATGGACCTATAAGTACAATTGCTAGGTCAAAGTGTATGCACAATTTTATAGTCCCTTGGGAATAATTCCAAATTGCTCTCCAGAATGGTTGGATCAATTCACAACTCCACCGACAATGCATTAGTGTTCTGATTTTCCCACATCTTCTCCAGCATTTATAATTTTCCTGTTTTGTCATGTTTAACTCTCTAACAAATGTGATGTGATACCTAAGAGTTGTTTTGATTTGTGTTTCTCTAATGAATAGTGATTTAGAGCATTTTTTATGTGACTATAGATAGCTTTAATTTCTTCACCTGAAAACTATCTGTTCATGTCATCTGACCATTAGAGAAAGGAGTATTTATAGTCTTTAATCATACCAACAGGATGAAGATTTAGAAGACAGTAACACGATCTGTGTGGTTGACAAAGTGTTAAGTGTAAAACAATAGTGTTGAGTTACAGACTAGTTAGGTGGGAAAAAAATATGAATTTTCCCTTCCTCCCCAGTTTCAGAGGGCAAAGCTCAAATTGGATTAAGCCTTCAGTTAGCATAAAAAACCTCATCTGTAGAGAATGTTTGGCTGAAAAAAATGCCACTTGATTGCTCTTTTTTCTCCAGTCACACAGCATCCATTAAAAGTGTTTGCTTTGGCCACCACTGCCTCTTTTAAGGCACAAGAGACCTTCTTTAGCTCTTTTAAGCATTTGGGAAGATTTTATTCATCCAGTGGGAAGTTCTAGAGGCAAACATCTGCTTGCTCCAGGGCAGAATGCCTCAAGTGAAAGAAAATCACGTACATAAAACTGTTATTATTGGAGGCAGGGATGCCTGATGATTTGGGGGATTCCTCTTTGGGGCAGGCTAGCTCCCATGAGTCAAGAATACCCTAAGGATATGAAAGAAAGAAAGACTCTGAATAAGGAACTTCACTAAAAGACATAGACAGATAGATTCCTAAAGTGAAATAGAGGCACAGAGAACATGAGTTAGGAGGAGAAAAAGAAAAGGAGGCCTTCAAAGGGTCTCTGGGAATTTGTATTTATCATCACATCACAGGAAAACCTCTTTTTGTATAAAGTGCCTCAAAATGCCTGCTTTCTTATTAATTACAAAGGATTTCTATGGTACAGAAAGTATGAGGCAGGAGAATTCCGTAGTGACAAGAGCTTCCATAGTCCCCTGTTCCTTGCTTATGCCTAATGTCTCTTCCATGATGGTTTATGTTAGCAAGATTTTTCACAATGCCACCAAAAATATTCTATCAGCTCATTGCATACAATAATACCTTGTGCAGAAAAGTCTGATTAGCCAAGTGGAAACTGCATGTGCACAATGAGCAGCTGTCTTCACAAGGTGAAATGAGCATATAAAGTTTGACTTCCTGAAGGTGGAAATATCCATTTCTAATAAAAATCCACCCTAGAGTATGATAAATCAAGAAGTTCACGCAAGAACCTGAGTTTGTTTGTTTTAGAGGAGAAGGCAGGAGGTCTAACTAGGTAGCTGAAAAGAGATGCAAAAATAAATCTCATGAAAAAAACCTGACTATTGTGAAATTTGATGCAAGAAAACAAAAAATAAGTTAATTGTCCATTAGCTCTACCCTGCTACCATGATTTTTCATGCCTGAAAGGGTGTTATAAACCTATAATATCCAACCTAGATGTGCTGGTGGACAACATATGGTCTCTTATCATTCAATTTAACAAATATTTATTAAGCAGTTACTCTATACTAGGCATATCATCAAAATAGCTGACACATATAAAAATGCTTTCAGGTTTACAAGATACCTCATCTATACACTGAATAAGCTGGGATGTAGTGGGTCAGGAAGGCTACCTTATTTCAAATGAGAAGGGAGAGTAGACATTTTAGCTGTGGCAAGGTTCTCTTTCTTTACACACACACACACACACACACACACACACCCTATATGTACTCTGTGATCCAATAACCCTGACCCTGTTTCTTTTCATGTCAAAAATCAATCTATCTCCCAAATCTAGGCATTTTCAATGGCTGTTTTCCAAGACTTCAATTCTATTTTGCCTCATCATTTCCCTTGCCTTGCTTGGTTTCTTTCAAGTCCTAGAAAAAATTTCACCTCCTCTAAAAAGCCTTTCCTAATCCTTGGTAATACTAGTTGCCTCCCTTCTGGTGCTTTATCCCTAATTTTTCCCACTCTGGTTTGTAACTAGTTGTTTCCATATTTCCTTACACATTAGATACTGAGCTCCTTGAGAGCCAGAGCTGTTTTTTGCATTTCCTGTATTCCCAGAGCTTAGCATAGAACCTTGCTCGTAGGAGGAAGTTAAGAAGTGATGTCATTCAGGTTCTGATTATTTAAGGTAGAATCAAAAAGAATTCTTTAAAGATCCGCCACACATTCAGGGTAAGATAATATATTATATATACATATATGTATGCATTTGTATATATGTGTGTATATGTGCAGAGTTTGCTTTGAATACAATTTTAGCCATTTTTTCCCAAAAGTTAATTTAACTTAAAACTTTAGAGTTGTAATCTTTGCAATGGAAAAATCAAGCTGGGAGGTCTAGTTTCACTCAAAGGACTCCAGTATTGATAATGGTTTTGTTTAAAACTCCAAGGTCACAGCAAAAATAAGAAGAATCATTTAGAAAAGACTAAGGGGAGAAAGAGACTACTCTGGAGTCTCCCTACTTTTTCTTTTGTAATTTAATAGATTATATTGATTAATCTCCTCATATTATAAATACTACTTGAGTATTCAAGTGGGACTCATAATTGGTGCTTTTACAAATAATGAGGTCTAAATTACAAAAAATTGTTTTCTGCATGAGAAAACTTATTCAGGAAAAGAAAAAAAGCCCTGTTAAGCAGGTGTTCTAATTACTGACAGTCAGACTGGTCCTATATGCAAAAATAGATGTGTGTGTTCTGTTGCTACCTTGTCTGCCAAATACCAATTTTTCTTAGTATATTTTAATGGGTACTGCAGATTCACATAATTCAATTCAACTTAGAAGTTAATGAAAGTCTGTAATTCCAAAGTAACATAATAAGTGTCAGGAAATATTATACAGTGCAAATTTCATTGTTTTAGCTTGGGAGTTATGATAACTGAACTACTGCCCTTAGAAATAGGTGTCACTCTGTAAACCACTGGGCAGTGATATAAACAATATTTTTGACATTCATTAGGATATAGCTTTCTGTTATTTTAAAATCTATGTTTATTTGTTCAACTTGCTTCTTAATACTTTAGGAAGCAAACATTCACAAACTTGACTAGAGAATAAAAGATTTTTTTAAAATGCTATGCTGGCAGATGATCTTGTATTTATTGACAATACTCCATCATTAAGTTTTTTTATTGCTATATATAGTTCCTGTTTATTACAATGAAAAGTCTATGCTTTTTTAAAAAAAAATTAGCTTACCTACAGAATTCCTTTCCCTATTCATTCATTAAGAAAGACGTGCATTTCTAAACTTGCAGCTATTAAGCACCTACTATATGTATGCTCTGGGCTAAGTACTTTACAAATATTATCTCATTTAATTCTCATGGCAATCCTGGGAAGTAAGCTGAATTATTACCTGCATTTTACAGTTGAGGATACTGAAGTAGAGAGAGATTAAAGTAATTTGCCCACTGTCACACAACTAGTGTCTGAGGCCATATTTGAACTCCTGATCCCAAGTCTACTACACCATACCACTATCTTTTAGGTTTAAACCTGCTCTATTTTATATGGATAATTTGGATCAGTTTAATAAATGGCATGATCCATTTCCAGTAACAGGATGGGAGCCAGGATAGGTCCTGTGTAGGGAACTCAATTGCATAAAATTTTATTCAGCATGTTTGTGCAAAGTTCTGTGCTAAACATTGGAAATAAAAAAAAAAACAGAACTGATTTGTAGCAAGAAATCTAATAGAATAATTTAAAAAGCACTAGTTGCTCTTTGTTCACATGATCTAGAGATCAGTTTCATCTCCAGGACCTAATGAAGCACTGGACTTTAGGGGAGGACATTTAGATTTAAATATCAAAATGCCTTTAGAGAGGAGGGACAGAGACTGCAATAAAATCAATTACATTGTCTAACATAAGAGAATACGGTAAAGCTAGGTGGCACAACAGATAGAATTCTGGCCTTAGAGTCAGGGGGTCCCGAGTTCAAATTTATCTTCAGACACTCACCAGCTATGTGACACTGGGCAAATCACTTAACCCTGTTAAACTCAGCTCTCTTATCTGTAAAATTAGCTGGAGAAGGAAATGTCAAGTCACTTTGGTATCTCTGCCAACCATGAAAGCGTAACAATTATTTTTGGAAACTACATATATGAGTGTATGTGTGCATACTCATCCACTTTAAAAAAAAATCACTCTATTTATCTATCATTTCTATTATACAGCTTTAAAATTCCAACCAGATCCTCTTGAAGCTAAATTTTAGCAAATGAAAATGAAATGATTCTGGAGAAAGTCATACAACAAAGTTGAGGCCACCAAAGGAAAACTCAAGCTTTTTTCAATACTCAGCGCTCTTGGACCTAGATCTTAAAATATTCCCAGTAGATACAATCCAATCAAATCCACTTTTACAAAGAGATTTTTAATAGAAACCCATAAGACAATTTTTAATCACAAAAACACTTTAAAAATCAATATAGTGTAGCAACATTTTTCTGTTGAAAGAATATTTAAATAAGGTCACTTGAAAACACTTAAAATGCCATTTGAGATTTTCCAACACACAGGTGATAATTTTGCTGCATAAAATAAAGACACCAGGCAACTACTACTCCAGTCATTTGGGTCAGTGGATTTTGAGAAGCAAAGGACATTATAGAAGTAGTTCACCTGAATACTTCTTTTGCAAGGTTATAATCTTAAAGCATACTAGTTATTCCTTTTTATTGAGTTTATTTGTTAAAATACTTTTTTTAAAAATTATGAGTAGAATGGTCCCATTAAAGTATATTTTAAAAGCAATGATTTGTTCTTCATTCATTCAATAAACCTTTATTAATTGTTTGCTATGTTCAGAGCACTAAATTAAGCTCAGGAAGATACCCAAGAAATAAATAAGATATGGTACTTTCTCTCTTGTAGCTTATCATCTAGCAAAATGTTTAGATCATTTATGGCCACAGATTGCTGTACTTAAACTATCAAAATATCCAAAAGGAGACATTAAATTCCAAGTTTTTTGTTTTGTTTTACTTTTTTTCTCTCCTAGTAACTCCTTTATAATCTAATAACTGAATGCAGTGACCCACGCCTTGTTCCTCCTCACTCCCTTGAGGACAAAAGGTAGACAAAAATATTTTCTAAAATTTGTCCTGTGTTCTCTTTATTCTGTTTGTCATCAATGATTAGATCAAAGCTAACAGGAAGGATCTTACTTGGCCTAAGATTTGGGAGAATCAGAATCCACAAGAGTGTGAGAGAACAGGATCATGGAAGGTATGATGGGGTCTTTGACTACAGTCAGAGAACTTGGGCTTTCATTAAATAAAATTTACCCCATAGAGATTGAGAAAGTCAGTTTCCTAATGTAATCCTTTAGGTGCTGAATGGTGAATTGAAAAAGTAACTGAAATATTGAGGTAAAGAAATGGTAATGACCACAAGTTGATATAATAATTAGTTGCCAAGTAGTCAGTACCCACTATGATGGAAAACATTCTAGACCAAAACATGGGCTAATATAATATGCTTCATAAGGCAGCATGACACACTCCAACCTGTATTTCTATTATAAAATGACTGTTTCCAAATATTCTAGGGAGAGGGAGAAAAAGTTAGAGTTCTGTTATCAACTACAGGAATAACTGTCATGCCTAAAGTTGCTAAATCTATTTAATTTCCAAGAGGAAAATCTTGCATTGATGATATAGAATTTGTCAATACAGAATACTGGTTGATTGCTTTATTTCCCCCACCCAGACCCCAGAGGTCCAACACACATCTACTTTCCAACACTCAGAGTGCCAATATTAGCAGTGTTTGATGAAAGGTAGGTTTCTTTCTGTGTGTATATACATACACATATACATCTTCCCCCCCCCCCCCATAAGTGAGGTGGTCACACAGTTGGGAAGTATCAGAGGTCAGATTTGAACTCAGGAAGATAAGTCTTCCTGAGTGTTGGCCCACTACTCTATCCACTGCCATCAAACTGGCGAGGGAGGGAGGGAGGGAGGGAGGGAGAGAGAGAGAGAGAGAGAGAGAGAGAGAGAGAGAGAGAGAGAGAGATTATCTCACAAATATGTTGAGTACGATTCCAGCATATACACACATATGAATATATAAAATACCAAAACATTTTAAAAATGACATGACATAGAACGAAAACTATTACAAAGCTTTCTAGATGTAGAATTTTCTAATTTTATTTGAAAATGGCAAAGTTTTCTGAAGCACAGGCAAAGAAATCATGCATTCATAGACTTAGAATTGGAAGGGACATGACAATACCAGCTAGCCCTTCCAATTCCCATACTTGAGGAAACTGATATCTGGGAAGATAATACTCACTTGGCCAATGTCACAGAGATAGAAGAGTAGTATTTGAACCTAGGTCAATATGATAGAAAAAATGATATATACCTGGAGTCAGAAGAACTCGTCCAAATACTGGAACTGCTACTTATTATCTGTGTTACTCTGGGTAACATTTCTGCATCTCAATTTCTTCAAACATGAAATGAAACGCATGAATCAGATAACCTCAAAGGACCCTTTCCATCTCTGAATCTATGATCTCTTGATTCCAAATCCAGGATTCTTTCCACTATGCCACACTTCTCAGACAAACTTATAATTATAGAACTGTAAATATTTTCTCTCAAATTCTTTCCTAACTCACATGGACCATTAGATAATGGGACCAGTCACCTGGTCTACCTATATGAAAATTTCTCTAATATATTCAGACACTTAGAAAACTTTGATTCATTAAAAAGGACCTTAATCTCTTAGAAATTAACTCATCTCCTATTGAAGTAGAAAAATAAATTGAATTACATATTTTTCTATTCACCAAAATGTTGTGATGTAGAAAATCTGCGAAGGGGCCTGGGTCAGAGTAGCCATGACAAGAAAGTTTTGCTTCGATCAAGAAATCAAACACCAGACTGAAATTTAACTGAATGGAAACATACTTCAAAAAGAACAAATTGGTAAAATAAAGTTTATCTGAAAATGAGTAATGGGAGTATGCATTTTCCTCACCCAAACCTATTTTTTCTTTGACCATTGTTATAAGTAAATGATTTTTTAAAATTTTAGGGGTTTCCTCCTTTTTGTTATTGCCAGTATTTTGAGAAGTCTAGATATTTGAAGAAAACCATATAGTATGCTTCAATGAATAATACTGACGAAAGAAAAAAATCCCTTGAAAAGAGATAAGAAAGAATATACTCTTTGGCTGGAGAAAATATATGTTAAAAATAAAAATAGAGGAAATGGGTTTTCTTAGCTTTCTAATGGAAAGAGAAGGCTAAGTAACAAGTCTTTGGTCTCACTTGAAAGCTCTTTTTTCTTTTTTCCCCAGTGTACAAAGAAGGACAAAGAAACCTACAGAAAGAGGGTCAAGAACTGAGATGGGGAAAGATAGGGAAGGAACCGAGCAAATATGAGATATGTCCCAAGCCAGAGAAAAATCAATATTGTTTTGGGAGGCTGCAAGGAGGGAACAGGATTATCTCTTGACTCTAAGTTCAGTGATAGTATTCTGATTAGTAAGAACAATCAATTAATTAAAAAAAAGGAAAAAAGAGAATTGGTCTCTAAAGGACAACATGCTAGCTGTAAAATAATAGAATGATCTAAGACCATAAGGTAATTATTCTTAGATAACAAGAACATCTGGGCCATTGGTGTTTGAATAATTGCTTTCTATCTAACACAATTCTTCTCTACTGATTCAAGGATATATACAAAAATGTCCTTCAAGAAAAGGAAATTAGTAGCAAATACATTCCCATTGTTCATTATCAGAAGTGGCAAACACAACAAAACAACACCAAAAGTCCCCCAACCATTCTTTCTTTTATAGCTGTACACCTTAAACTTAAAATTGCTACATGTTTTTATCTCAGAGGAACTATGATGAGTATAGGCAAGGGGTTATTGATTTTTGTAATTTCAGAAGAAAACCATCAATGTTACCATATTCATGGTGATAGCCAAAATGTCACTGACACCTATGTACATGGAACATGTTGGACAGAGCTCTTTGAAATCATCTTGTAATAAATCAGGTGGCATCTATCACCAGGGATGTATGGGTACCATGACACATTGTCTTTTTCTTTGTTCAAGACTAGTTTTATATTTTTATTATTGATGAAGATGAGATGTACCATTAAGTGTATACAAAAAATAGAAATAGATGAAAAACTTCATTAATTTTCTCTGCAAAAGAAAAAAGTATCCCTTTACAGGTCATTTACAGGATTTTTCTACTACAAAATAAATTCCTGACTGTTTATATCAGTTTTTAACTATTAGACATTTTCCCATTGAATATTTAAATATACCCAATTAAAATAATACATATTAAATATTTGCAAAAAACTGAAACTTTCCTCTGGAAAGCTAATGAAATAAAATAATAACCTATTTATATTTATCAAGATAATGATACTTAAGCATGACATAAATATCAATTTGACTTAGAATCACTTATTGCTTTCAAAGCTCAAAGGTTTATAAATAACTATTGAATTGGTTACCATACTTTAAAGGAAAAATATATAAAACTATACAAAGGCATTTAATTGAACTAATGCTCATCGTTAATACAACAAGAAATATTAGTGGCTTGTGATTTTGAAGCTTAATTGGTTGTCTTGAAATTTATTAGTCATACACTCTAGTTTTCTTTAATTTGATCTTTTTCTCCTCTAAAGGAAGTGGCATTCAAGAGTAGATGTGTCCAAAAAGGTGTAGAAATAAAACATGACTACCTTTTGGAGTTTATATGAAAAGGCACTTCAGTGCATTCAAGTTTAATTTTTATTAACATATGTCTTGACCTGGAAATATATGTAGCAATTGATAGTGTAAGTATGTGACTTATTTATCCAATTAAAAAAAACACCTGTTTACTCAATTAAAAAAACCCAACAATTAAAAAACAATAGCAAAACAAAACAAAACAAAAAAACTACTGATGATAATGAGTCTCCTTCCTGCAGTCCTAACTGTGGTATTCAGTTATCATCAAGAACAGACATCAACTGGTGCTCTAATCTTACTCTGATGGATGGAATACTAACCTTTCACAAGATGAGAGACACAAGGTGCTCTGGAGATAATAAAATTCAAATAGGTTTATTTCAAAGGGCGACTCAATCTCGCTTTTGTTCTTGGGTCACTTGACAGATCATTTGCCAATGTAGTTTTTGCGTCCTTCTTGGTCTGGCTTCCCATGGAGTGCCAAAGATTTCAAATCAAGTGATCCTCAGATGACAGAGTTCAGAAGTTGGTGTTGGTGACAGCTTGATGATTTTGTTTTACCAAACATGCTAAAAACTCTCCTGGCCAAAAGACTCTCTCTCTGCTTAAAATCTGCTAGAAGTATTGATTGTGAAGTTGGGAGAGTGCAAATGAAGGATGAATTTCTCAACTATGCTAATCATCTAGTACAACTGCCAATATTATGATAGCTAATTATGAATTTCAAAAGATCAGAGATTTCCATTTCAAACGTATACCTAATTGAAAGTCAAAAAAAAAGTGGATAACTAAAAAATATGGGCTGAAAACATATGGTCCTGTCTGAAAATTATGTACATATTGGCTTAATGTTTTCTCAAGCAGATAAAGTAATTTCTTTTATTTTTAATCTAGTGTCTCGGTTTGACATTGCATGTGAGAAGGGAAAGAGCAAGGCTAATATGAGCCAGCTCCCGCAAAGTAAGAAGGCATTCATTTTTCCATGTGTTTTCTATGGCAAACATTTTTGCCATTCTCTTTATTATGCCCTTAAAGTAATACAATCAAACAAGTAGTCATAGGTAAAATAATGCATATTTATTTTTACTATTTCCTGGTAAAAAGAATACTCGTTGTCACTTGCAAGTATATATTTATCTTTTATTAAGAAAGGAAGAGGAAAATGCCTATGCTTGCATGACAGACACAATTTGGAAAGGTTTTAATCCTCTTTTCTTATAGGCAAAATTTCAGTAAACTGACAAACATTTATTTACCACCTAATTTAGTGCTTCTTTATATCACACAAGCTACGTACAAACAGATAACAAGGCAATCTTAGAGGAGATGTTATTTGGAGCTGAGAGGACCAAGAAAAGCCTTCTGCATTAGTGGTGTCTTCAAGGAAATCAAATTGTCCAAGAAGGGAAAGTTAAGAGGGAGAACATCACAGGCATGGGGAGTATCGATGCACAGAAAAAGCAATTGAAGTATCAGGTACGAATAGTTGCAAGTAGCCCAGTATGGCTGGACTACAGATTGAGTTAAGGAAAGCAGTATATAAGAACACTGTGGAAAAGTAGGAAGGGGCCAGTCTCTGAGGGGCTTTAAATGAACAACTGAATTTATATAGTATGCTAGATGCAACAATGACCCACTGGATTTTAATGAGTAAGAGGATGATATGGTCAAGCAAAGTGCTTATGAAAAGCATTTTGTTAGCTATGTATGTGGTACATGAATTTGTGTGGGGCAAGAACTTGAGGCGCAGACAGCAATTAGAAGACTAATGCAATAGTCCAGCTGAGAGAGGTAATGAGGATCCCAAGTAGGGTGATGGTCATGCAGTCGAATTTTACACACAAACACACACACACACACACACATTTTTGGCAGCTAATCAGATGTGCATGCAAGGGGACAGATAACTATTTTGTAAATCACTCTGTCACAGAGAAAAAAACAATTGAAGAATCAAGTCATATATTAGGAAATATTAGCTTTATTATTAATCTTGTCATTTAAATTATGACAGTTTCCTTCTGAATGCAATATGAACACTTAGCTTATAAACAAATTTCTAGCCTAAAGCTCAGAATGATTTTTTTGTAGCAATTAAACAATATGTTAGACTCTTCTTTGGTGATTAAACTTCATTAATGTGTGTATGTGTATGTGTGAATCATAAATTTAAAATGGATATAGTTAACCAGGATTTAAGAATATATACTTTGTGATGTCTAAGTCTGCTACATCTTTATAGATATAGACTTCTATCACCTCAGGACAAGATGAGCTAAAAGACATGGGTAATCCACAGATATTCCATTTTCTATGCAAGTTTAGCCAGTGTTTAGTAACTGCCACCACAAGAAGGCCAATTGATATCTCTCTGATAAGTGGAAAGATATAAAAGTCAAAGGGAATGATAAATTAAAACATAAAATGATTTACAAAAACCTGTAGAAGAATGTGAGAAGGAATGAGAAAGAGTAAAGAATAAGTTTGCTGAACATTTGTCACAACCCAATTTGAGTTCATTTTAAAATGACACTAAGAGATGAAAAACAAGGAAATAAAAAATGGAAAAGATCTGTTAACATTTTGATGATAAAGTATTTCCCTTATCAGTGACAATGGAACCTACCCCATTTCAGCCCTTAACATCTTCTCTCATAACATGCTGAGGAGGTATGAAAGGCATGAAAGAAAAAAAAACTGTAAGAGCAACTAGAGCAGATCAAGTAGAAACAAAAGTCTTTGTTACAGAAAATAATTTTGAAGGATTGAGACTCAATATATTTAAAAGAAAAGAAGATAAATGATTTTGGGGAAAAATATCTAATAGGTTTGCTCTTAAAACTAAAGTAACTAAAATATCTTTTTAAAGGAACTAAATATTTCCCTTTGAAATTTTCTATAGCCTGTAGGAAAAAATAGTGACCTTCCTTATCATTTCATGGAATAATAAATACAGAGTAGAAAAGATCTTTTGGGCGAGATTCCCTGCCCCTCATATTTTCTAAGGAAGGAAGCAGAAGCCCAGAGATATTAAGCGAGTTGCCCACTGTTAACCAGGTAACAAGTAAATGGCAGAGGAAACAGGAATCAGGACCTCTAACTCCAAATTCAGAGCTCTTTCCACCACACATGGTCTTACTCTGTAGCATGCTTTTTTGAAGTGTCTTGTTATGAATCAAATAAAAAAAATGTATTGATGCTGTGTGAATCCAATTGTTATGTTTAGTTAGCTGTCATGTCAAGCAATATCACTTTATTAGAAAAATCAAAGCATATAAGAAACTGACTACCTATCTGGCAAGATTTTTGTCTCCTCACATTCACTTAAGCCAATGGGCTCTCCATTTGACTCAGAAAGCGTACCCTCACCTGAGACCTAAAATGCAATATAGCTATCAATGCTTCTTAAAAAGGAGCTCTGGTTCTTTTATAATCACATGCTCTGCTCTGTTCTTTGTGTACTCATAGTTATAGTTGAGCCATATTTGGCACAGGACAGGAGACAGGAAGGCTATGGGGGATACAGAACCACATCAATACTCAGTGTCCAAAAAACGACATGTACCCTTATTTTGTAATTTTATGATTCATTGTTCTTCCTTTTTTAAAAATAAGAGGCAATAAAGCTTATTACACAATATCATAACAATAAACTTATTCAATTCCTAAAATTTATGTAACTTTAAATTTGAAATCTGATTTCTAAAAGTTCTTTTTGCAGCAGCTATTTTTAATCTTCAGAGTCATGTTTTTCACATTGCCGTCAAAAGGTCTATTTAGTAGAAACCGAGTCCCAGGTGCCTCATAGTATTGCTGGAATCTACTTCATAACTTTCTACCAATTTAACATATCACTCCCTTAAGTGGATATTCATAACTAGCTCTGTCTACATCTATTTTGTTCATATTCTACTGAACTATATTTTGTTATTTGGTCATTGAAAGGATCATGTGAAAGAACACTGTAAATTGAAGAAAGGTTAAATTGTCCCTCTTTATGTGTCTCTGGGTCTACAGGATTACTCACTTTCTCAAAGAGGGAAATTAGTTTTGTTTGGCATGATTTGTTTTTGATAAGTCCATGTTGGCTACTACTTAACACCTTGTTACACTCCAGGTGCTTGCAAATTGATTGCCTAATGAATCTTTCCAAGTCTGGACATTAAACGAACAAGTCATTAATTTCCAGCTATCTCTGTTTGTTTCCCCCATTCTTAAAATAGCATGTGGTATGTGTCCTTTCCCCAGTTATTTGAAAATGAGCCAGAGCTCCACAAGTCCTCAAATTCACTTGAATAGCCAAAAGGTAATTGTGATTGTATTAAACATAGCTGAGCTGCTTATTTCAAAGTTAAACACATCAGCCTCCACCTTGGGAAACAGTTACTTCTGAAAGGATTTGAATGTAAGTCTTCTGCCCTTAAGTAGGGGGATGGATTAATCAAATAGTACACATTAAAAGGCAGTGTGAAGATGATGGAATGAGAATCAGTATTTTTGTTCACTTCACCTAACACACCTCCACAATAATGTAGAAAACACACTATATCAAACACTTATCAGGAAAGCCAAGAAAAGTCACAGTGAGTCATTTTTTCTAGCCCAGAGTAGCTTAGACAATAGACAGAAAGGTCTACAGACTCTGGAACTGGGTTTGACCAAAAGCATTTCAGCACACATTTCAGCATACATTTTAGCTCATTTAGGGACACTAACAATAGATACTAAATACCAGGATTATAAGTATTGAGGCAGAAAGAAATTTCAAGGGACCCCGAACCAGGGTTAGGAGCACGAATGAGTGGCAGCTCTTTCACCCCTTATCTGGTTTTAGGTCACAATTTCCCAGCAGAAAGGAATAGCCATGATCATGAGAGAGCAAAGGTGAAGTTCCAAACCTTAGCTGGGACTGAGAGGACTCAATTCTAACCTTCAGCCCTGCACACAAACTTATAGTGAATTAACTAGGTCAGGAATACTGACACCAAAGCAGAGCCAAGTAGCTCAGTCAGTTAGGATCTGCAGGATCTCATAGTGAGTTAACAGTGACTGAATCCTGCAGGAGGCTACTGGAACACAACCACACGGCAATCAAATAGACCTAAACTTGGGACAAAAACTTGCAGACCTCACACCAGGAGAATAGCAAATAACACCCCCCTCAAAACTCCCCCATTTCCAGATCTTACCACTTTGGATGCACCAGAAAATTGCAAACCCTAAGTCTGAGCTATGAAAATAGCAGAAGGACATAAAAAGAATTCAGGACAGGCACCCTTTATGCACCCCCATCCCTTCACCCCAAAGTGAGCAGAGCTCAATTCTAATATAAAATCTAAAGGTCAAGAAGTAAGGTGGGAGAGTGAGCAAACAAACAAACAAACAAACAGAAAAGAATCCAACCATAAAGACCTACTACAGGGAACCTCAAGATACAAACACAGAAGAGGACAGTCACTGGAAAACATAAGCAAAGGCTCAAAGAAGACTGCAGATTGGACACAAGCCTGAGAAGAATTCTTAGAGGAGGTCAAGAGATAAAAAGAGAGGAAAAAAAAAACAAACAAATAAGAATGATAGAAGAGAAATGTGCAAGAAAGTTATGCAAAAACTGATAACTTTGTAAAAAAGACACAAAACACTACTGAAAAAAAAAACTCCTTAAAAATCAAAATTGGCCAAATGGAACTTAATGACTTCAAAACAAACCAAGAAAGAATAAAGGGAAATCAAAAGACTGAAACAAAAAATAAATGTGAACTCTCACATAGGAAAATAGATTCACCTGCAAAATAAATTGAGGAGAGGTAGGTTAGAATAGTTGAACTACCTGAAAGCCATACGGGAGAAAAAGAGCCTAGGAATCATATTTCACAGAAATTGTCTTCATTGGCATCTTATTCTTATTCTTAGGAATCTACAATGAAACTGTATAAATGTTAAAACATTTCTGTATCTCTCTAAAATATGACACATACATTTCAAATGCATATTTAAAATAAAAGCCAATTTTTGTGTAACTTCATGGTGGAGTAGATCCACATAGAGTTTTATGCTAATTGTCAATTAGTTTTCCCCTTGGAAACAGAATATCTACCATACAGAGTGTTACCTGGGTTGTTGTTTTTTTAAACTGTTTGGTATTAACTCTGAATTTCTTTGTTCTCATGCAGTTGAAACAGATATTTAGCATTTCTTTAATGTCTCCTTTTGTGGCTTAATTATAAGTCATTCTCTGAAGTATAACATGATAAAAATTTATCAAGTAGCTTTTAGATCTCATAAAAGAAAAAGCCATCTTTTATTATATGAATTAGAAAGTTTGTCAGAGTGTCAATGTAACCCTACATGAAATCAACCCCCACCATTACATTCAAATAATGGTAAGGTTGTACCTTGAATATGTGTAGGTCAAAACATCTATTCTTATCAAATCTTGTTACATTGGGGAAGCACAGGGACAGCATCTCATTAATTTAAAGAACTCCACAATTTAGTTCCATTTTACTCTTTCATCTTACCTCATATGCTAGCCTCCTAACACTCTCCTCTTTTCTATTCCAGAAATGAGAAGGCAGAGTTGGTTGGTTATTGATTCTGAGAAGCAGATCATTTCAGTTGGACTTTAGGATCACAGCTAGAAGGGATGTCAGAGGTCCTCTAGATCAGTACTGCTTAAGTTTCAAGTCTCAACCCATATGGGGAAAATTTGGCAACAGTAAAATTGTTTTTGAATGGGAAACAACCAAAAATTAAAAATCAAACACATAATGAATCCAAGGTGTTTCTGGCAGTACTTGCCTGTACTGTACTGTGCAAATTTACTGTAGCCTTTGTTCTGAACACACAGCATGTGCACTTTGCCCTGTGCTTGCCATCGTGTTACCCCATGCCAACAAATGCTGCTGAGATGTAAACAGGCGCCACGAGGGGAAAAAGTTTAAGAAACCCTGAACTCTAGGCCATACTTCTGCTCTTCATTTTACAGGTGAGGAAACAAAATCAGAGCAGTTATACAACTTGACACAGTCGCTTGGTTAGTAAGTTTCTGAATCAAAATTCAAACCTAGCTCCCCTGACTCCTTCTACTGCACCCCTTTACTCAGTGCTTTGAGTGATCAATCATTCGTCATATTAGGGAAAGAGAGCATTAAAAATAGAAGGAGCTGGAATTTCCTATCCTTTATATCTTCTGGCCTCCTTACATGTCTGGAGTTGTAGCAGCTAATCTAATCCTGTCACAAGTTTGATTTTTCTTTGATTAGGGTGAATCATTGACATGATATCTGTGCTTTGACTGACTTACTGTAATAGCCCATAAAATAGGATCTTTTGCTGTTTTTGTTTTAGTATAATCAAGAAGTGTAACGACTCTGTTTGCATGTGATTAAGGAGGCTCTTTCCCACCCATTGTCTGACCTGGGAAGATTTGTAGGAGGGGTCACGCCTTTTGTTAATGAGGCTACTGGTTCTCAAGGGATGTGATACTCTAAGAGTGTATGAACATTTTATTTTAGGGCTCACGAATTGGAATTGTTTGTTTAGCCAGATGAGGAATCTGGGAAGCAGCTTCAAGAAGGCCCCCAGCTTTGAGAACGCAGATGTCGTGCTTCCCTCTCTGCTAACCATGGTTGGATTCTCTGTTGAATTACGGTTAGGCAGAGGAAGCCATGTCTGTTGATCTTTAATTTCTCTGCAT
Organism: Potorous gilbertii; assembly: GCA_028658325.1. Taxonomy (NCBI): domain Eukaryota; kingdom Metazoa; phylum Chordata; class Mammalia; order Diprotodontia; family Potoroidae; genus Potorous; species Potorous gilbertii. The sequence goes on from CM053771.1 coordinate 427,774,823, forward strand.
TTCTTTTGAAGTTCAAGGTGCTGACTCCCCTGAATTAGGTGAATAAAATACATGCTTCGTTAAAGGAATGATACATGTGCTTGATTAAAGTGATTGTTAACCCCTCAAAAGCTCCTTTCCTTTTATGAATGCAGATCTAAGAACCTGTGATAGCAGGTCCCCTTGTGAATGTTGGGTGCTTACTGATACACCTACCCTGGGTATGTATTAACTATCCCACTTCAGTTTTGAAGAAATTGGAACTAGTGAACAAGGGACAATTCAGAAGATCAACCCTAGGTAATTGAATGCCTGGGAGGATTGATGAAGACCAGGAAAATCCTTGCTGGATTGGAGTCATAAGAAAGACATGATATAAAGAATTCAGAGAATCTTAGGAAGACGTTTAAGCACTTATACAGAATGATAAAAGCAGAAAAAAAAACCATACACAATGACTATAACAATATAAAGAAAGTGGACCCAAAAAATGAACACTAACTAATAATAATGTAATTTATTGTAATATGTAAAGCAATATGTATATGTAAAGTTTATGTGTATTTATACATAAAGTAATAATTGATGCCTCCTGTTGATGGAGAAGAGTTGAGAAAACAACTCCCTCTGTTCATTGCAAAGGCAGTAGACTGGGCATGGAGAATACTGCATATAGTGCCAACACAGTGAGAGCGGTGCTTAGTTTTATTGAACTGTTTTTCCCCCTTTCTAAAAAAAGTCTTTATTACAAAAGACAGTTCACTGGGGAAAGGAAAGGTGGGAATATAATCTCAAACAAAAATCATGTAAAACCAAAAGATAGAAGTATAACTAAAAGAAAATATTTGAAGAACACAGATTGAGTTATTTTATTATAGGAAGAATTTAAAAATAGAAGAGGCATTCCAAGTTCATAAAAAAATCTTCATAATTGACAACTAAACTCTTTTCTCTAGATTGAAAAGCACTGAAATGGGAAAAGGAAAGCTAGAGAAAGCACCTCCCCAACAGAAGGGCTAAAAAATCTCCTTTTGTCAACATTTGAGGTAGAACACAATGAAAAGTGTTCTAATTTATAATAGGTGTTCTTTTCTGCAACATACAGATATGGCTATGAAGATTAGATGACTACTTTGTAAAGCTAATTTAATCTAGTTTTTGGTGGTAAATTATTAACACTTGGAATTGAGGGTTTATGACTGAAAAGCTGTCGGGGCTCAACCATATTAAACAGACACTCTCGGGATTCATGAAAGTGAAGCTTGCTTTAATGGGCCATTCAGTTTGCAGCTACCACACTGCCTGAGTTCCACACCTGCTCTCTTTTAGTTTAGACTTTGAATTATAAACAACCCCCCCACCACACACACACACACACACACACACACACACACACACACACACACACACACAATTTCTTAAACTGTTGCTGCAAGAAAGAAAGAGGATCCCTGCCTGGAAACTTCTTTTCAGTGGAAATAATTTGTTGAGCATTGAATTGAAAGTGAAAAGTACTTGGTTTTTCCCTATTAAACTTAGATAAATGTATCACTCAGGTAAGTGCATCATTTTCACCTTAGTTTCCTGTAAATGAAGATAATACTACCTGATTTAAATACATTAGTGGTATGTTTGATAATGATTTAGGCAATGCCCATAAAACGCTTTCTGTTTCTTTGGCAAACTGTCATTAGAAGAGTAGGAAAAACTCTCTAAGATTGCCTCCAATTTATCAAATCAAATGATAACTGTAAAGCCCTCAGCACATAGTAAGCCCTCTAAATGTCAACCGCTGCTGCTGCTGCTGCTTCTGCTGCTGCTACTGTACTACTAGTACTACTTGTTGTTCAATTGTGTCTGACTCTAACTCTTGATTCATGCCACTCCAAGCCATTGTGTCCTCCATTATCTCCCCAAGTCTGTCCAAGATAATTTTTGTTGACTGTCCATGGGATTTTCTTAGCCAAGATACTGGAGTGGCTGGCCATTTCCTTCTCCAGTGGATCACTGTTTTTACAGAATTTTCCACTATGACTTGTTCATCTTGGGTAACTGTGCATGGCATAGTTCATTAGTTCTCCTGAGCTACACAGGCCCTTCCACTATGATAAGGTAGTGATCCAAGAAGAGTCTGGTAGTACTACTACTGCTACTGCTACTTTAATTACTATTTGTCTTATCAGTTTTACATCTTGTTTGGACCTTTCAATGTTGTCTCTCCCTTGCCCATTGGCCACATACATCCCTTACCATGAGACTGCAAGCTCCTTGAAAGTAGAGGCTGATTTATCCTTTTTGAATTTCCAGTGGTTTAGCACAGAGCATAGTTAACTTACAGAAGGCACCTAATAAATGTCTGTTGACTTGATTTAACTTGATCTGAGTCCAGAATTGGGCTAGTAAATGTTTAACAATTGGTTCTCTGGAAAAAAAAAACCTAAATGCATACACACTCTTTTACATTTAATTTTTATTATTAATATTTTCTCCATCACTTTCTTAATTTCAGAAAATCAGCAAACAATAAATCAAGCCCCAATTCATAACAATTAAAATTTCCGAGGTATAAAAACTCATTGTGAAAATTTAGCAAACTGTTCTTGCAATATGTACAAGCTGCTTCCAGCACACCCTTTCCTGCATCACTACCTACTTATATATCTGTTGACGAATCAGTTCTCTCTCTCTGAAGATCAGTTTTCTCACCAATAAAATAAGAGGGGATGATGGAATCTCAGATCAATTTCAATTCTAACATTCTCTGCTTAAGACGTGTCAAAAAACCCACCAAAAAAAAACTGCTCTTAGAAATACACTACCTGAAAGTGACATCGAATTTGCTTGGAAGCCTAGTAAAATAACTTGACTGACATTCGAAGTCTGTGAGATCTTCAAAACCCAAAGGAGGTCTCTTGGTAAGTCTCACTTTCCTATAATCCCAGTCATTTTTATTCATTAGTACAAAACACCTGTAACAGCAGGAGCTACTTACATTATAATTGTTTCTTTCTCCTCTAAATTGCTTGTCATTATAAAAGAAATGACAGGGTGCAATGGGAGGAGAGCAGTGTGGCAAGAAGACTAGAGCCCATTTTCAATGTTTAATTGTTCTACAATGCTAACAACAGATTAAAAAGATAAATCAAAAGTTTGCAGAAAGAGTGAGGCCCCCAGTCAGTTTTATAGTTTCATTTGAGCTACAAAGATATTATTATACACTCATTTACAAAACAATGAGCTCTTGCTGTTTATGAAAGTTTAATCTCTTGGTTTATTGCCTTAATATATTTCACATTGGTAAGGTTTACTTTTAAATGAAATTTCTGACTATCTTATGTGGATGTTATTTTATACAGAGAACACAGACAGAATGAGTGTAACATCATAATTGTATTCATCTATGAAGCAATTAGAGTCAGGGTAATTGCTTCTAGTTCTCTCATATCTGCATACAAAGTAATAGAATTAATATTTTATCATTTGGCAGTATCACTTGTTAGTCAAGAATTCTAACATCGTGTTTCTTCTCTGTCTGTCCACAGGCATTAAAGTAGACCTTATATAAAATTTGGCTGAGGCAAAAGTTAAACCAAGTGAAAAATCTCATGGAATAAGTTGGTACTCAGATATAGCAAATGTCTCAAGGCATGAGCAAGACATCATAACTACAGGGGAAAAGGAGATGACAGCCTCCATCTAATTATTTAATTATGATTAATACAAAGTTTAGACTTGTTTGCTTACACCTACTCATCTTTTTTGAGTAGAACTGTAGTTGCAAATATGAATTTATGTCAACTGAGGCTGGTTGAGCACCTACTATGTGCACATTTACACTGGATATACAAAGACAAAACAACAACAAACCAGACCTGACTTAAAGAAGATTTTCTTTTAAATGAAGGCTTTATGGAAAGACATGAACAAGAATCATGTAGAGTAAGAAGGAATATTTACGATGTGCCCTAATATGGAAAAGTATAAAGATATTATTGTATAGAGAGTGCACCCAAGGGATGAAGCGATGTAGAGGAATTGAAAGATCATAATTACAAGGGTTTATCTGATAAGAGTATTATGCAACTGATGGGTAAGTACTCAGGTAAACTTGGAGAAGTGAGTAGTTTTTGGACATGCAGAGAAAAGCAGAAAGGTCTTCTAGATAGGATAGTAGCATAAGTAAACACAAAGGTATGTAATTGAAAAATATGGTGCCTTGTTATCCTCATTGGGGAGAGTTCACCAAACTAAGGGAGAGTCTTAATTACTCAACCATGCTTCATTGCCAACTTTAATCATGTCACCTTTTCATTTGCTTCATCTGGGGTTGTGCTGTCCTTACACATGGTAGCTCTGGTACGCTGCTTCACACATTTCCAATGGTTCCTCCCAGCCCCTACCTCTTGCCCTGGGAACAGTAATTGTATCAACATTTTCAATGATTGCCTATGTTGTCTACTTATCAGCTCTATGACTTTCCAGAATAAAGCTCCTTTCCTTGGTTACAACTTCTCTGTGTTATCTTTCCTCTTGGAATGTAAGATCCTTGAGGGGAGGTATTGCTTCTACTTTGCATCTATGTTTTGAGAGCTTAGTACAGTACAAAGGATATAGAAAATACATAATAAATTATTGTTCATTCATTTAGCCATTTGTTGTGTGTAGTACATGCCTAATAAATGTTTGCTGAAAGAATGAATAAACCTATCATGCAGTGAGTACAGCAGCATGGAAGGACATAAACAAGTCTTACAAATTTGACATGAAATCATAGTCTGTGTGGAAAAGTCTGTTCAAGATAAAAGTTTGATGAGACAAAGTTGGAACAGTGTGATGCTAATGGTGACTTAAAACTGTTAGGTTTAATCTGATAGGCAATAGGGAGACATCTAAGGTTCTGAAGATGACAAAATGAATAAAGTGTTTTTTTGTTTTTTTAGAAAGGTTAATCTGTTAGGGATAGCAAGATGAAAAAAACTAGAAAAAGCATCCACTAGGAGACAGCTATAGTAAAGTAAATTTTAGGAAATGAGAGACTAATCTAGGATAGTTTAAATGGATATAAGGAACAGATGAAGAAATCTTACAAAGGAAGAAGATCTGATAGCCTAGAGGGCTGAGATCCTGATAGAAAAGATATATTCTTTTGAAAGAAATGAGGTTGAAAAAAGAAGCTACAGTGCTCAATAAAATGATGTGTATGGGTTTTGATACATTTAATTGCAATGAGAGAAATTCAAGTGAAAGTACTGTAAAACTATAGAGATATGAGACAAATACTCAGGGAAGGGGAAAGAATTTTAAGTGTAAAGTTAAGCATTGTCCAAATAGAAGTAAAGAGTTGCATCTGTATCTGAAAGATTGATATGGTTTCCACTGGGAAAAAGCCCACATTTACCTAGCTCATTTATTTTTGTGTATACTTCTATATTCTTAGTATTTATCTCATTTAAGTGCAAATATTTTGTAATCATCAAGAAAAATGTCAAATTTATAAGAAGTTGGTGTATTTTATGGAAAAATACAACATAAACATTCATGCCTAGGACTTGAATTTGCAGATGTAGATAATTTTATGAATAATTTATATTAGGTATCTTAAAAAACTTCCTCATTTATGGATTTCATATTCATTGCACTAGAAACTGTTTGAAATTTTGGCCATATTTTTTGCTCATTGAAGTTTTTTTTAAAGTAGATGACAAAGAGGAAGAAAATGAAACCTTGATGGTTCTCTACAGATAAGAAGTCTCTTATACATACATCCATGTGATACAAGACTCAATGATTGATATGACTATGGATTTTCAATTTTGATTTCATGTTGGTGATGAAGACCATTATGATATTCTGAAAAATAAAGTTTTTGCAAGGGATCCAGGAAACAATTAATGTTCAAAAGTAGAATTATCCCCCAAATACAATGAAAAAAATACTCCTCCTTTGCATAACGTGAAAGAGTGCCAAAGACGTCAAAGTTACAAAGTCTCTGAGATGAGTGAAAAGATAGAAGGGAGAAAGAAGGGAAGGCAAAATGGGAGGGAGAACAAAATGGAGAGAAGAAGAGGGAGAAAAGGGGATAGTAACAGGAAAAAGAAAAGTAGGGAAAGGAGGAGTAGTGTTTACAAGTGGATGGGGGAAGGAGTGATTGTAGTAGGCAAATTAGTGCTAATGATAAATAAAGCAAATATTTAAAAAGTGTCTACTATCTTCCAGGTACTTGCTGGATACAAAGTCAAAAAATGAGCTTGCATTTTTCATGTTGGACAACATGAATATATGGAAGTACATCAGCAGTATAAGAATCCAAATGGAAGGAAAGCAATTGGAGGTCAGAAAAAGAGAAAAGGCTTTATGTAGGCAATAGCATTAACAATAACAGGTAGAGATGAAGACAGAATGGATTCTGGGCATACAGCATTACCTACTCAAAGGTACTGTATAGATTGAGGAAATGGAATATGTTATCCAAGAAGGTCAGTTCAAGTGGTCTGTACAATGTGGGAAGGGGAGTGCCTAATAAGTTTGGGAATATATGTTGGAGGCAAATTAAAAATAGCTTTAAGTAACAAAAAGAGGAGTTCCTTTTATCCAAGAAGCAATAAAGACCTAAGTTGTCTTTTTTTGTGTATCTTTCTCTATTTGTCTCTCTTTTTCCTCCAAATTCATTAATTTATTTTTGGTTTTCAACAATCACTTCAATAAGTTCCAAATTGTCCTCTCTTCCTTTCTTCCTTTCCCCTCTTTCCCCAAGACAGCATACAATCCTATATGGTCTCTACACATGCATTCCTATTAAACACATTTTCACAATAGTCATGTTGCATAGAAGAATTAAAACTAATGGGAGTAACCATGAGAAAAACAAAACAAAACATAACTCAAGATAAAATAGTCTGCTTCATTCTGACTCTCAACTCCATAGTTCTTTCTCTGGATGTGGACGGCATTTTGCATCATGAGCCCTTTGGAAATGTTTTAGAGTTGAGTTCAGTGAAGGAGTGATACATGTAGATTTGGATTTAAAGAATGTTACTTTGGCAACTATGAATTGTAGAGATGAGGTCCTTGAAGTAGAGAAACTAATTAGGAAGTGAATGCAATGGAAAGAGTTTGTGATGGGTTCATCTAGGATGGTGGTCATGTGACTGGAGACAAGAGAATGCATTTGAGGGTCAGTGCTGAGATGGAATCAACAGGATTTGAGAACTGATTAGACATGGAGAGAATGGGAGAAGGAAGAGGCAAGGATGGAATTAAGGTTTTGAATCTGAGAAACTAGAAATAAACTCAACATAAACAGGGAATTTCGAAAGACAGAACTGTTTTGAGGAAAAGATAACAAGTGATATTTTGAACATGTTGACTTCAATGCCTTGGGACATCCAGTAGGAAATGTTGACTAGGCAGCAGTGACATGGGACTGGAGCTTAGGAAAAAGACTAAACATTAAATAGGGCTAAATATAAAAGGTGTCCTAAATGTCTTCATGGAATTTTAAGCTTGAATAGATTACACCTATGTCCAAAACAGAACTCATCTTTCCATCTCTACTCAGACTTTTACTCTCAGCGCTGCCATTATTTTAAAGTCTATTGTAAATTCCTACCTTTCCCAGAATAACTTTCTCTCTCTCTTACACCTCACCTAGCTGCTTCATGCTTGTCTCTAATAACCTGTTATCTTTCAAAGCCACTTAAGCACCTCAGCTGAAAAGGTCTAGCCTCTCAGTAAAGGGTCTCAGGGTATAAGAAACTCTTTCTGTACTGTTCTATTTTCTGAACTAACTTGTTTACATTGAGTTTATATCTAGTCACTCAAGTTTAAAAATTTAAGCTATTAAAGCTTAAAAGTACACTCCGATTTTGGGGCTGCCCTGTAATAGCCATGGGAGTCATTTGTATGCAGATGATATTTGAATGGATGGGAGTGGATGAAATCAGTAAAAGAGAAAATACAGTCAGAGAAGAATTTAAGACAGAGTGTTGGCAGTAGGGTCACATTTAGGGGAGGAGGTGTGCTTGATAATGGAGCAAAAGAGAGTGGGAAGCGTGCAGAATCCTTTACCCCATCTTTTATCCCTCTGAGAATCAAAATAAGATAATAAATGTTTCCAAATAGCTCTCACTTTGGGTTCCTGTCAAACATATCTCATTGTTGATCTGCCATGAATTATTAGAAAAAAAAATTTTGCTTTGATTCTTCCTTTTCTGGGGGTTAATGTATTGTGAAAAGGAATTGAGTTCAATGACTTAATCTAGTCACTTTCTGACAACTCACGCTAAACTTCCAAGACTTAAACAATTCCCTCTAAGTTTTCATCTTGTCCAATAAGGCCTAGCTGAAATCCAGCTACCCTGTGAGATGTAGTGAAGAGATTAGGTGTCTGCATCATCTCCCCTGTTTTTCCTTCCTGAGTTCTATCTGCTCTAGTCTTTCTGGTGATATTGTTTGAAACTAATGGAAGTCAGAAAAGGAATAGTCTATGTTATCGCCACTAGTGGGAAGTTATAAACTGAGACCCTTTACTGAGAGGCTAGATCTTTTCAGCTGAGATGGTTTAAGAGGCTTTGGAAGATAACAGGTTATTGGAGACAAGCATGAAGCAGCTAGGTAAGGTGTAAGAGAGAGAGAAAGTTATTCTGGGAGAGACAGGAATTTACAATAGACCTTAAAATAATGGCAGAGCTGAGAGCAAAAATCTGACCAGAGAAGTAAGAGTAACAGGTCAAAATTGACGTTATGGGAGTCAGAGAGGGGAGACTGTCTAAAGTCAATGACTGTTGAGGTGTTCCTAAGCAGAGAGCTCAATTTTCAAAGGAACCCAAAGCTCTCTTGGACCTTCCTGCTCTGAGTGGTAAAGGAGCCTGTCTTGAGGCATAAGCATCTAGATAATTTTCAGGGAAGTATGAACTTTCTCAAGTGGAAATTTGCTTGTTTGCTTTTAATCTGGAACTCCTCTGAATATGGTCTATAATGCCTTTGCTATCTTTGTGTTTTCCAAATAATTATACCTTGTAGTTCTACTTTTGGACCTGAAGATAATACAGTGTTAATAGGAAAAGCGCAGAATCTTGCCTTCTTATCCACTCTCCCTCCCCTCCCCTTCAAACCTTCTAGATTACATGGTAAGGTTTAAAATCATATCAGCTTCCACACTGGCAGATGGATTCACAAACAGAACACACACTCCACAATATTGGGAAATGTTAAAACATGAAATATGGAATGTGACTGCATCCAATTTTCTAGGCTGATGTTCATGCTGATAAGATAATTTTTAGTGTGCACTTTGAATTCAATTTCCTTTATTTTAACAAAACATATTTCATGCACATCGCTTACAGATGGAATAACTCGGGAAAACATAATCAGTTTTATAGGCCACATTCTAAGAGAGATTTAAACAATTCTAGCTCACCAAATATTTTTTTTGAAAATACAATATTAACACATACTACTCTTCTCATTTGTTCTAGGTCACCATCTTCATAACAACACGGAGTTTTTTTAAATTAATAATCTTAACCTCTGCCTCATGGATACTTCCTAAAAAAGACCTAGAACATACTATATGGTTCCCACAAATACTCGAGAGAAAATATTGTTTGCCAATCCATTTAGAACACAGAATTTAGGAAGGACCATTACACAGTAATCAATATTCTCCATATTTTACAGATGCTGTCAAGGGTCTCCAAATTTGTCTAGTGAAAAATAGTGAAAAGTTCAAGGTATTATTTTCATTGTTGTTAATATTATTTTGTCATTAATTCTAAAGTATATGTACAATGAGGGGGGAATCACCAGTTTTACCATGTGATTTGATGATGACATGCAGGTTACCCTCAATATATGGAAGCAAGGGTTTCTATAAAAGTAGCTGTAAGCTAGTTCTTTATATGTGGAACCTAATTTTCCCACTTACTTCCATTATGTCATTAGAGATGTCATCCTACAAAAAATTGTCTCAAAATGTAATAAATTCACATTTGCTTTAAAAGGTGAATTTTTTATTGGTGAGGCTGCTAGGTGATCTAGTACATAAAGAAATGGTCTTGAAGTCAGGAAAATCTCAATTGTATGACCATGGGTAAGTTAATTAACCTCTATTTGCTTCAGTTTCCTCACTAGTAGGGGATAAAAACAGTCCCTGTCTCTCAAGGTGGTTATAAGGCCCAACTGAGATAACTTTTGTGGAAGGGCTTGGCAAATATTAAAGTGCTATCTGCATACTGGTTATCATTGTTGCCATCAGTACAGACATATTTCAGTGATGTAGATGATGCAGTGGAGAGAGTGCTAAACTTGGAGTCACGAAGACTCATCTACCTGAGATCAAATATGGTCTCAGACACATACTAGATATGGACCCATGGCAAGTCACTTAACCCTGTTTACCTCTTCGCAACTGATCTCATCACTTCCTGGCAAAGAGAGGGAGAAGAAATGGAAGCAGTATCAGATTTTGTATTTTTGGGCTCAAAGATCACTGCAGACATGAAATTAAAAGATGCTTGTTCCTTGGAAAGAAAGTTATGGTAAAATGAACATCATCCTAAAAAGCAAAGACATCACCTTGTTGACAAAGGTCTACATAGACACAGGTCACTATGGTCAAAGATTACAGTTTTTCCAGTTGCAATATATGGTTGACTTGGACTATAAGGAAAGTTGAGAACTGCAAAATTGACACTTTCTAATTGCAGTGCTAGAAAAGACTTTTGAAAATCTCTTGGACAGTAAGGAGTTCAAATCAGTCAATACTTAAAGAAATTAATTGAGTTTATTCACTGGAAGGTCAAATACTGAAGCTTGAATATTTTTGGCCCCATAATGAGATAATAGGACTCATGGAAAAAGACTCTAATGGTGGAAAAGAGTGAAGACAAAAGGAAAAGGGGATGACAGAGGATGAGATGGATAGACAGTGTCTTGAAAACAATGAATATAAACTTGGACAGACTTTGAGATATAGTAGAGGATAGCAGGACCTGCTATAGATAGAGGTTTGCTATGGTCCATGGGATCACAAAGAGTTGCACATGATTGAACAACTGAACAGCAGCAAGAATGAGAGGGAGAAGGAAATGGCAAACCACTCCAGCATCTCTGCCATGAAAATCTGGGGTAATTAAGAGTCAGATATGATTGCAGATGAATAAACAACAAAAAACTTAAATACTGATTATAGCTGTTCTACAATTTCTAGTCTAAGAGAGGTACCTGGAACTTTCAGAAATTATATGCCTTGCTTAGTATCACTTGCCCATAGGCACTACACGTCAGAATCCAGGCTGTGCTGATTCTGAGATCAGCTCTTTAGCTGTTATACCATACAACAGAGTGGCAAATGACAAACTGAAACCAGAAAGTTTATTGCTGCATGGGCTAAAGAACAGACTATGATAGGTAGAAATTCCTACATACAGTAATGTCTCATCATGATAAGAAGTAGAATATAAGTTTTCAAAAAATCCGCAAAACTCTGGCAAGTCCTTACCTCAATAGACATGATATGAGAGTCTAAACCTAGGGAAGGCTTGTGTCAAAGTTCAATATGGCTGTTTAGGGAACATTATTACCAAAGGGATGCCTATTGATAAAGGGTTTTTTTTGTTTTCCATCTATCTATCTATCTATCTATCTATCTATCTATCTATCTCTCATATGTTTCTTGTCTATCTTGTGGGGCAGAGAATGGGGAGGGCAAAGAAACTCGTGGAAGTGTCTATTGTATGCATGAAGTCCACACAGTGGAGGAAACAACTAAATTAATGAAACCATAGATCCTTGAAGGACTGACATACAAGTGTAGTATGCTCAGAGTAGTTATAGGAAAGGTTGCCAAGTCAGTTCATCACACTATAACAAATACATGATTTGCACCTCCCATAATGTTTTTGTGCTACAAAATTTAATGGAGTCAGATGAAATGTCATCTGCTACTTGTTAATCTTGCTTTTATATGGTTGACTGGCCTAATTTTATAGGGTTTAAAATTCAACTCCTTATCACTTATTTGGCTGGACCTTCAGCATTAACCCTGTGAAATGTTGCATACCATGCACATGCACATGTCCTAATTAAACAGTGCAGTTTATAAGGGTTTGCTGTAATTTTAAAATCTGGTATCAATTAGCAATCAAATCTTTAAAGGTTCAGGTTCAGTTTGCATTTTTTTTCACGCCTTTACTACATGTTACCACAGTTGGAACACACACACAGGCACACACACACGCACACATCTAAACAGTTTTAAACAATGGAGTTGATAGTTTTGCTTTATTTTTCCCCTTATTTGTCAATCACTAAATATTTATTAAATTCCTGCTCTGTGTCAGTCACTGTGCTAAGCCCTGGGGATGTAAAGAATGACAAAAGAGTCCTTATTTCCAAGGAGCTCACAGTCTAATTGGGGAGATGACATGCAAACAACTACGTACAAACAAGCTTTTTACAGAATACACTGGAACCAATCCACAATGGGAAGGAAATAAAACCAGGGGTATTGAATAAGGCTTCTTGTAGAAAATGGAATTATTAAAAGGAACCTAGGGAAGCCAGGAAAAGGAGACGAAGAGGGAGAATATTCTAAGTATGGGGGCCAGCTAGTGAAAATACTAAGATTCAGCACAGAGATTTTCTTGTTTGCCCATTTAGTTGTATTCTTCCTAGATAAGACCAAATTGTAGAAATTATTACCATATAAACATTAGTATGAATGCTGAATTTTGCCAAGAGAAATATATATATATATATCTATATATGCATATATATATATATATATATATATATATATATATAAAACGCATATATATATATATATACATACACAATATACATATAGGCATGCATATGCAAATACATGTTAGATATAGAATATATCTATATTTAATCGAGAATTTTATAGTTCCCCAAGTACTTTGTGATTGAATTGAGGTACCATTGTTAATGAGCATGTATTGATCAACTATTCTGTTGTCAAGTGGTTTATCATCTCTTTGGAAAAAGAGGATAAAGCATCCCCAAAATATGCCATGACGTATATTTTGCCAGATTTAGATCAGGTGAAATGCCTGTAAGTTCAAGTGCAAGTCTCTGGATAACTCTGAGAAGTAGCCATAATTGCCACCTGTCACTGCGGAGATACTGAGTGAAAAAAAGTATACACTTTTGCAAAGAATTATCTTTTGTTAATGTAAATAAATTACATATATACTTTACAACTTTTGCTTATCTGACATATTTTCTGAATTCTGTCAAATCTACCTATAAAACCTATCATCCATTATTTCCCAGCCCTTTCTTGCCAAACTCCCAGGAAAAGCTGTCTACACTAATGGCCCCCATTCCCTCTATTTTAACTCCACACTGTTCATCATTCAACTCTCATCATTCAATATGAAGCAGCTCTTTCCAAAGCTCACAATAATCTCTTAGTGAACAAATCTGATGTGCCTTTTTCTGTGTTCAACCTTCTGTAACTGCTGAGTTCTATACTACTGGTCACTTTCTCATTCTGAGTACTCCTTTCTCTCTGGGTATTAAAGATACTGCTTGTTCTTCATTCTCTTCCTGCCTGTGTCGGTCTTTTACTTGAGTGTGTACATGTATGTATGTATGTTTATATGTACAAATACATAGGTATATGTAAATATATAAGTATGTATAAACATACACACATATGCCCCAGACTCTCCCCTGAGCCATAGTCCCATATCACTAGGTGCTTATTGTTACTTCAAATTTGGCGTTCTGGAGATAGTTTAAACCGAACATGTCCAAAATGAAACTTACTATCTCTGGTCCTTAGACATTCTAAATGTTCCTATTCCTGAGAAAGATACCATCATTCCTCTAATCTCCTAGTTTCATATCCTTGGCTTTCTCGCGGTCACATATGGTCTTCTAGTCCTTGGGTGCAGCTTTTTAACTGAGTCCAAGTTTTACAGAACAATCTTTTTACTAAGGGGATCTGTTCTGTGAAGTTTTGATTCAGTCAAAGAACCACATCTGAGGGCTTAGAGGGCCACATGTGGCCTTGAGACTGCAAGTTTCCCACCCCTGTACCTAGATCCTTCACTCTACCCTCAACTTACATATTCAACCAAGTGTCAAATCATGCCATTTCTCAAATGAGAACCTTTCTACTCACATATTCAGCTACCATTTTTGTCTAAAACCTCATTACCTTATTACCACTATGACTTTCTGGTTGGTCCTCTTGGATCAAATTTCCTATGAGCTATTAAAATATACAAAATGGAATAACTAGACCCAGTTTTCTTGGTTGATATTCATTCTCATGAAATAATTTTACTGTGCCTTTTGAATTAAATTTCCTTTATGTTAACAATGATATTTCATGTGCCTTTGACATGATTTAGAGCAGGATTTCTTAACCTTTTTTGTGTCATGGACCTCCTTTGGCTGGCTGGCAAAATGTAGGGGCTTCTGTAAATGTTTTATAATGCACAAAATAAAAATATATAGGATTACAAAGGAAATCAATTATTTTGAAATATGATTATTTATCATCTGTCTATTCAGCTATTTATCTGTCATATATCTATATTTTAAACAAATTTATGCAGCTCAGGATAAGAACCCTTGATTTAGAGAGACTCTATTATTTGAAATACTCAGATAAGTGCCATGGGTCCCAAGAGAGACTTTAACCATGCTATAACTGGATTCTTATCTTAGGTTCAAATGTATTTATGTTTGAGTGAAAGTGTCAAGTTTTCACAAAAAATAATGTCTTTGAAATACAGTTACATATCAGTGGGGAAAATGGCAGGTGTATCCAGCTGTTTCATTAATTCTTTGGTGCCATTAATTACACAAAATGCCAGAATTAGAATGCAGGCACTTTCTACTCTGTGCTAAGATCTGCTTGGCTTTATGGGAAGCTTCTTTTTGAGGTATACTCCCACTTTGCTTAGATTTGAGTATACTGACATGGCATTCACACTTCATCTCTTTGTGTTGGAGAAAAGTATCGAGGTTCGGTTCTGGTGATAGCAGAAATTGATCCCGTCGGCCATCTGGGCAAATTTCATACCTTTTAAATTAAGATGATGCATCTTAGTTAAAATGAAAAAAAAGCCCAACTCTTCTCTCAATGGTTAAGCCTAAGGCAAATGCTAGCTTTGCACCCAAAGATAAAAGAGATGTTATTGTTTTGTGGTTTTTGAAATTATGCAAATCTTGTTAGCTCTTTTCACAACAGTACGTTCAGAGGAGTGTCAGGAAAAGGTTAACACCAGTGTGCTTGTATTATCAAAGCAAGGAGAGAAAAGGTTATGTTTTTCCAGTGGAGAAAAATACCAATTTTTCTGTCTGTTTTGATATTTTTTTCCTGTACCCTTCAAGTAATTGAGCTGCTAGCATGAGTTCTTTTTATTATACATCCTCTAAGTCAAGCTTTTGTTCTCAAAATGCCATCTTTACAAAAGCTAATCAACAGTTCTAACCTCACCAGGCATAAGGATGAGGAATCACCTCAAAGAAAATCAACAGATATAAAGCTTATTAAAATTATTTTTATGAGTCAAATGGATATTGGAAACATGATAAATGCACAAAAGTTCCATATGGAAAGTATGCACATAAAATGAGACACCTTATAAATATTGTATAATTACCAGCATTAAAAGGTGACATTTTTTCTTCCATAAATAAGAAACATCTAAAACTAAATTGCTAGGACTACGTCTCATTAAAAAAAATTGAACAAAAATTATACATTTTTACTTGAAAAAAGCTTTTTGTTTAGTTCAAAGAATTTAATACACTGAATGTGATTTTGATTTGAGCTTCAAGTTACTTTAAATTCTTTCCACTTATACATAAATTCCAACTGCTACTATAGAAGGCTCAATATTGCTTTCATAATATTGATCAGCTTTTCAGGGACTATACATAGTTCATCTGAACCAATTGACATTTTGCTTGGCTAAGTCTAATACTCTGGGATAGGGATACTTGGATATTCATCTCCTTAGAAAATCAAAATGAAGAGGCAAATTACACAGTGATTTCTCTGTGAATGTTCTTTTTATTTTCTTTTTTCATATCTCGGTGTTGGAGGTAAACAATATGCTTTACTGTTCATAATCAAAAGACAAAATTATCAATCTAAACATAGGCCAACTATTTTGTATATTTTGATCCTGGGAGAATTGATTTTTATTCTTTCTTTTCTATGGATAGGATTTGATTTTGTAGCTAATTAGCACATGATGTGAAGTTTTGTCACATATAATTTGTCTTAGAGTACTTATCACATGAGGATGAAGCTAAGATGGCAGAGAGAAGGCAAGGACTCACTTGAGCTCTCCCCCAAACCCCTCCAAAGACCTTTAAATAATGCCCTAAAACAAATCCTAAAGTAGCACAACTTACAAAAAGACAGGGTGAAAGAATTTTTTTGCCCAAGACAACTTAAAAGTTTGGCAGAAAAGGTCTGTCACACCAGGATAAGAGTGGTATGCAGTCCAGGGCAGGACATACCAGCACAGACAAGGCTCCTTCAGACTAGGAACAGGCCTTGGGAGTCAATGAATCAGTATCTGCAGAGGCTGTTTCTAGAGGTCTCAGCCCACAGATGGTAAGGGAGTCAAACTATTGGTCAGAAGGAGATTACATCATTAACTTAGGACCCTGTTGCTTTAACCATACTCAGATCCAGGTCACAGTTCTGGGTAGCAGTTTCAGGGTGAGGAGGAGCACTAGCATAGCAGAGCTTGTGGCCACAGTGGATCAGGGACCCTCATCCCAGTTCCAGGGCAGAAAAGAGTGTTTGTGGTAATTCATTAGCAACAGCACAGAACAAGAAAGTGGTGAACACACCTCTCTTAGATCATACCACTTTGGAAAAACTGGAAACTCACAGGTCCCTAGAAGTATTTCTGAAAAGACCTGCACAAAACTTTTGAAGCTTGGAACAATGTGCCCTCAATCCTGGAAGCAGAAGCCCCTTTTATCAAAAATTAAAAGTCAAGAAATAGGCCAACAAAATGTGCAAACAATGGAAAAAATTGTGACCAGAGAAAATTACTATGGTGACAAAGAAGATGAAAACACACTCAAAAGAAGACAGTAAAGTAAAAATTCCTATATCCAAAGCCTTCTAGAAGAATGTGAATTGATCTCAGGTCATGGAAGAGCTCAAAAAGAATTTTAAAAATCAAGCATGAGATATAGAGGAAAAAGTGGTAAGAGAAATGAGATTGATGCAAAAAAATCATTAAAAAGATTGATAAAGGAGGTACAAAAATACTGAAGAAAACAACACCTGAAACAACAAACTAGGCCAAATGGTTAAAGAGGTACAAAAATCCAATGGGGAGAAAGCTTTGAAAAGTAGAATTGGTTAAATGGAAAAAGTGGCACAAAATTCTTCATTTGAAAATAGAATTGGTCAAATGGAAAAGGAGGTAGAAAAGTTCACTGAAGAAAATAATTCCTTAAAAATTAGAATTGAACAAGTGGAAACTAATGACTCTATGAAACATCAAGAAACAACAAAGGAATGAAAAAAAATAGAAGACAATGTGAAATACCTCATTATAAAAACAACTGACCTGGAAAATAGATCCAGAAGAGGTAATTTAAAAACCATTAGACTTCCTGGAAGCCAAGATTTAAAAAAGAGCCACAATATCATCTTTCAAGAAATTATTATGGGAAACTGCTCTGATATTCTAGAATCAGATAGCAAAATGGAAATTGAAAGAATCCATCTATTACCTCCTGAAAGAGATCCCAAAATGAAAATTTATCATATCCAAATTCCAGAGTTCTCAGGTCAAAGGAGAGAGCATTGTAAGAAGTCAGAAAATGCAGGTATCATGAACTCACAGGATAACACAACATAGAGCAACTTCTATGTTAAAAGATCTGAGGGCTTGGAATATGAAATTTTGGAGGACAAAGAATGTAGTGTTACAATCAAGAATCACCTACTCAGAACAACTGAGTATAATCTTTGTGGGGGAGAGATGAATATTCAATTAAACAGAGGACTTTTGAACATTCCTGATGAAAAGACTGAACAGAAAATCTAACTCTCAAATACAAAACTCAAAAGAAGCATAAAAAGGTAAACAGGAAAGAGAAATCATAAGGGACTTTGTAAGGTTAAACTATTTACATTCCTTCACGGCAAGATGATATTTGTAACTTGTAAGAACTGTCTCATTATTAGAGCAGTTGGAATGAGTATATATAGACAAGCAACACAGGTGTGAGTTGAATATGATGAAATGAAATCTTTAAAAATGAAATAAAGTGGTAAGAAAGAAGAATGCACTAAGAGAAAGGGAAAAGAGAGGCAGAAGTGGGTAAATTATCTCACAAGAAAGAGCTATTACAGTGGAGGGGAAGAGGGGGAGTGAGGAGGTATGAGTGAACTTTCTTCTCATCAGCATTGGCTCAAATAGAGAATAATATACATACTCAATTGAGTACAGAAATCTATCTTACCCTACAGAAAAGTAGGAGGGGAAGAAGATAAGAGAAAGGTAGGTGGGGTCCTCATAGAATGGGGGCATAGAAAAGAATGGAGGGAAATACAGTTAGCAATCATAACTGTGAAAAAATTGAAGCAAGTTTCTCTGATAAAAGTCTCATCTCTTAAATATATGGAGAAATGAGTCAAATTTATAAAAATAGGAGCCATTTGCCAACTGACAAATGTCCTGATGTCATTGTCTACTTTGAGAATGGAGGGCACATGACAATAACAACCCATGACTTTATAACATCTCATGTTCTTCATGTTCACCTCTGCTTCTTGGAACCTCTATTTTCATCAGGTCATATCTTAAATGTCACTTCCTTCCTGATTCCATCAGATATTAGATAAGTGTGCTCCATCCAATATTTTGTATATTGCTTTTAGAAATTAATCTGAATACCTACAACTATGTTTTCCCCAACAGGAAACAGATGAAGAGCTGGGATTGTCTTATCTTTTTATTCATTGCCCCAGTAGCTTAATAAATGATTGTTTTAAATATCCTTTATTTAAAATGGGCAAACACTGAAGATCTTAACCTTTGTGAATGTCTTTGGCATTCTTCTGTAGCCTATGTACCACTTCCCATAATGATATTTTTAAGTGCATATAGAGAACACATAAGATAGCAAAGAAACCAATTATATTTAAATTGTTATTAAAAAAAACTAATAAAAACAAAAAGTTCACAGACCCCCAGTTAAATACTCTTGCATTAAAAAGTAATTTTATCAGATTATTCAAGCTCTTCTCCTATGGACCATCTCCTACCCCCACCTTTTTTAATCAATTAAAGAGGTTAAAGAAGACAAATTCTTCCAATTCCCACAACTCCCAGACAAGATTATAATTATGTGAAGTGCTTGAATCAAATAATCCACGGTTAGGGATTTCCCCCCCCCCCTTTGTTTTAAAGAGGAAGATAGTGCTTCAGACCTAGGATTTCATCAGCATAGGGAATTCCATATTACTCTTACAGAGTTCCCCAGGGAAATGGAGAGTCCTTGTATGACTAGGTTCACAAGCTAGTATGTGCAGGAGGCAGGTGTTGAATCCAGGTTTTCTAAGTAGCTATTCCATCCTCCAAAGCATTTTTTAGATACAGTAGATGGAGTATACAGATAAAATGAAAAAAAAAAGTAGTTCCTGTCCATAAGAGAGAATAGAGCCTATGCTGGCATAATCTAGGAATTTCCCCCACTGAGAACTCAAAGACTTTGAGAGAAAAATGAAAGGCAAGATGGAATGGAAATCTTCCCAGGGTGAGTCTGAGTATACAGTTCCTAATCCCTGCCCTTAGAGCTTACATTCTGCAGGGCTAAAACATGGAAATACATGCAAATGTATAAATATATGCAGGAGGATTTGATGGATAAGAGAAAGAAATGGAGGGAAGGAGAGAGAGACAGAGAGAGAGAGAAAAAGAGAGAAAGAGAGAGATAGAAAGAGAGAGAAAGAGAGAGAGACAGAAAGAGAGAGAAAGAGAGACAGAGAGAGAAAGAGAGACAGAGAGAGAGAAAGAGAGACAGAGAGAGAGAGAGAGAGAAAGAGAGACAGAGAGAGAGAGAGACAGAGAGAGAGAGAAAGAGAGACAGAGAGAGAGAGAGACAGAGAGAGAGACAGAGAGAGACAGAGAGACAGAGAGACAGAGAGAGAGACAGAGAGAGAGAGAGCTAGTTGGCACAGTGGATAGAGCAGTCAATATGATGTCAGAAACACAAGTTCAAATCCAGCCAGACACCTATTATCTGTGTGAACCTGGGCAAATCAGTTTATCTCTCTTTATCTCAGTTTCTTCATCTGTAAAAATGGAGATAATGATAGAGTTTACCTCCCATTTTTGTTGTGAGGATAATATGAGATATTTGTAAAATGCTTTGCAAATCTTGAAGCACTACAGCAATAGTGACTATCATTCTTACCTGAAGCCTGTGGACTTACTACTCAAAATATTTTGACAATTGAATTTCAATAAAATTGTTTTTCAGTGTCAATGTTCTAGACTCTCAGTCAGTGTTTCTTTATCTTTTTTGTCATAAAGCTCACTGGCAGTCTGGTAAAACCAGTAAGTCCCTTCTTGATAATGGTTTTAACTGTGTAAAATAAATAAATATTTTATGTTATATATAAATAAATATCATATTATATATTATATATATGAATACATACATGAATACAAAGGAAAAGAAATGAAAAAAGGAATAACAGAGAAATACTGCAAGTTACACAGGTTCGATCCATAGATAGTCCCTCTCTGGTTCAACTGATTGCTTTCTCAACCTTGTATTTGGGTTTATTCACTTCACACACTTACTCTTCCCCCATTCCCTTCCCCAAGTAAGCTGGAAGTTCAGGTCTAGATTTGACTTCACAAGGCTAACAGATGTCAGTCCCTTTTATAACAGATTTTTAAATGTTTTTTTTGAAACTATACTTTAACTTACATTTTAAAATGATATTTAATACAATAAAGTATTGTTCTGAGTTGGGCTGGAGTCAAGGTGGGAGGAATACAAATAGAAAAGAAAAGGGATAGAATTTTGGATTGCTATGGGCATTTCTTCCTAAGATTTCTGCTCCCATCCCAATGATTTCTTCTTCTGGTCTTTAGACTGGCAAAAAACTGTGGATAAGGCATCTTTACAAAAAAGTACATTTAAGACATGGGTGGAAAAGGCAGATAAATTCTTTCATAGTCAAAATAACAGATATACCCTGAGGCCACTGAAAACTTCCCACATTTCCAGGGCAGCTTGCCTCATCTAACTACCTTCCCAGAAAACAGGCTATCAAATAAAAATACTTTTAACCTTATCAAAATAGTACAACAGAAAAATTCTTGATAAAGAAAAATTCTTGAAGCTTGATAAAGGAGAGCAGGGAATATTTGGTAAATAACTATATTATCCTATTAAATCTAATACCTTTATTTTATTTATTTATTTTTAAACATTATTTTTACTTAGCAATATTCACTTCCATAACTTTTAAATTTTCTCTGCCTCCTTTCCCCTCCCAAAGACAGTGTGCAATCTGGTACAGGCTCTACATATTCATTCTTATTAAACCTATTAGAAGAATTAAAATGTATGGGAAGAACCATGAGAAAGAAAAAAAATGAAACAAAATAAACAAAAAAGAGAACAAATGGTCTGCTTTGATCTGCATTCAGATTCTATATTTTTTGTCTGGATGTGGATGGGATTTTCCAACATGAGTCTTTTGAAGTTGTTTTAGGTCCTTGCATTGCTGAGAAGAGCTAAGTCCATCAAAGTTAATCACTGCACAATGCTGTTACTGTGGGCAATGTTCTCCTGTTCACTTCACTCAACATCAGTTCATATACATCTTTCAAGTCTTTTCTGAAGTCTGCCTGCTCATTATTTTTATTTCTTATGTGCATTTGCATGAAAAGTTCTAGAGATTGTTTTCTTCTCTTTTGAATAAGATGTAAGAGGTTTATTGAAAGTCAAGAAATTTTTTTCAGTCATGTTCAACTCTTCATGACCTCATGTGGGGTTGTTGTGACAAAGATACTAGAGTGGTTTAGCATTTCCTACTCCCCTTCATTTTATAGAGGAGGGAATTGAGGCAAACAGTGTTATTTGACTTGCCCAGTTTCGCACAGCTAGAAGTATCTGAGGCTGAATTTGAATCTAGCTCTTCCTGATTTCAGGAATGGAACTCTATCTACTGTGCAATCTAACTGTAATGGTAATTATGAGAGTTAAGGATCTTTCCCACTCATTAATGGGTCTACCCATTAAGGGAACTTTGATTAGGGGAGATTTATTTTGTAGGAAGGCCCAGCCATTCCATTAATTTCTAATGTGGCACTGTTTCTCAAGGGTTGTGATGCTGTCTGGCTCTGAAAAGTGGGTAAATACTCTGAGGTGAGATTTTACTTGGGGGCTTACTTATTGGAAGTGTTTCTTTGGTGAGGTGGAGACTCTGGGCCCCTGTTAAAGAGCTTTGAAAACCCCGATGTTGGTGCTTCTCTCTCTGGTAACTATGTATGTATGGTCAGAGAGTTAGATCTGTCTGTTGATCTGTGATGTACGTATTACTTATGGTCAGACAGTAGGAAGCCCTGTCTGTTGATCTTTGTTTCTGTGCTTGTATTTTCTCTGAAGTTCAGGGTGCTGACTTTTTCCCATTAACTATATGAATGATATTTGTTCTTGATTAAAATGATTGTTGACCCCATATAAGTTGCTTTCCTTTTAAAAAAGCAAATCTAAGAACCTGTACAGCAGATTCTCCTGCATAGGTTCATATCCTTGCTGATACATTAAGCCAAAGTAAACAAGCAGACTTTCTCTAAGGCAGTCCATTCCATTGTTAAAGGGTCTGCTTTCATAGTGGAAGGGAAAGGGTATAATTTTCATATGATTTGCAGTTTACAAATCATTTCTCATGACAACTTTAAGAAATAAAAGACTGCATGGTACAACTGAAATATTGCTGGTATCAGACGGCCTGGGTCCCAATCTCAGCTCTGCCATTTTCTACCCATGTGATTACGGAAAAACGACAACTTCTCTGGATTTCAGTTTATTCTTCTAGAAATGTGGGGGTTGGTTTAGGGTTCCTAGGTATGTTCTACTTTTAAGTAATAACGACCGCAACAATAATAGCTAACATTTATTCACAAATTTAAGGTTTTCAAAGTGGTTTTTATGTAGCACTTTAAGATTTTAAAAAGCTTTCCATATATTATTTCATTTTAGTCTCACAATAACCTTAGGAGAAAGGTGCTGTGATCACTCTCATTTTACAGATGAAGAAACTGAAGCTGAGAGAGGTTAAGTGACTTTCTCAGGGTCACACAGCTAGGAAATGTCTGAGGCACGATTTTAATTTAGGTCTCCCTGACTCCCAATCCAGTTCTCTTTCCACTGCATGACCCAAATGCTTGTCAGTCCTCTGAAGATGATCCTACTTAGTAGGATGTTTTAGTTTGCTTAGGTAGTTTGGGCATGTCTAGATAATGTAAAAGGAAGGAGAAGCTTTGTTTTTCTCAAAGAGGTTGTATGTTCGGTTCATTTGGAATACACATCTAGACAAAGAGTTTACCTGGTAGAAGTGGACTTTATTATTAGGTCTACTACAAAGCATGGCATCTATTACCATCAAAAGCAGTACTAGCTACCACCACAAATCTAGACAAAGAGTTTACCTGATAGAAGTGGACTTTATTATTAGGTCTACTACAAAGCATGGCATCTGTTACCATCAGAAGCAGTACTAACTACCACCACAAATCTAGACAAAGAGTTTACCTGATAGAAGTGGACTTTATTATTAGGTCTACTACAAAGCATGGCATCTATTACCATCAGAAGCAGTATTAACCACCACCACCAAAAAAGGTGGCCATTGCATTCTTTAGCCAGGATCAGTGCACCTGGTTCTTCTTTCTTTAAGAGTATGTAGGTTCCTTAAATTTATCCTGACCTGACCATCCCTGTTTTATGAGCACAATGTTACTTGCATACATGAGGTTGATTTTGTTCTTTCTATGTTCTGCTCTTGAGTTAAATACCTTTAATTGGGAGTTCTTAATCTTTTGTTTATACATCATGGACCCCCCTTTGGATTATTGGTGAAATCTATGGACTTCATCTCATTAATGTTTTTTAAAAGAATAAAATAAAATACAAAGGATTACAAATGAAACAAATAGATTTGACAACTTAGAATATTAAATCAGAAATAAAAATCCACAAAAGTAATAATGAAAAAAATAGGTTCTTGGACCCCAGGTTTGGGGTGCTTGCCTTAAATGTTGCTTCCTGAGAACATAGGAAGCACAGAGAATGGTTACACATCACAGCATATTAGCTGGTCACAAAGTATCTGCTATTGTGTCCCACAAGTCTGACAGACTGTAATGCTTTTTTATTAGTTTGCCATATAATGTTGAGGCATTCAGATTTAGTAAACTGTCTGTGAGATGGGCAAAGGTAGGCTCTCTGCTTCTTGGCATTTGGAGAATATCTCCTGAATGAAAAGATGAAACAGTCTGAAGGATTTCTAAGTGGATACTTCTTTTTAGAGAGTGTCAGAGGAAGAAACTGCAGGTTAGAGAAGGGGGCAGATATTTGCAATTGCACAGTTCTTAGTCATAAAGTTCAACACTTGGAGAAATTCCTCAATCCATGTGCTGTGACTTTTATTGCTGATACTCATACTGTCTTTTTTGGAATGTGTTTGAAGTATTATATAACAGATGCCAACATCGACAGGAATTAAGGTGTGGAATGTAGTTAGGCAAATACTGCCTTCCTGGAGAAAATTATTGATTGGAAAGAAACTTTCTAAGCATTCCAGATGGGGAAAAATGTCAAAGGACTAAGGTAGAAAAGTTTTTAAGACAAACTTAGCTCCAACCATTTCATATTATAAGCAGGTTTTCTACCTAACAAAAATTTGGAAATCTTTCCAAATGGAATAAAGAACCTAAAACTCTGAAATGGTAAGCAGGCAATAGAACATCTCTGTGTCAGTGGTGGTTTCATATTCTGTTTTAACAACACAAAAAACAACCGAAGATGTCTTAAGTTTCTTTTTATAATTTAATGAATGTACTGTGAAAAAAAAAAAACAACAATAGAGTGTTGAGATGCTTCTCTGTAGTGGCAGATTCAGGCTGGAAATGTTTTGTAGGTTTCTACTTAACACTACTCAGGAATCTGAAGAAAATGAATTGGTGTTAAATGTTGTTTCTAGTTGAAATTTTAAACACATAATAATTATGTCTCCTTCGGCCTTCATCTCCAAAGTAAGATACGTGCGCAGACTCAAGTACAAACTTAAGATCGGTTTCTCGATTGAAGTAGCAAACACTCCGCATCACCTTTCTTTTTCCTCCCCCTTTTTAAGCATTGCCATTTTATTTTCAAGTGTCAATCTCTCTTCTGGAGGGAAGGAAAATAGTATGCTTCGAACTTCAGGTTTCATTTTTCTACAATTAGGCACAGATTATTTGTAAACAAATGTCATAGCTTCCCACAATGTGTGTGTGTGTATATATATATATATATATATATATACTATACACTATATATATATAGTGTATGTTTGTATATGTGCATATATTTGTCTTGGGGGCACACATTATTGGCACTGGGAGGGAGGGGAGAAAGTCTGTCTTTAAGACAATGGAGAAATAAAACACACACACACATACACACACACACACCTTTTCCTTTTTCTATTTAAAATCTGCTTTCAAGCTAACTGTTCATTAACAACTCTGGTCATATAATTATGATTTTTAGGGGGAAAAAAATAGTGACAACTGACACTTATATTATGCTTAAGGTTTACAAAGAATTGAATATGTATTAGCTTGGAGATCAATCCTTGACCATTAGATCTACCTCTTCATGAGACTTTCCTAATTCCATTAGCCAGCTGAAGTAACCCTGTAACTTCATCAATATCATCTTTTAAAATATTTATTAAAAATAAGGTAATTAATTTACAAAATAAATTAAAACTATATAATACCATTAACTTATCATCCAAGAAAGACAGACCACTTTCAATATATACGTTGACCATGATTAAATTATAAACACTTGATTGTTGTACAGAACTTTTGTTAGATTAAAAAAAAATTAATCACCATGCAAGTACAAGTTCATGGCATCATATGTGCAGACCTTGAAGGAACTTTTGATGTCATCTATTCAAAACATCTCATTTTACAACTGAGGCCCAGAGACAGTGTATGATTTTGACACATTTACACTTACAGTAAATATCAGAACCAATATTTGAAATTAGGTTATCCAATTCAAACATTTTTAAAGAGTAATTTTTATAGACTAATTGATCCAAGAATATTAGCAGTAATTTGGAATACTATCTGATAGAATATAAGCTTCTTTAGGGAAAGAACTGTTTCATTTTTGCCCTCTACTAATGCCTGAAAAACAGTAGATGCTTAACAAAGATTTGATTGATTTTTTCAATTCCTCATGTTACTATATAGATATGTAGTATATTATGTATGTTATTTATATTATATAATACATTTTATTTATATTTATAATTTATTATATTATTAGCTTGGTTTTCTACCTAGCACACATTTTGAGTAATTTATATTATTTATAAAATTATATTACATTAAATTATATTAAATTTATAATAATTTATAATATATTTATAAAATTTATATTTTAAAATTATATATATAATATAATATATGTTATGTATAATGAGTGTGTGTGTGTGCAAATGCTGGACAAAGAAATGGCAAATCACTTGAATATCTTTACCAACAAAACACCAAGAGGGAATACTTAAAGTCAGACATGACTCTTCTTTGAGCAACAACAAATACGTGCAAATGTTTGCATATATTCATGACACTCATATATATATATATCTTATAGATTTTACAGTGGACCTTTGTCCTATCTGAAAATGACAACAGTTACCTATGATTTAAACACCGTCAGACTCAACGGAAAATGTGCCAACTTCTTCCTTATCACTAACAGATTTACTTTATCTGCTGATATTGTCAATCCCATAGAATGATTGAGTTGTTTCAGAAGTGAAAGTAATGCAATCACTTCTGTCCAAATACTTTGAGACATAGAGTCAATATATCTTTTCACTAGGACATTATAGTTTCCCTACACATGCAAAACTTAAGAGAAATAATCCAATGACACGTTTTCATTACTCAAAATTGATGCTGATTCATCTTCCCTTGTAATTGAGTTCTAATTTACCACCAGCTTGTAATTTTTCTCTTCTTAGAGTTGTAGCATCATTATAAAGTTGACCTCAACAAGTTTTTATTACTCTGAGTTCAGTATACAGAAAATTAAGGTTGAATTTTTTATGCCTCTCTATGCAAACTTTTAATAAATCTGCAGGCATTGCTCTATGGTTAGCATAACGGCACCCAGATGAGGAGAAAGGCTAAGATATAGTGCTGAATCTTTGGACAAAGCAGTCATTCCAAAATACTGGACAGAAAAATATTGAAATAATGCCAGTTGGTTAAAACTAAGTTATGAGAAAGCCTATGTGCAAAAGTCCTCTTATCATTTTCATTTAACTGGGAACTCAATCTATTTTAATACCATTTTAGTAAACTTCTTGCCTTGAAGCACTTGGTACTGCAGTTTGTCCTGCATTCTCAAAAAGAACCATGACATCAGGAAAGTGATGCTATAACTTGCAAGTAAATTGGATGTTAAGCGAGCAAGGACTATGCAAAGTCGCCAGACTCACTCTCTCCCCAGAACCATCTGGGTCCAGTGGCAAGATATAGACAATTGGAGATGGCCCAAGAGGTAATGGAAGATCTTGGCCTTTTAAAGTTAAGACCTTTCCCAGGTCTCAGTTTGACCGAGGGAATGACCATTCAGTATTGAGATAACCAAACAGGTTATCTCCCTTGTTGAACTGATTAACACTGTCTCTTTACCAGATTGGAGCTGCATCCATTTTGCCTTGTGTCAGTTGAAGGGTGCACACTTTTCAATGATTGTATAAGGATCTGGGGTAGCCAAAGCAAGAGAATATTCATCATTGTATTTTGGTTCATTCACTGACTTCTCCTTGGAGGTCTGCTCTTCCTATAACTCATGAATGTAGGCCTGCTGTCCGAACAAAGCTTTCTGGTCCCACCTGAAATGACTTGTCTCATTGTGGTTACTCATTGCACTCGAGTACATGGAGAGTATTTCCTAGCCAGAAGGGAGGCCAATGGAATGAGGGTAGGTTTTGTCTTTCCTCACTGCCCTCCATACTACACACTTGAACATTTGTACTATAGCATGTGTTAAGTTGTCATTGTGTGTTTCCTATTTTAGCCTTGCTTCACAAACCATACTTATGCTTCTTTTGGAACATTCCTTAGTTTCTAGTACAATGTTGGGTGAACAGTAAAGTGGTCACTAGGTTATTGTTGATTGACTTACCACAGGATGCAGACACTTGGAAGTACATGGGAAATAAGCACCTAAACAAGATAATAACTACCATTCCTCCTCAATGGTGCCACTAACTTGATCTGCTTTGAGAGATAATGTACTTTTACCATTAACTTTCTCTCCTTTTTCTTTCTCCAAGTGCCCAGTGAATCAGTACAATGTAGTCCACAGTAGTTGAGCATCACTCCTTATTTTCTGCCTTTCTTCATTCAGCAAATTATACAGTCTAGAAGCAGTAAATGAAATGAGACATTTATACCTATTTTTTCTGCTTTCATAATCAAGATCTTCTCTAAACTTAGTCCTGTCAGGGAAAGCTCTAGTAAGAATGAGTGTACACCATAAGCTGGTGATACAGTGACATCTTTCTGTATTTTATTTCTCAGTCATGTTCAGTCAGCTTATCTGTACATTATGAATGTAATTTTTATAGAAGGAGACATGAACCTTTAATACAAAATTAAAAGCTATTGACCTCGGGCAAGGGTGAGGTAACTCATACTCTCCCTGCCCCCCCAAACCCCAGTGTACTAATGGACTTGTCCGTGCTTAATGCAAGCCATTTACTCATAACTGAATTTGTTCAAGAAGACACTGTTTTGCATAAAGACCCTTGACATTGGAGCATCCGTAGTCCCCAGTCAGTTGATGTTTTCAGACTAGAAAGTAACCTGCAGTACATACTTCAAATGTACAACAGTGGGGAAGTGATATGTTGAAATATTATCTAGATCCATTCCAAAAAGCCTAAAGTTATGTAAAACTCTATAGAGAAGCAGACTTCCTAAGTTAGCTTGGTTAGAGGGAATATATATACATACATATATATATATCCTAATCCTTTGCTGCTTATTAGAATGAGTTAAGGGTTCAATGACAATCTTGGCTTAACCTCTTATTTCCTGGATACATAGAACTGCTAGATCAAATCCATACCAGGTTGTTTAGTCATGAGAGAGGACTTTAAACTATTGTTGAACTTGGATGTGCCTAAATAATTTCCTTAGTGTTTGTGTTATGGCTAAACAGAAGCTTTCTGTCTTCACATGCTTTATTGCATTTTAATGGTGCACAAAATGATTTTCTTAAAATAAAATATTGCAGCTGACTAGTCGGCACTGTGTAGCAAGCATGGGCTAGGCCAGCAGTACATCTACATGTCTTCGTTAGGGAAGAAAGAGGAGAGAATACAACAATTGAATCCTCTTGGCAAAGGACCTTTACATGAGCAATAATTCATTTCCATTATTGCTTAATGAAACTTTAAATGAGATCTTAGACTGTTGATAGAAAAAATAATTATTGCAAAATAATCCTTATAAATCTGATGGAAATGAACCCCCTAAACCCCAGTGAGGAACATTCTACATCCGAAATCCTGTCTTCAATTGGCTTCAATTGGCTTACATGAGACCAGTTTTTGGATTTTCCTCTAGCTTCCATGAACATTCCTTGGATGACTTCCTTATCAGAGCCCCTAAGTATTCTTCACGGCTTTTGCTTTGGTCTACTGCTCTTCTCGCCAAATAATTGTTTTCTTTTGTAATCTCACTGATACTCATTTTTGAAATGGTCACCCGTACTTCTAAACCAGACCCCTCTCTAGAGTCTATTCCCTCAGTTCTAACTTCCAATTTATTATTTCTTCCTGTACACACTCACACTATCTTAACAGCCATAAATATCTCCTGCTACTCCTAAACCAACTCCCCCTTTTATTGTCAATGAAAAGATAATAATTTTTATTATTTCTTTGAAAAAATTCTACTGTTAACTTCAAACAGACTAAAATATCTTCCAATCTTCAGCTCTTGCCCCCTTTTCAGCCACAACATTTAATAAGCTGTCAAAACTCAGAGATGTTTTTTAACCTTTCCAAGAGCTCTGATATCCATCCCTCTAATCATTGTTTTCTATTTCCATCCTCATTGGGACCACCCTTTTATAGGCTTTTATATGGGGCTTTATCACCTCATACCTAGATTATTGCTGTAGCTACTTAAGTATTTTCCCTGTCTCTAGTCTCTCTCCAATGTATCCCACACACAGTATATTGGAAAATACTAATATTCTTTAAGCACTACTTTGTTGATGCTAAATTCTCACTTTAAAGACTTTCATCGACCCTACTGCCTTTCAAACAAATGAGAAACTACTTAGTCTGTCATCCAACACACTCTAAAACTGGGTCCATCTTATCTGTCCAATGTATAGACCAATATATTGTTGTTTCCTCATTCTGTCATGTCGTACTCTGACCCTGGGGACCATAGAAAGCCATTACTCTCCAAGGAATTTTCTTGGCAATGATTCTGGAATAGTTTGCCATTTCCTTCTTCAGTAGATCAGGACAAATGACTTGAACATAGTCACACTGCAAGTATCTGAGGCCAAATGTGAACTTACATCTTCCTGACTCCAAGTGCAGTACACCATTCATTGCGTCTCCTACTTGTTTCTTATAGGCCAATACTTCCCTAGATCTATAAGCCTACAATTCAAACAATCTACATTACTTGTCATTCCCCAGTCATGCCTTACGTAGTATTATTTATGAACTTCTTAAAAGTTATACTCCCCACTTGGAAGACTATTTTCCTTAATCTAGACCCATGGAAGAGTCTGACATATTCCTCAAAATCCTGTTCCAGTAATACCCCTTCTGTACAACCTTACCTGATTATGGAAAGTAAAAATATTCTTTCTCTCCCTTGAGTTCTGGAGTAGTTTGCCGTTTTCATAATCTTTTCTTTTTTTACCTAAACCTTATTTTATGGTTTGTTATCTACATCTCATCTCCCCTCCTATAGAGTAACCTCCCTGAGTACAGATATATAGGGCTGATAACAACCTCTTTCTTCCAGGGATTATAATGTCTTCTGTAGAGTAGGTATTCAATATCTGTTGACTATATGACTGAATGAATAAAGCCAGTCATACTCAAAATTTACAAATGTAGTGGTCTATTGAGACCACTTTAAAGCTGTTAAAGTTTTCATATCACAATAAGTAACAAAATAAATTTTATTTAAGTGAAAAGGTGCTACAAAATTGTATGATATTTCTAGTTAAGGATAAAATGGTAGTCTTTAATTCAGTTTATGGCTTGCCTCAAATATCAATATCACAGATAAGAGGGACAGTTATACTTTAACCTTTATAAATCTTTGTTTTAAATAATTTGGTTAAGATATTAAGGTGGTTTTAATGAAGCCAGGAATTTCATATAGCAGTAATGTCGGCTGTTGAGTAATGAAAAATATTACACACTCATTTATAAGGGATATCAAGGCTGTTTTATAGGTTGCTTTACAACTTGATTAAGTCAAAGGTCATATGGAAATGAGGAAATTGAAAAAAAAAGTCTTGGTTATTATGGGGCTAATTAGTTATAATATCTAATGAAATCTGAAGTGGTGGGGAATGAATTGCTCTGTGTGTAGCCTAGATATATAGATTTACTCTTGAGAAACAAAAAGTTATCAGAATTTTCTATTAATGGCTTTGCTTAATTATTTTGTGTTGATTTTGGATACTATTTTGAAAAGCACGCATACGTCTGTTGCATATAAAAACTAATTAATCCTTTAAATGGATTTTTAAAAATCTCACACCCACCTATGTTCTACCCTGATTCCCAAGTCTTCATATTTAACTGGATATTACTAGAATATATCCTTACCACTCCAATTCTTTTCCTTTAAGCTTTATATGTATAAATACATATCCTGGACCTGATTCTCTCTCTGTCTCTGTCTCTCTTCCTCTATCCTCTATCTCCCTCTCTCTGTCTCTCTGTCTGTGTCTCTGTCTCTGTCTCTCTTTCTCTCTCAACCAAGAACTTGTATTTCTTCAAGATGGAAGGAAAAGCAATGACCTTGGATAATTGCACCTCAATTGTCAGCCAATCAGTATGTTTATGAGTAGATAAAGGGGCTGTCAGCCATTGGGAAGCACAATCTTGTTTGCATTTCTGGGCTCCCCTCCCCCATCCATTTCTTAAGAAAAGCATTAAGCCTTTTTTTCCTTCCCTACCCCCACTTCATCACTTATTTCCCAACTGAGATTTTTTTCAATTTAGAGCAAAGAAGCTGTGGTTTGCATTATTCCACCTTCCCAGTTTTAAAAATGGACTATTCACATCATATGGGAGGCTTATCTCTGTTGAAGGAAAAGAAATCAGGTACTCACATATAGATACAGACAGAATGTAAATATTAGAGAAAATACAGTATGACATATGTTATATAGCTGCTGTACTGCTATTTCAAGGTAATAACCATCTGTGTGAAATGGACTTGTAAAGGTAGAATCTCATAATATTACAAGGTAAAGGAATGAAATTTAAGTTAATCTATCCACTAGATGTTTTTAATATCACTCCTACTTCAGAGAAACGATATGTACTTTGCATAACATTTTTTAAAAAAAACTTCGTGCTTTTTCAAATTCCCTCCAGTTTATGTATGAATTCCAGATACCTTATTTTTAAAAATCTTTTCTCATGAATTTCAGTAAGAATAGGAAGAAGAAATCTGATGGAAAGGACAATCAAATTCATCAAAGTGTATTCTGAATGTTTGATTCCATTGGTTACACAGAAAGCAATAAATAGATACGCTTCAATGAAATTCTTTTAAATGTAATCAAAATAAAATGAACCATTTATTGAACGTATCTGGAAAGCACCAGATGATCAATTCTTCATTAAACAAAGATGATGGAATATGTACTTCTTGTCCTCAAGAATCTCACAATATATATATGAAAATTAAGTCACAATGTAAATTACTGTTAGATGATATATTTTGTAAAATTCATCTATTCTCTCTAGATGCATATATATAAATGCATATTAATAAATATTATATTACTATGTTTCAGGCACTAAACTAGGTGCCAGTGACACAAGGATAAAAATGTAACAGTCCTCAAGAAACTTATATTCTATCTATATGCAAAATAAATACAAAGTAATTTGATGGGGAGATTCAGAGCCATAGCAGATGTTGGAAGGGAACAGAAATTACTTCATGTAGAAGAAAGTATTTGAGCTTAGTTTAGAAAGAAATAAGGAATTCTAAGAGATGGAATGGAGGAAAGAACCCATTCCAGTCATAGGGGAGAGACAGTACAAAGGCATGTAAAAGAAAGTTGGACTGTTAGGTGTTAGAAATAGCAATTAGGGCAATCTGACTCACTAAAAACTATTTTAAGGGAAGTAATAGGCAACAAAGTTGGAAAAGTAGCATCAAGAATTATAGTCGGAGGGGCCCTTAAGGCTCATCTTGTCTATATGCTTTATTTTAAAGGACCAGAGAGCTAGAGTTCAAACTCATATCTAGGAATTTCAACTCATAATTCAGTGCTCTTTCTAATGTACCATACTACCTCTAGGGCTTGAAAAGATAAACAGGGGTTTTTATTTGATCCTAAAGGCAACCAGGATCCATGGGCCTTGAATGAGTAACAGAGTGATATCTCATACCTATCAATCTTGTACATTAGCAAAGTCTACGTACATAAGTTGGCATTTTGAAGAAAAATGTTACATGGTTAAAGAAAATAATTTTATATCAGCTCTTCCAGTCAAAGATGACTTTGTGAGCCTGCAAGTGCCATTACTCTTCACTTTATTTGGTATATACTGACATAATTTAAAGGATCCTGGCATATCTATTCATCTCATCCAGAGATCTCTCCATTTTCCATCATAAACTCTGTTCAGTTTCAACTCCATGGAACATCATGCCTTCCCATGTGTTCTGATAATATATTTTTTGCTTTAGCATAATCAAGTGCCTCTGATTGAATAATATGATTGGAGAAGATCTTCCCCGCCCATTAATGGGCCTTGGAAGATTTGTAGGAAGACCCACACCTTTGTCAGGTTTCTAAGAAGGCACTGGTTCTTCAGGGTTGTGATTGCCTTGGGCTCTAAAAAAATGTATAAATATTCTGAGAATGAGGTTTGACTTTGGGGCTTACTGATTGGGAGTGTTTATTTGGCCAGATGAGACTCTGGGCAGCCGCTAAGCAGCCTCTGGCTTTGGAAATCTAGATGTTGGTGCTTCCTTTTCTGGTAGCTATGTATGTATGTAATGGTCAGACAGCTGGATCTGTCTGTTGATCTATGATGCATGTATTGCTTATGTCAGAAATTTGCCAGCATGTCTGTTGATTTAGATTTCTCTATATTTTCTCTGAAGTTCAAGGTTTTGTCCTCTGAATTAAGTGAATGATACATGTGCTTGATTAGAATGATTGCTGACCCCTCAAAAGTTGCCTTCCTTTTAGAAAAGCAGATCAAAGAACCTGTGATAGCAGGGCCCCTGTGTATGTTGGGGTGCTTACTGTTGCAACAGGACAAATTGAGCATCTGTAATTTTCTCACCTTGCAGATTAATTCAGCTTTTGAAATTAAGAACCTGTTTAGCTCCCTCACTTGACTCTCCTCTCTAACTGGAGGGCCAGAGCAATAAACTCCTCCCCAAATCTTCCTTTACAGAATGTTGAAAACTTTGTAGATAGCTCTCCATTTTCTATCAGTGGCTCTGCTTACTTTCAACTCCAAAAGACTTCATGCTCCCTGGGGCAGATACCCTCTGCTGCCTTCCCTACTTTCATCACCCCTCCATTTTCACTTTCCTTTTGTGTACTCTCTTCCTCACTTAGATGACAGTGACTGTCTGCTTCATCTTTGTAACCCAGTTTAGAAGCTGCTTAATAAATTTTATTGAATTTATACATATTCTCATTTTATACCTTAACCAAATATAAATGATTCTCTAGTACTAAGTTTGGTAAAGAGGCAGGAGAGGAAGATACCACTAAATTATGAGGCAAAGTACACCAAAGTATTTTGTTTAGGGCTGATAATGTGAGAGATAGGGACACAAGGTGCAGGAAGAGATTCATCATCTATGGCAGGAATGCTGAGAGCAAAGCTGAGATGGTCCAGATATCTGATACCAGGTGTATTGATACAGCTTCTGTTACAGGACCAGAGACTGGCTAGTATTTGGGGGTATTTGAGAGCTATTTAGTCTATAAAGATAAGACAGATCACCTATAAAAATAAGCTCAGTTATTATTTCCATTTTAGCACTCAAAGTACATAAAATATGATGCTACTTCAGCTATCTCGGCATGTCCTAAGAAAGATGTTAAAGAACAAAAATCCTGCCAAAGGAGACCAGTTCTTTTGAAGAAAAATATTGACATTTCAAAAAGAACAAAGCTGTCAGTGGCCCCTATATCTTTAACATCCCCTCCACTGGTAAAAGGAGGCATACAGGTTAACAGATTTAGCAGCGAAAGCAGGATCTAGCCCATTGACAGCTAGGAAATGAAATGACACCAAGTAGTCAACGTCTGCCCTCAATTAGCCTATGCAAAGCAAGAATTAATTACCAACATTGAAAAGGTTCACCTTTGACTCTCATTTCAAGTTCTCACTTATATTGTGTACTTCTCTGGTGATATTAATGGAAGTCCAATGCATTAAATAACTGACTATGTGTATGTATGTATGTGTATGTATATGTATATGTATATACATGTACATATATACACTTGTATATATATATGTATATATACACACATATGTATATATGTCTCTCTGTGTGTATTCCTAATATGTCTGATCCTTTTATTTGGCAACTCACATCTAATCAAAGAGGAAGCAGAGCACTGATAGCATTTTTGAGGGCCTAAAGAAACTATGATTTACTGATAGAACAACAGCATTAGAAGAATGATTAGCAAAAGAAAATTTTATTTGTTTTGCATACGTATTAGTTTTGTAATATGAAATGCTTTCATAAAGTATATTCAAGTAATCCTAAAAATTATTTTATGCTTATAAGTAATCACAAAAAGATTGTAACTTGAAGATACAATTATAGTACATGGTACACCACCAACTTCTTAATGAATCAAGTTCAAGTAAAAAAAAATGACCAAGAAGATAAAAAAAAAAATCACAGAATCTACTGGAGGAAGTGAGATCTTAGAGGCCTTCTTAGTCCCATGTATCTAAATATATCTCTAGAACATATTCAATAAGTGGTAATTCAGCCTTTGACCAAAGACCACAAATACTGAGAAATCTATTGCCCCTTGAAGCAATTCATTCTATTTTTGGATAGCTCCAATTGTTCAGATGCTTTCTAACCCATCAAATCTTCTCTGAAATTGGAAATACTTGTATGGTCCCAATAAGAAAGCATGTTTTCTTCCTGAACACTACTAGATAAGTATAAAGTGCTATCCCTTTAGGTACTGCCTTTCATATGGAAAAAATTGATGACGACAGAAGTAGGAAAAAAAACCCTTTTACATGATGAAAAGAAGTTAAATGAATTGTCAAAGAACTAAAGTTACTATCTATAGCATCAATGAACAGATTGATATCTGAAAGGAGTAGGAAATAAAATTTTGATTTAACATGAACTGCTGCTAAAATCTATTTAAAGAAATATATCTATATATAAAGAATTGTCAAATGTGATTTGAGTAACATAGGGATAGATATAGGCACATAGGCACAAATATAAAGACTTAAACCACTTTGTGGAGAATGTAGGATGATGTCTCAATTTTATATAAACTTTCTGATAGTATAACATGGCATCAAAGGAACTAATATGTGTAAAGAAACAGTTTCAAGGACCCTGTATAGATATGTAGCACCACCAAGTTTTGGTAGTACTTCTCTGGGAACTTTTAAAAATTTATTAATTTATTTTTAAAAAGTATTAATTAATTTGTTTTCAGCTTTCTACAATCATTTCCATAAATCTTAGATTTTCTCCCCCTCTCTGAGATGGCATGCAATATTATGTGGGTTCTACACATACATACTTATTAAATACATTTTCACATTAGTCATGTTGCATAGAAGAATCAAAATGAATGGGAGGAACCATGAGAAAAACCAAAACAAAACATAGCATAAGAGAAAATATTCTTTGGGAACTTAGACCCTCCAATGTGAAAGAAAATTGGCATAAGTGAGCCAGGCTGGATGTATATAGGCATCTAGTCACCCTAGGTAAGAGTTGTGAGGTGTTATAGTGAATTTAGCCTCCTATGCATCTGTTACTTAAATTCAGAGAGTTTCCTCACCAGGAGATTAGCCATTTGTTGGTGAATTCTTTAGATATGACAATCCATGATACAAAAGAAAATAAAGATAAGATAGTCCTTAATCCTGTGTGGACCTCCTCCACTTCTAACATGATGGTCAGCAAATATTTATTAAATTCCTATCATATGTTAGGCACATTTCTAACCACAGGGCATGTAATGAAAGTTAAATCATAGTTCCAGTCCTCAAGGAGCTCACAGTCCCATGGGGGAGACAACACACAAACAACTCTATACAAAGATATATACCAGATAAATTGGAGATAATTGAGAGAGGGAAGACAATAACAGTAGGGACATATGAGAAAAGAACAGACGCTAGAAGATACCAAAAAAACACTGTTCTTAGGACTTCTAAAAATAAAAAACAGTTTTATTCAAATGTGGGGTCATAGCACAATGACCCAAGAGCCTAAAAGGACCTCAAAGGGGCCCATTTCTAGTCCAACTCTTAATTTTTTAGATGATGAAACAGCAGCCCAATGTGAACCTGTTACTGGAGGAAATACACATACAATCCTTACCATTTGTATGAAAAATGACGTGAGAATCCATAATGAGGTGTAAATACATGAAAGCTTGGCTCAGAGGTTTTTCTGGGCGAAGCATATAAAGGACTTGGTAGAAGTGATTGTCATGTATCTAATGAGAACAAGAAATACCATTTCATAGGATATTTGGTCATCTAGTATTTTATAAAAACTTAGTAAGACTCTCTGAATTAAATCAATATTAACTCAAGGGTTTCAAAGCAAAAGTGGGCATAGAGAAAGAGGAGAAAACTTCAGATGCGTTTCAGTAGTAAGGAACAAGAGATGTGAAAGTTTTACAGACTATATTAATGCATTTCTCTTATGTATCAGGAATACTTTCTTCTTGAGAGCCAAGAGATGCTGGACATGATTAGCACCACATAACATCATCAAAAATGAAATTGATTATATTTTAGCAGGCAGGAAATGACTAGTTACTGATGTGGGAGTCATTTCCAAATCAACCATCTGTGTGTTAGAACCACTGACTTGTTAGAAGGGAGATCAAAAGTAATACCAAATTAAAAGAATAAGAATGAGAATATGTGGCATTTAATTGAAGTAACTCCAACCTGGCCTATCTAAACAAGATGCCAAAGTGGGAAATGGATAAAAGGGATCCACACAGACTATCACCATTTCAGAAGGAAAGTTTAATTGATGGTCAGCAGTTGCCACAATGAAAACAAAAAAAACTAGAGACTACCCCAGTTCATCTTGACATCACTTGCCAAGCAGAGATATGGAAGCCAAGTGCAGCAATGGTAGAACAGTGGTGTCAGACTCAAATAGAAACATGTTATGAAACCATAATGTGGATCCTTGCCATCTTTACATTGTCTTACTAGTGGATTTAATAAACCTTATAAAAATATTTAATAAACATTTAATAAAATGACAGCTAGTGCACTTCACAAGTACAGGTGCAGAAGATATGACTTCCATTATTATGAAAAACCAATATATAGTAGTATATGGTAACATGTACCATAGTGTCCACACATCTGACTGTATCCTACTGTCAAATTCTTACGTTGAAAAGGAATTAGGGAATACAGTAGAAATAGGGCCTGGATTAAGGAAGACCAGAATACAAATCCTGATTCAGATACTCAATATGCATCTCTGGGCAAGTAACTTAATATCTCAACCTCAGTTTTGTTATAAGCAAAAGGAAGAGTTTGCATTCAAGGTTTCTCAGGTCTATTACAGGTCTCAAAATCTATGATCTTTGATAAGTGTAATAAGATTTACTAATGGTAAAGAGAATATGGAGCTTCTATATACAATTTGAAAAGTTAGGTAAACAAGAAAATATGATACATCAGAATCATTAGTTAATCTATCTTGTATATAAATACTTGCCAAATTGGATTAAATCACATCAAGATTTAGAAGAGAAAGGTGTAAAAATTCTTTACATATTCTAAGTCATCTAAAGCCCCATTAATTCAACAATTGAAGTACTTATTGCATATTTGTTATATGCAAAGCATGGAGCTGAGCACTGGGAATACAAAGATAGACATATTCCAGAACTCAGTTTAATGGAGAAGACAAGTACCCATCATATATCTGCTCAAATTAGGAAAGTCAGACATTTTTCTAGTCAACAACTGGCAACAAGCATTTAGTAAATGCTTACTGTGTGCTGAGCATGGTCAACGAGGTTGTGCAGAGGATAGACTTTTGGAACTAGAGTCAGGAAGATTCATCTTCCTGAGTTCAAATCTAGCCTCAGATATTACTAGCTGTGTGACACTGGACAAGTCACTTAACTCTGTTTGTCTCAGTTTCCTCATCTGTAAAATGAGCTGGTCAAGGAAATAGCAAACCATGCCAGTATCGTTGCCAAGAAAACCCCTCAAAAGATCACAGAATCAGGCATGACTGAAAATTACTAAACAAAAACCAGAAAAAAATGTGCCAAGCAGTGAACTAAGTGCTGGGAATGAAAAGAGAGGGGGAAGAACTGTCCCTGCCCCCAAAGAGTGTACATTCTGATTTCTGTATTAATAGTTTTCCATTTAAAAGAAACAAAACAATCTGAAAGTGTTCCTTTCTCTGTTCTAATATTCAATGAAAAGCTGGATTTTATTAGGAAATTCAATTTAGTGAGTTGTGTAATTTCAAAAGACTGACTTTTCCTTTTTTAAATTGAAAGAGCATTTGAAGACTAGACAGCAAAAAATAGCTAATCATGATACTCCAGAAGAACTTTGTGTCATTTTCTGAAAACTCATTTGTGAACAGAGTCTATTCCTGGAATAGTATTATATGGTGGTGATGAAAGCAGTCTGTTTTGATGCTTGTCAACTCCTACCCTGACAGGTGTCAGTGAACCAAATCCTCTTGGCTTTAAGCAAGGCAAGACTAGGTAAACTGTGTTTTCATCAGCTAATGTTGCAACAGCCAATAAAAGAGAATATTTTGTTACTGAAAAATTCCATTGTCCTAGAGCCATGGTACTCAAAGTGTGGACCAAGGATCTCTGGGCTCTGAGACACTTTTAGGGGATTCTACAAGACCAAAAGCATTTTCACAACAATACTAAGATGTTTTAATTTCAAAAAGGATAAATATTGACAGATATAACCCCCATAAATGAAAGCTTTTGAGGGAGTCCTCAATATATGTATTTTTTAAAATGTGAGTGGGTCCTAAGACAAAAAGTTTGAGAACTGTGTCC
This sequence comes from Potorous gilbertii, assembly GCA_028658325.1. NCBI lineage: Eukaryota > Metazoa > Chordata > Mammalia > Diprotodontia > Potoroidae > Potorous > Potorous gilbertii. The sequence goes on from CM053771.1 coordinate 427,815,665, forward strand.
TAGAGTGTGTTAAGGTATCACATTTGTTTGTTGCTTACAAGAGTGTAGACTCAGGTATGGACTACAAAGGCTCTGTTTCATGACACACTCCTTTACTTTTTATACCTTCACTCTTTATATCTTTTATTCAAAGCCAGTCTATTGTCATGGGAACAGAGCCGATAGGATCAAAGGCTTTGATCTGGAAGGGACTTTAGAAATTGTCAAGGCCACAAATTCTTATTTTTCTTCTTTTTACATCACATATACCTTTGGTATAGTGAGACCCATGGACTCTTCCTCAGAGTGATGCATTTAAATGCATAGAGTTTATAAAGAAACAAATTCTACTGAAACACCGTTATCAAAATATTTTTAAAAGAGATTTACGGACTCCAGATGAAGAACTCTCAATCTAAACAATCCCCTAAAATTACAGACAAAAACTTTGTAATAAGTGTTGGACAAAGAGTTTGAAGCCAGGCCTTCTAAATCTAAATTCAGTTTTCCCTTTCCCTAATAAACTTGGTACATACATTTATGCCATCAGACAACTGTAAACTGGAAGATCCAGAGCCTGCTGTCAGGGAATGTTTTAACCACATTCCAGTTTGATTCAAACTCCTGGTCAGGGTGTTATTTATTTATTATAATATGAAATACTCTTGACAGAAGCAATTTCATGGGAAAATAGATATATCCAAAAAACCATGCAAAAAGTATTTTAAATGTTGTTATACTTTTAGAAGAACAATTTTTAAAAAATGTTTTGTTTTCTATTCTATCAAGAAATCAGACATTAAGGCAGGAGAAATTAATGGCCTGTCTCTAGGTTTTCATATTTTTTTCATTTTAGAAACAGGGATGATATAGCACCAGCCTCAGAGTCATTGAGAGGAATCAAATGAAATCAAGTGTGTCAATATTTTACAAACTCTAAAGCATGGTATAAATGTGAGCAACTGTTGTCTTCTTTTGCATATGGTGGAATTGGGACTCAGAGATGTTGAGCGGTTTATTCAGGGTCACACAGATAGCAAGTGACCAAACTGTGACTTGATCCTAGTTTTTCTAATACCAGTACAAATATGCTTCTCACCATGACATGGTGTCTTAGTCTAGGAAATTACCTAAACTTGAAAATAAAAGTAATCATGTTCTGTTGTCACATACGGTTTTTCTTCATGAAAAATATATACACTTTGTGAATAAGTACTTTAATACTCATTCAGAGTCCATCAGATCTTTAACTGGATATGGATAGCATTTTCCTTCTTCAGTTCTTGGTATTTCAATGATTATATTGCTGGGAAGAGCTGAGTCATTCATAGCTGATCATCAGGCAATGTTGTTAATTCTGTGTACAATGTTTTCTTGGTTCTGCTCATTTTGCTTTGCATCAGTTCATACAAATCTTTCTAAGTTTTTTTTTTATGAAATCTGCCTGTTCATCACTTTTTATTGCACAAAAGTATTAAATTGTATTCACATGCCACAGCTTGTTCAGTCATTCCCCAATTAATGGACATCCCTTAAATTTTCCAATATTTTGGCAACACAAAAGAACTACTTTAAATATATTGGCACATGTAAATCCCTTCCCCTTTTTTATGATTTTCTTATGATACAAAACTAGTAGTGATGTGGTTGGATCAGTTCACAACTCCACCAACAATTGGTGTTCCAATTTTCCCAGTAACAAACTTTCCTTTTTCACATCCTGTGGAGATGGGAGAAAGGAAAAATCTTAACAAAAAAAGTTTGTGCGTGATTTGGTGTGTTAGTGATAAAAATAACTGTTGTTTATCCCTTTTTTCAAAAAGAACCAATGAATGATATCTTGAATGATAGCCTGACTTGTCTGTGAATTGGATTTAAGTGAGGCAGAGTTGCACAAAGTAGTCATGGAAGTCAGACCCTCATACCAGGGTGCTAGTCCTCCCTGAATACCCCATACACCCCAAAACATACATAAATAATAAACAACACTTCAATAACGCTATCTAACCAAAACATGCTGATTGCATCAAAGAACTAATGGAGAAGAGGTAAGAGAAAAGCATTTTTAAAAGTCTATCTAGAGCCTTTATTTTGCATGAAAGCAAACATATTATATTGCTCAGGATGCCATTAAGTTACACATGCTTAATTCCTTCTCTGTGTGAAAGAGCCAAAGGAGTAAAAACAAGCTGACATTAGACACTTTTTTAAATAAATCAAGTTACTGAGGTCAGTATACATTTAACCCTTGTCCCATATGATGTAGCTCTATATCCACAGCTATATTTTTACAGTGGCATAATAAGTTGTTCATTATGATAACCCTGAGTCATAAAGAGAAATTTAAATTATATTCAGCAGGCTCTCTTCTATAAGTGGTGGGAAAGGGGGCAGAAGGTCATTGCAATAACACAATTTTTATGCTGTTTATAAACATTAATTCAACCATTGGTATTCTAAATGTGAGATCTCTGCCCAGTGGGTTGATATAATACTAGAGGAAGTAAACCGCATAAATATTAGTAAGTCTAGACAGAAATAGAACAAGTGAGGAAGTTGAAACTAAATAAAAGGATGGTTTATAAGATTCTCCTTAGACCTGGGAAATAATATGTCAAGTATCTCTGATAGAGGGTCATTTCTCACATATATGGAGAACTGAGTCAAATTTGTAAGAACATAAGCCATTCCCCACCTGATCCCTATTGATAAATGGTCAAATGATATGAACGGACAATTTTCAGTGAAGAAATCAAAGGATATGAAAAGGCAGTTCTCAGAAGAAGAAATCTAAGCTATCTATAAGCATGTGAAGAAGTGCTGTAACTCACTTTTGATTGGAGAAATACAAATTAAAATGATTTTGAGGTTCTGTCCCACACGTATCAGACTGGCTAAAATGACCAAAAAAAAGGAAAATGTTAGAGTTTGCAGAGGGTGTGGGAAAACTGGAACACTAATTGTTGGTGGAGTTGTGAACTGATCCAACCACATCACTACTAGTTTTGTATCCCAAGAAAATCATAAAAAAAGGGAAAGGATCTACATGTAGTAGTCCTTTTGTGTTGCCAAAATATTGGAAAATTGAAGGGATGTCCATTAATTGGGGAATGACTGAACAAGCTGTGGCATGTGAATATAATTTAATACTTTTGTGCAATAAAAAATGATGAACAGGCAGATTTCAGAAAAAAACAAATTTAGAAAGATTTGTATGAACTGATGCAAAGCAAAATGAGCAGAACCAAGAAAACATTGTACACAGCATTAACAACATTGCCTGATGATCAGCTATGAATGACTCAGCTCTTCCCAGCAATATAATCATTGAAATACCAAGAACTGAAGAAGGAAAATGCTATCCATATCCAGTTAAAGATCTGATGGACTCTGAATGAGTATTGAAGCATATTTTTCTCACTCATTCTTTCTCATGGCTTTTCTCTTTCTGATCTGTTTTTTCTTTCACACTTGTGACTAATATTACATATAGAACATGTATAAACTATTATCAAACTGGCTACCATTTTTAGAAGAGGAGAGGGCTCGGAGGGAGGGAGAAAAATTTGGAATTGAAAGTCTTACAGAAGTGAATGCTAAAAAACTTTCTTGACATGTAACTGGGGAGAAAATAAAATACTCTTAAAAAAAGATTCTTCTTGGAGACATGGGGTGGTTGATGTCATCATATGCCCCAAAGCAATAGGAAACATTATTTTAGGGAATGCTTGGTAATTTTGTCTTGCCTTAAAAGCAAAAAGTCCACCATCAGAAATCTGAAGCTATATGCACCATTTGCAGTAGTAGATTGAAGAGGAGAGAAATTCTATTTTAAAAAAGCTCTTCAAACTTCATCAACAAATAACAGTTGCTGCAAAGTGAAAGCAAGCCCAAGGTAGATTGGTAGGGAAATAAGATGTAGTGTTAAAAATGGGGAAAAAAAGGCCAAAGTCTTGTAGACTAGTTATTAGCCATATGAAGACTACATTGGATAAGAAAGCTGTAAAGTAGTGGTCAGGATAAGAACAAAATCACATCACAATGAACTTGGCTATGTATTCTAAGATGGCATCCTAGGATCACAGACTTACGGTTGCAAAGGACCTTCAACATTATCAAATCCAAACCCCTCGTTTTACAGATAAGGTTTCTGAAGCCAAGAGACATTAAGTGACTTGCCCAGGGTTACGCAAGTCAGAAGTACCGTTTTGGAATTCAAACCTGAAGTCAGAAGTACTGTTTTGGGATTCAAACCCATGTCTTTATGATTTCATGTTAAGAGTTCCATACATTATACCATGCTGACTCTAAAATAAGGGCCTTTAACCTAGAGGTTTGTAAACATCTTGAAAGAAATATTTTGATAATTGTATTTCAATACAATTAATTTTCTTTGTAATCCTATGCATTTTGTTACATGCATTAAAAACACTATTCTGAGATGGATCTCATAATATCACTACGACTTCTAAAAAGGATCTACCATAACAAACACAAAAACGTGAATAGCTCTGCCTGTAAAATTAGGAAACAACTAATTACTGATAAAGGTATCACCTCCCAAATAACTGTTTGTTTGTTGTCAGACTATTCTCAAGGTCTCAATCAACATCACAGCAGAAGAAAAGATAGAGATGAGAAAAAGTTATTAGGTGCAATTGGAGTATTACCCATCAGATACATTTAAATAAGATATTCACTCCAAAAAATGGGAAATGGTTCAAAGTAAAGACACTGATCTGATCACCCTTAAAGCACTTGTTCATGCTTTGAGCAACATAAAATAACAAGCATCCAGGAACCCAGAAACTACTGAAATGTGAAAATATTTGATCTCATTGCCAAGAACAGGGACATGGAAGTCAGGGGCAACTGAGACAGAGCATAAACTGATTTGTAAAACACAGGGGAAGAGAATGTTTTAAGGTTATGAGGAGTATGCTTCATAAAATAACAAAGAGAAGTGTAAGAAAAAATAAATCTGCAGAAAGAGTGGTGTGAAACCCAACAACACGATTTTGCCTCATGTACCTTAGTAGATGAGATTAAAAGGACAATAACCATTGTAAATGAAGACTGCCCCATCTAACTGAACCAGAAAGTGCTTTATAGTGATCTATTCTGATTATCAATGGCTAAGGAAACTGAACATTTGTATCAAAATCCAGCACAGGGATACAGTGGTATAATTTGACCAGGTAATTAAAGAGTTAATCATTAGCTCAGAAAAAAAATCGGACAATTAAGAATACCACAGTGCCAAGGAGTTAAGAAAATCCTGCAAGGATGGGGAACCTGTGGCCTTAAGGCCACAAGTGGCCCTCTAGATCCTCAAGTGTGGCCCTTTGACTGATATAGATTTGCACACTGGTAAATACAATGATGGCTTCCAGGTTAAATAGTAAACAGCTTCTTTAAGCCAACATTCCATAAAGATGGAGATTTTAGCTGTGTTAACACTATTGGTTGAGTGCATTGAACAGATGACTTCAAGTAGCTAAGTCATGCTGTGAATAGAATTCTGGAATTTGGAAATCCTGAGTTCAAATCTGACCTCAGATACTTAATAGCTGTTTAAGTTTAGGAAGATTACTGAACCTCTCTCTCTCTCTTTTTTTTATCTTTGGACTCACTCAGGGTTAAGTGACTTGCCCTGAGTGCCATATCTGAGGTCAGACTTGAACTCTGGTCCTCCTGACCCTAGGGCTAATGCTCTATCCACTGCCCTAGCTTCTTTCTACTTCAGTTTCCTCATCTGCAGAACGGGGTTAGTAACAGCATCTACCTTTCTAGGAAGCTGTATCAAAAGAGACAGTATGTGTAAAGTATATGGCAATCCTCAAACTGCCATATAAATACTAGTTAGCAGCAATTGTTATTATTTCCTAGAACAGAAACTATATTTTTCTTATAAAAGTAAGGTTACCCTGCAGATGAGAAAGGCTTGGGGAGGAGAGTAGAGCAGATGTCGAGATGTCAGATATAAAAGACTGATAGTAAAATATACCCATCGCTTCCTCCTATGAACTCATTTCTTCTCCCTCTCAACTACCTCATAAAATTTCCTAATGTCCTGAGGTAGTAACTCATAGGTTCTTGATGTCCCTTTAATAAAAAGAATTGGTAGGTGAGCAGGAGTTATGAGATTAGGAACTAGGAAGAAGTCACTCAAGAATCACTAAAACTTCTAGCGGAAAACATAAGGCTTTAATCAGACCCACCCTGGCACGAAATGCAGGGCTCTTTGTTCTTACTGGGCTAAGGTCCTTCTGGTCACATCTTTGAAAATTAAATGTTGGGTGAAGTAACTAAGGTTCTGTCCTTTCAAGAGTGTGACCCCATATCCCCAAATACTAAAATTGTTTGAATTATGAAAGAGGACATAGGGTCTTATAAACGACACTTGCTGAAAATGTTACCTGTTTCCAGAGAATCCCTTGGGCTATCCAAGAACAGAACTGTTTACTCATGTGAAAACTGTTTTAAAGCCACAAAGAAGCTGAATAAGCAATGACCAAACTGCAATAAGGTGAAAGGATTTCAAATCCCACTGTATACCCCAATGCACCATAGTTAATAAGTAATAAATGGAATATGCCTTGAAATCCAGAATTTGGAACAGAATTGGTTAGTGATTAACAATCATTTTCAATTCTTTACAGTGTTTCTTTTTTTAAGTTCTCATGGGTAAGTATTCCTTTATATAATAGAAATATTTTACTAGGTTTGTGGGTGGGGGGTTTGCAACATCTCCACTGGAATTGTATTCATCCTTTGTTGCTAAAGAAGACCATGCCATAAGAGAAATGATGACATGACTTGCACTTGACTTTGTTTTGCGTGAGGGAGGGCTGTGCAGGTCACCAGCCTCACTTCTCCTCCAGAGCCATCTGAATCCAGTGACCAGACATTAATCAGGATGACTGGAGATGACCCAGGATGCAATGGGAGCTACTCACTTAGGGTAAGGTACCACTGGAATAACTGAAATTGAAGAACCCATCACTTTGCAGCTACTCACTTAGGGTAAGGTACCACTGGAATAACTGAAATTGAAGAACCCATCGCTTTTTTACCTAGAACCAAAATCTTAACCCAATATACTCTCCTATTACTTTTCTTTTGTTTCTTATTTTCCCAATTTTCCTCAGACTTTTTTTAGGCTATGTCTCCTTCAACAATTTGGTAAAACGCATGGATCCCCCTCTGAATAAGGTTTTTTGAAGCATAAAATAAAATACATGGGATTACAAAGGAAGTCAGTTATATTGAAATATGGTTACTAAAACATAAAAAAAAATTGCTTGGACCCCTTGAAATTTCTCTACATACCTCTTAGGATTACTGATGGACCCTAGGTCATGAACCACTGCTCTGCCTCTAACAAAATTCTTACCTGTTGGATAGATATTGAATACTTTAGGATTCAGAGGTCAATTCTAGGCCCTGTGGCAAAGGAGGAAGAAACAGGAATACTTGAAAGAACTTAATTTTTCCCTGCCTCCATCCTCATTCATCATCTCTTCCTTCCTCTAAAGTTTCCCTCAAAGGCAGCATTCTAGGTTATGAGGGATGAGAATTTTGAATTTAAAGCCTGATTTTCTCAGGAAGGCTCACTGTGATTTCAGACACATCACTTAAATTCTTGGAGGTTCTGTTTCCATATTTTTTAAAAAAGGAACTTGAATTAGATGGATCTTTATGGACCTTTTCAACTTCAAAATCTTACAAAATTTTCAAGTCTCTTCTACACACCTATCACCGTAAACTTTAATTCAGAATATCATGGGAAGGCCAGTCTTAATGAAAAGCCTAAATGAAGAGATATTGTTTTACAATTATTCAGTATGCCATATATTATAAACTATTATATAAATAGGCATCATAAAGACGCTTTACAACCTCATATGTGTTACTATTGATGCTAATAGAAACAAAGTGATATACCGGAAAAAATTCTGGAACTAAATTCTTAAGCCCTTGCTTTAATGTTAATTCCTTAACTATGGGCAAGTTGCTTTAAATCTCTGCCTGAGTTTTGTCCTTTATAAAATGGGTATAATACTGTAATCATACTGTTTCAAGGGAAGGATGTTGTGAACAGTATTATTTGTGAATTAGTAACATCATTGTTATGGAATGGAGCTGTTCAGTTAGAGCACATTGCATAGCAGCCCACAACTGGAAAGGAAAACAACTTGGAAGGCTTCAGATGACTGATAATGAAGCAAAGCTCCTCACCATTGGGGAGAGAGATGGAGAATAAGACATACATTTTCACACATGGTTAATGTGTGGATTTATTTTGTTTGGCTATATTTATTTGTTATGAGAGGGCTTGTAGCATGACCCAATGGGGGGCAAGGGAAGTTCTTTGCATACTACAATGATTTTTCCCTCATAACAAAGGGATAAAGAATAGTAGAGGCATTCTGAAAAGAGTAAAAAAGATAGCATTCACTTTTTGTGACCTAATTGATTAAACTTTAGTTCCACACTGAGCCAGATTGGAGGGTGGCAAGGGGAATGTTGTCTTAATGAAGTTCCTCCTTGGATATGGATGGTGTCATTGTAGATGAAGTAAGTACCATACAGCATATTGCAATTTGCTAAGCCATCTTTTAAAATGAATGCATTACTAAACATTGATGTCATTGCATCTCCCTGTGGTTTCTTACATCTTTTATCATGTTGCTTTTATCAGTCATTTTTCCAAGGTCACTGAAAAAAATATTGTAGGGTGTGGAAAAAGATGAAAAAACACTGAAGAGGTGCTCATGATGATAGTTTCAAAGAATCATGTGCATATCATTGGATGAGACATAAACTCCATTTCAAACTCCTTTGAAAAATAATCCTATTTGTAAAGGAGATGAATATTAAAGAGAATTGTGTTCTAGGCCATCTGGATCTCAGCTCACCAGATTTTCTCTTCCCTAGCACATTTCACAGTCAGCAACAAATTCCCAGCTTTTCTTGCTACTCAGTCTGAATTCTTGTTTGATTCTGCCTGCCTATAAAATAATATGAAACATATTTTAAAAGCTATGAAAATTGGACAATTCAGATATTTTCCTTGTTAGTTGAACACTGTTATGACAGTTAATAAAACTACCTTTTACCCTTTTTAAAAAAAATTCTCAGAATAGTATCATTTATCTAGGATTATTCATTCCTTATTTTGAGGAGAATGCCACACCTTAATTTTCACTAAGTAGTACAACTGGGAATAGGATATTATTTTCAATGTGACCAAGTTTCACTTAGTGCCTTCCCAACTTGACAAACAGAAATAAAAGTGAATTACAGAGTGTGCTGTCTATACTCAGAGAAACAAATGAGGTGATGCAAGAGCAGAAGCCTTGCAAACAGTACTCCCTTGTGTCTTCAATTAGATGTAGAAGGAAAATGACACAAACAATTTTGTATAATTTAGAGGATTGTTTTTCGAGGTCTTCCTGTTGTGGTAAGCCTTTCACTTCAGAAGGAAGCATGGTCTAGTTCAACCCCAGGCCTGGGAGTCAGACATGCTGGATCCTATTTCTGCTTAGTTCCTTAACTTCTTACGTGACCTTGTACAAGTCATTAAACTCCATCTGTATGACAAATGGCTTTTATTTTTAAACATTATACATGTCCTTATTTTCATCTAAACATTTCCCCTTTTTCTAAACAGCTGTACTCTCCTTTGCATAAAACAGAGAAAATGAAAAAAATAATTCCTAGTTGGTTTGTAGATTTTATTGTTCATTTCCCAGGATAATATCTGAAGGTTTTTATCTTGGGTATTTCTGATGCCTGCTCTAGTACTCCACTGCTACCTGTCCTTGCCCTTAACCATTAAACATTCTTTCTACTTACTCAGATAGTCAGAAGCTCCATGAATTCGAAATTTTATATTTATCTCATTTGAAGTAAGAGATCAACAACAGAAAGATGTGTTTGTGCATATATATATATATATATATATATATATATGTATATTTATAAAATACACACATGAATATTCAAAATAGCATTTAGAAGTCACGGAAAACTACAAAAAAAGAAAGTATCCACTGATCAGAGACAGGTTAAAGAAACTAGCATATCAATGTTATGGAATATTATCGTACTGTAAGAAATAGTTCATATAGAGAGCTTTTTAAAAAAAATTGGGAGACATATGAATTGATACAAAGACAAAAACAAAATAACCATCGGGAAAATGCACAAATATTATAGTAATAAAAATGAAGAAAAGAGTTTAGAGAAAAGGAATAAATGAAAAAATATTTATTAACAGGCTAGTTTGTGTCAAACACTATGTTAAGCCTTGAGAATACAAATAGAAAAATTTAGATAGATCCTGGATGCAGGAAACTCACACTTTAATTATGTTATAAGACATAAAAAGAAATTTCATTTGCGGGTCAGATGGAGAGGCTCATCGCTCCTCAAGCTTTAGCAATGAGTCACATGAGAAGGCCTTGAGATCTTGACCAATGTTAGCTCCAGAAGAGCAATATTAGAGGCATGTTTTCTTTTAAGTCAGCACAGAGAAAGTGAATAATAAATTGATTTAGGATGTTACATATTCTATCAGTAAAAAATATTACCATACTGTCTGAGTCCCTTTTATTTATTTTTTACTTTTAATATACACCGTAGATCAAAGAGCAAATTCTACACATGGAGGATGCTATTTAGAGGAATTATTAAAAAGTAACCATGGGGGAGGGAAGAGTAAAGACAATGACTTACCTGAGCTCTTCCCAATTTTCTTCCAAACAACTTTAAATGATGCCTCAGATAGAATTCTGGAGCAGCAGAACTAACAAATGTAAGGGCGAAACATTTTTCCAGCACAAGACGATTTAGGAGGTTGGCATGTCACCACGGTAGTGGTCAGGCCTGGAGTTCAGTACAGAATAGGTCTCACCCCTACAATCCAGCCTTGGGGGTGACTACATCTGCGATGAAAATGGTTTCCAGGGCTCTCAGGTCACAGAGAGAAAGGGGGTCAGACAACTAAGGATATTACCAGGGAACTTTTGCTCACACTGGATGCAAGAGGCTGTTGCCTTGCCTATCCATGGTTCCAAGTAGTAGGGACAGGGTGAAGAGGAGCACTTGTTCAATAGTGCTTGTGGCCCCAAGGGAACTGGTAACAGTTCCAGGGTAGAGAAGAATGTTTTTGGTTGATCATGGGGAAACAGAGGGCCTTGTCTCATGTCCAAGGCAGAAAGAAGCACTGATGCTTGTGATCTCAAAAGAACAGGAATCCAAGTCATAGTTTCAGGTTCATAAGGAGGAAAAGCACTTGCAGTTACAGGACAGCAGGGGCCCAAATCAGATACAGGGCAGAGAATGGGCCAGAGCACAGGCTGGAAGGTCAGTGACCATACCACTCCTTAGATCATACGATGTTGAAAGAAAATAAAACTTACAAACAGACCCCCCCAAACTATCTCTGAAAAGAGTAGCATAAAAAGCTTGGAGGGGTAGTTCCCTCCACCTACTCAGCAAAACTGAGTATAATCCTTTAGGAGAAAAATGGATATTTAATGAAATAGAGGACTTTCAAGCTTTCTTGATGAAAAGATTAGAACTGCAAAGAAAATTTGATGTTCAAATACAAGACTCAAGAGAGGCACACAAAGGTAAACTTGAAAGAGAAATCATGAAGGATTCAATATGGTTAAACTATCTACATTCCTCTATGGGAAGATGGTACTTTTAAAGAACTTTATCATTATTAAGGCAGTTAGAATGTGTCTACATATACAGAGGGCATGGTGCAAGTTGACTATGATGGGATGATATCTAAAAAAATTAACATTAAGAGGTGAGAAAGAAGGATGCAATGGGAGAAGGAGGAAGGGAGAGGTAGAATGGGGTAAATTATCTCACGTAATAGAGATACAAAAGGAATAACTTTTACAGTAGTGGAGGAGATATGGGGTGGTGACAGTCAAGACTTGAAACTAACTCTCATTGGAATTGCTTCAAAGACGGAATAACATACATACTCAGTTGAGTATAGAAATCTATCTTACCTCACAAGAAAGTAGGAGGGAGGGGGAATAAGAAAAAGGAAGGGGGCTGATTGAAGGGAAGGTGGATTAGAGAAGGTGGTCAGAGGCAAAACAGACAGAAAGAGTGAAAGGAGAGAGAGAGGGAGAGAGGTGGAGGGAAGGGGAGGGGCAGAAGGGCTGAAAGGAAGAGGAGAGAGAAAGACACAGAGAAATAGAAAAAAATAAGATGGAGTGAAATACACAGTTACTACGCATAACTTTGAATGTCAGTGGGATAAAGTCACCCATAAAATGGAAGTTGGTAACAGAATGGATTAAAAAATAGAATCCTACAATATGCTGTTTACAAAAAACATACTTGAAGTAGAGAGACACATGCAGAGTGAAAGTATGGGACTGAAGAAGAATATAAAATAAACCCATATAACTCATCAGCATTTCTAGATAATACTAAAAAGTTGAAACAGAGATAGAAGAAATTCCATTTAAAATAACTATAATCAATATAAAATCCTTGAGAATCTATCTGCCAAGAAAAACAAAGGAAATATATGAACACAATTATAAAAGTTTTTACATGAATAAAATCAGATCTAAACAACTGGAGAAATATTAATCGCTCATAGATAGGTCAACTAGATATAATAAAAAAAGACAATTTTACCTAAATTAATTTACTTATTCAATGACATACTAATTTAACTACTAAAAATAATTTTACAAGGCTAGAAAAAAACAATAAAAACATTCATTTGGAAGGAAAAAAAGTCAAGAGTATCAAGGGAACCAATGAAAAACTGTGAAGAAAAGTGGCTTATCAGTACTAGATCTCAAACTGTATTAGGAAACATCCTCAAAGCAGTTTCATAGTAGCTAAGAAATTGAGTAGTGGATCAGTGAAATAGATTAGGTACATAATGCACAGTAGCAAAATCCCTTAAGAGTTTAGTATTTGATAAACCCAAAGATCCAAGCTATTGGGACAAGAATAGACTATCTGACAAAAAATGTTGGGTAAAGAGGAAAGTAGTCTGGAAGAAATTAGGTATGGGCCGTATATTGATAAGTCAATATGCCTACATGGTCAAATATAAAGTATAATATCATAAACAAATTAAGGAAGGATAGACTACCTGTTAGGTTCATGGATAAAGAAAGAATTTGTGACCAAATTAGATAAAGAGAATTATGGGATGTAAATTGGATAATTTTGACTACATTAAATTAAAAAGATTTCCAAAAACAAAACCAATGCAGTCAAAATTAGGAGGAAAACAGACAACAGACTTTTTTTATGGTAAATTTCACTGATATAGTCCTCATTTCTCAAATTTTGAGAGAATTGAGTCAAGTTTTTAAGAATATGATTCATTCCCTGATTTATAAATGGTCAAAGGAAATGAAAAGGTAGTTTTCAGAAAAAGAAATTCAAACTATCTGAAGTCACATGAAAAAAATGCTCTAAATCATTAATGATTAAAGAAATGCAAACAAAAACAATCCTGAGGTAACAAATCATACGTGTAAAATTGGCTAATATGACAGAAAAAGAAAATTACAGAGGTTAGAGGCAATGTGGGAAAACTGAGATACTAATGCACTATTGGTAGAGTTGTGAACTGATCTAACCATACTGGAGAGAACTTTGGAATTATAGTCAAAGACCTGTAAAACTGTACGTACCTTTTGACTCTGAAATATACTTACTAGGGCTTAAGAACAAAAAAAATTTTATAAAAGGAAAATGACCTATATGTACAAAAATATAACAATTCTTTTTGTGGGGGCAAAGAATAGGAAATTAGGGGGATGCCCATCAACTGGTGACTGGCTGAACAACTTGTGGTATATAATTGTGATGTAATACTATTGTGCTATAAGAAATGATGAGTAGGAAGGCTTTAGAAAAACCTGAGAATATATATATATATATATATATATATATATATATATATACATACATACATATATATGTATATATATATGTGTATATCTATCTAACTATATCGATAGATAGATATATGTATATATATATGTGTGTGTATATATCTATAGATAGATACACACACACACACACACACACACACATTACATATGAACTAACTGATGCAAAGTAAATAAGTAGAACCAGGAGAACATTGTACATAGTAGCAGCAATTTTGTGTGATGATCAACTGTGAATGGCAGTTATTTTCAGTCATAAAATTATCCAAGACAAATCCACAGGACTTATAATGAAAAATTCTTTTTACCTTTTGAGAAAGAACTGATGGAGTATGAATGCAGATCAAAGCATACTTTTCAAACTTTCTTTATTTTTCTATTTTTTTCTGTTTCCTTCTGCAACATGGCTAATACAGAAATATGTTCTGCATGACTGCACATGGACAATCCATATCAAAGTGCTTTCCTTCTCAAGGAGGGAAGAGGGACAAGAAGGAGAGGATCTGGACCTCAGAATAAATGATGAATGTTAAAATTGTATTTACATATGATTGGAAAAGAAAATATAAAACTTTTTACTTAAAACATAATGAGGTATATAATTTCAGAAATTACCTGGGAAGACTTATATGAACTGATGAAAAGTGAAGTGAGCAGAGCCAGGAGAACATTGCTCACAGTAACAATATTGTGACAACGGTCAACTTGGAAAAGAATTAGTTACTCCAATCAATATAATAATTCAAGGTAATTCCAAAGGAATTTTAATGAAAATTACTCTCCACATCCAGAGAGAGAACTGATGGATTCTGAGCGCAGACTGAAGCATAGTTTTTTCCTACTTTATTTTGTCTTGCCTCTTTTATTTTTTTGCAACACGGTAATGCAAAAATGTTTTGCTTGATTTCATCTAAGTTGAAATCATATTGTTCGCCTTCTTGGTGTGTGGGAAGGTCTGCAGGAAGGGAGAAAATTTGAAACTCAATTGTTTAAAATTAATGGTAAAATAGTTTTTAAAAGAAAGTAACCATGGTTTAAAAACAAAATATATCAAAAAAAAAACCTTAAAAAAAGGAAACGTCTCTTTCCAAAGCTCAATCTTCAGTATTAGAGTATTCCCTCTACTTGAAACGTCTTCTCACCACCAACCCCAATTCCAAAATCATCTAAATCCTATCTAACCATCTTCCAAAATCCATACTGACTTATCCATAAAGCCTTCTTGAAAATATCATCTAGAAATGACCTAAATGTGTCCTGAATTCCTAGAAAGTTTTGTTTAAATCACTCTTATGAGACTCATCACATTGTGTTATAGTTATTTGTGTAATATGTATACACATATGGTTATTTGGGTAATACACATATACACACATATATCCCAAATAACTGTAACAAAATGTAACATAATACTTGGTTATGGTTATTTGTGTAATATATGGATGATATATATTTTATGTTGTATGATATATATATAATACTTTGTTTTAGTTATTTGCATAATATAACGCATGTCACAAAAATGTTGCGAAACACATTCAACCTATAGCATTATGTGATACATATGTATCTATGCATACATGTATAAATGGAAAATATACAGGAATATACAAATGCATATTCATATACACAGGTTGTCCCAAGATAGTAAAGCTTTAAATTACTCTAAGGCTTTTGGAACATGACATAGAATGTCACCTACTCTAATAAAGTGTGAAGAATGTGGAATTTTAAGTCAGAGAACTTAAGTTGACAACTTGAATCTGCTACTTAACCCTTGTGTGACCAAGAGCAAATCATTTAACCTCATTAGAGCCTCAGTTTTGTCATTTGGGAGATGAATTAGATTATTTAAACTTCATAGAACCATGAGCCTTAGTCAGGGCTTGTCTTATTTATCATTTATCTCACACATTTTTCAGATCATACTTTGCCAATAATAAGTGCTAAACAAATATTACACTGCTAAATGAATAGTGATGGGAGGCAATTCTTTGTTATTGGAATATTTTTCATAAGTCTGGAGGTTTTATTCATACAAATTTTCCTAAAGAAGATAGAACAGTTAGTACCAATTAACAAGAATAAAAAATGAGATTTCTTTTGGCATTGTTCCTGAACCCCCAAGGATCATGGAAATCTAAATTAAAATCATCCTCTGATTTTACACCAAGATTCAAACACTAAATAAAAATATTAAAAATGT
Organism: Potorous gilbertii; assembly: GCA_028658325.1. NCBI lineage: Eukaryota > Metazoa > Chordata > Mammalia > Diprotodontia > Potoroidae > Potorous > Potorous gilbertii. The sequence continues at coordinate 427,831,811 of CM053771.1, forward strand.
TATTCCAAGAATATCTATTATTAGTAGTTTTGGAATCAGAGTGGAAGCTGGGGCAGGAAGAGGGAAGATTTAGAAGGATATAAAAGAGGAAGAAAACAAGCTCATTGTCTTTGCCCATTTAATTGGCACAAGTGCCTGCAGGTCAGTTGGTAAACTGAATCAATTACAACTTGTCATAATCACAACTAGTTAAACCCAACAACTTTAAAAAACTTTTGAAGCAGTACATACTTCAAGAAAAATGAGTCAATATCTAGTGTTGGGGTGATTTGGGGAAAATAAAGTGATTCAAACTCACATCATTATAAATTGATGGGAAAATAAATCTAAAAAAGAATAAAACAATTCTGGAAATGTGAACCACAGGAAAGAAATGAGGACCTGAATTTTCCTTTGGGTGCAAAGGCTTTTTATTATGTAATATAATGCTGTTCACAATTTAGGCTCACATCAGATTTAGATCCTATCATCAGATGTTGAGTTAAAAACAAATAAATGATGTCAACTATAAAAGCATACCATTCTACTCATAGAAACGTACATTTTTTTCATGCAAGTATGTGATAATAACTTTGGATTGGAAAGAGTAAAAGTGCAACTCAGCAAAAATTTATCAAAATTCTACTTTATGTAAAGCATAGGCAGGGTACTGGTGATCTGAGGTGGAATCAGTTCTATATAATGTAATAAGATTATAAGGTAGGTACACAATTACTGTGATACAAAGTAGAAAATGATTACATGCTTAAGAGTGGTCAGTGTTATAAGAGATTCAAATATAAACCTTTAGCTCATAACTTTGAAACAAACTTCTAGTGAGGTAATCAGAAGCTGTATCCAAGAAGACTGAGAAAATGGGATGGAAAAAAGCAAATATTGGATCAGAGAGGTCAATGGGGAATCATTTTCAAAAGGATGCAACGGCAAGATAAGTCTAAGTAACAGAGTAGTCTATTTTCTTGGGAGTTTATGGTTTATGAATGTAAATATCTAATCTGATAGAGTAGGTAGAGTCATAAAGACCATTCAGGATGCAATTATAAGAACTCAAAGGGTATGAACTAGGTTGGTAGTTGAAGAAGAGGGAAAAGCATAATAAAGAGGCACAGATATTAGAATTATTATTATACATTATTAAGACAGTAACTCATTGTTTGTGGGCAGTGAAAATTAGGCAGTGTCAAAAATTATTCCTATGTTTTAATATTGAGTGAGAGTCTGGCAACATAGTGCCATCAACAGAAATGAGAATGTTAAAGTGATGGGCAGGTCTGGGAAAGAAGATTAATTCAGTTTGTTGGTTTATTCTTTTACATATTATATTTCAAGTGCTAGAAATACATACAAGGTGTTCAGTTAAGTAGCTTGGGATGCAAGATAGAGTTTACAAAAGATCCATGTTCCACAATAATCAATGCAGACAAAATACTAAGGCCTGAGAAGTGGTAAAAATTAAGTAGCAAAGAGTACAGAAAGAGAGATTCAATCTAAAAATTGAATTTTGGGTGGAGCTGAAAGGAAGAGAAAGAAAAAATGGCAAAAGTGATAAGAGAAAACTGTCAGAAAAGTACAACAAAGAAAGAAATTCTCTCTCTGAAGTCAAGAGAAGAGGGAGTATTAAGATACAGGAGATGGTGACCATTGTTAAATTCTGTTGACAAGCTACACATGATAGAAACTAGGAAGATGTCATTGACTGTGGTAAGTAGGAGACTATTAGTGATCCTGAAGAAAGAAGCTTCAGTAGAGTGGTATGGGTGAAAAGCCAGATTGCAGAAAGTAAGTGAAAAGTGAAGAAGTAGAAGCAGTGAATTTAGAATACTCTAAAAAGTTGGGAAAGGTGAGTAATTAAGGGGAGGGAAGAATTAAGCTTGAGACAAAGCAAGTTCATAGAAAGGTAAGTCAAATTCTACCCTATACTGAAGTCTGTGCATAACAGAAACTCCCATCCCATAGATTAAAGATCTCCAGTTTTTACAACACTCAGTTGTTCTATATTCTGTTTTGGTGAAATTTATTTAACATCTTTACAAGCCGTAACAATGAGCCCAACTCAATATGAATGTAGCTGAATTACTTCTTCCATGAGTTGTATCTGGATAACAAGAAAAATCTGAAGACATCAGATATTTCCTTCTCTGTCCTATCCATGCATGAGTTGAGAGCTGGAACAAACACTTTTGGGCTCAGCATTTTCCCCCCTCCAAATATGCCAGATGTTACTTACAAAAAAGCTAAACCGGTAGTTAGTAATCAGTCTTTCTTTGAAAGCAATCAGTTTTTACTGATCAGGCGGTGAGTGTTTCCAATAATTCTGTCTTCATTTATGAAATTGAGTATGTGCTTAATTTACATTATCTAGGGAGACTACAGTAGTGACTGGCCATTTGCTTATAAAAATAATGCTTTGGCAAATAGTCATTTCCCACAATCAAGTAAAATGAGATTATTTTAGCCATAGGTGGCTACTAATTTTGATTGAAAAGGACATCTGTCAAACTGATGAGGTTTTCGAAAATATTTTAGTTATGAGTCTTTGCTCAGAAAGTTCACTGTCCATGCAAGGAACACTGTGGTTCACGATACCCTTAAACTTTACTGTTTCTATGGTATACTAGTATACCTCATCATATTTTGATTTGAATTCAAACAATTATCTCAAATAGGGTCTACTGTATTCTCGTGGGGTACTCTATGACAAAGTTTAAGTTGGTAGAGAACACAGCTGCCAACCACTGATAAGGAGGCTCCAACTAGGAATTTTTTCTCACGTTTCTCAAACAGCTTTAAAAATATTATTGTGTTGATATGGATTAACATTTTTAATGCAAATAAAAATTTTGTTATTTAACCATAAATATCATTGAACTAATTTAATTTGATGCTAATGAATGAGGCACCGTTTTGTTTCTGAATATGACAGGTAAACGTCTATTAGCTAACCTTTTGTGACTGTCTTCAGACATTATAATTTAGAAAAATCTGATACACTTGGAAAGGTCTTTATGGATAAGAGATAATTAAATATTTGGGGTTTAGCATCATGTGAACTAAATTATTCAAATCAAAGCAAATAATTTTAAGGATATAATCTTCATAAAATTTCCCAAGGGAGATTTTCTGTGCTGTGATAATTAACTTGACAAACAACTTAATGACTTCAATGGCAAGGCAATGATAATGTTACTCAACCACTCTTCACATCTACCTCTAAAAAATGAGTCTCTGCATAAATATTTCTTCCACAGATCTTAACCATGTGTATACAATATTAACATAACTAGTTAAGTCAGTCAAACAGATCAATTTGGCTTAAAAGAAAGAAGTTAAGCTCATTGCTGGAGGAATAAAAACAAAGAAAAAGCAAATAATCAGATCTGATCTGTCATATTTAAGCAAATTATTTTTATATCTTATAGTTCCCATCCTAGTATTTCTATAAAAACTTCATGAATTTTCATGATGCTAAAGTTAACAACAGGGAAACCAACTTTGGGGGGAAGGTACGAAAACAATGGTATTTCCAACTGCATAGTTAATTTGTAGATAGTTACTTCACACATAATTATATTAAGAAAACAAATAATGAAGGGAACCACCAAATCCCTTTCCAAAAGGGATGCTCTGCTTTATTATAAACCCCTCTTTGTGTCTTAGTCCCAGGGCTCCTGTTCTAGCTGAAGACAAAGAACTCCCTTAAAAGGGCAGTGGAATTGTTAAAGCTACTTTATCATGGAGTAAAACATTTTTTAGGAAGAACTAATTTCCATGGGTGCAAAAAGACTCTCAGATGATGACTTGTGAACACATTTTTTCCATTTGCTTGAATATTGCTACTTAGTGATATATAACTCCTCCTCTATCACCATTCTAGCAAAATTGGCTGTGAACACACCGTATTTTTCTTTCATTGGGCTATGGGGTTGGGCTACTCCAGAAATCTCCCTATCCCCTGAAGATATTGCTCATGAAACTCTATTTTTTAATGTGTTTTTCATTGACAGAATCTGTGAGATAACTATAAAGAAAATATGTAGCTAACATCAATTGGGAAAAATCAGTTTAAATCTTCCTGTTCTAAAATGCTAGTGGAAGTTCATTAGCAGTTTTGATTCTCTATGGTACTATTTACAGAAGACGTATTAATGCAGACACCTGCAAGACAAGAAAAATAACTATACCATCAAGTATCAAATTTACTTTGTGTTAATAATTTACATATACAGGGGTCATCAAGTAAAATAACAGCATTTTATCATTCTCATATGTACAGTTTATCTCTTAAGATGATAGATACATAAGGGTGAAAGATAAAGACATCACAGCAAAATATTTATGATTTTAAAGCCAACATCAGAGTAGGAAAAATTAAAAGATCATGACAATGAATCATCAGTGTTTTAAATCAAATTCAAAAATCCTTAAGTGTCAAATTAAATACACACACATAACTTATGCATACTTTTGTATTTTTTCGCCAACAGTCATACACAATTACATATATTTAGAAGTCAAGATCTGCCCATTCTTAGTAGCATGTAGACTAGTACTTTTGTAACAGCACAATATTCACCACACAAAGGCTGTTCTATTTTATTTTTGTTGTCTACAAAGACTTAGAGAGGCAGTGTGGTTCAGTGGATGGAGTTGAGAAAACAAAGTTTCAAGTTCTGACTCTTATATGTGCAAACCACCTGACCTCTTTATGTTCCAAGGCAGCTAAGGTAAATGACAGATCTGCATAAGAGAAAGGAGATTCAGCTCAGCAGATGCTTTGTTATTTGTGTATTTTCAGTTGTGTCAGACTCTTTGTGACCCATTTTGGGGTTTTCTTGGCAAAGATACTGGAGTGGTTTGTCATTTCCTTCTCCTGTTCATTTTATAGGTAAGAAAACTGAGGAAAACAAAATTAAGTGAATTGTCCAGGGTCACAGAATTAGTGTCTGAGGTTAAATCTGAACTCAGGAACTCTATCTACAGCCATTATATAGTTACCCCTATTCAGTAAATGCAAATACTAAAAAGGTTAGTATTAGTTATGCAGTAATTACTACTGTCATTTCTATTTCCAAAGTACCTCATGACTAATTTGTGAGAGAGATATTCTAGTGTCATCATCAACCCCATTTAATAGATGAAAAGAATGAAACTCAGAAAAATTAAATGGTTTTTATATCTATGGTTTTACAGTAGGAATTAGGATGAAAGGATAAATAAATCCCAGATTTCTACTAATATCTATTAAACTAAGCCAAAGATCTACATATAAGACATTCCCACTCAATCTGACCTTAAAATTATATATTCATGCTTGATTCCCTCTTTGTTTTTTTCATCTTTCTTTGCAGGTCTTGCCTTCTGTCTTCCAGATACACTTAATTTCTTTCACACTTTCTCAGCCTGGCCTTCAAAGTCTCTGACACTGACACCACATCTGTCATAAGAACCAGCTCATGCCTTTGACAAGATGGTCTCATCATTCACTGACAGGACTGGTTCTCCATCCTTTCGTTTTTTTTTTTTTAACCAGGAGCAGGCCTATTGCTTGTACCAACAACAGTTCTTCCACTTGCGTCATTTCTCCAGTCTGACGCTCTCCAGACTGCTCTCAACGACGTTGAAGCTGGCCCAGTAGTAGTACAAAATGCTCCTAGAAAAATGCTCTAGCAATTCACATAGGTAATGATAGGTTAGTCCTTGCTTTCAAAAAAACGTTAAACTTTCATTCAGCATACAAGACAGTTACAGTGAAACCTACCCTCGCACATAATAAAAAGAAATTAAAATAAATATGATTACTTAATTATAATTCATTGAAGTTAAATGAGGTTAGTGATGGAGAAGACAACTTTTGTATGGCATTTCAAAGGAAGTAAACAAGTATAGTCAGATTGAAAAAAAAGCAAATATTTACTAAGTGCCTACTATGTGCCAAGCACTTTAAAGACTTTATAGATATCCAGGGTTATTTCATGCTTTGAGATATTTGTTTCACGAGTTGATAAAGCAACTTAGAAGAGAGTGGGCTTGACCCTAAGATGTGTGTGGGAAAAGAAATTACATTCCATCTTCAGGTCTAAAGCCAATCAACCACAGAGGTCTTGTCTCCAACAAAATCATATCTACATCAAACCCCGAACATCTCTCCTCCCCTCCCATAGATGTGCAAACTGCCAGCTTCCCCTTTTCCTCCTCTATGAGCTTCTGATCTGGATGTCAGCACAAGGGAGTGAAAACAAATCTAACATCTTACCCACAGCACCTCTGCTGATTGCTTTGTGATAATTATTTCTTTCTCCCTATTCCCAGACATTCGTATTACGGTAGAACTGTGTTGGTAAAATCAAATAAAAACTGGGGGCCACTAAACTGTAGATAAGGATAGATCCCTATGGCTGGATCTAAAAAGTGACTTAGAAAACTATATATTAGCATTACCTATGTTCTGTTGTATTTAATTTACTTTGTTAAATATTTCTAAGTACTTTTCATACTAGTTGGGGCCACTACAGAGTTTTATGGTTGAATAACCTGCCAGGTGAGTTTGACACCTCAGAAGATACCACCATTCTCAGAGTCAGATAGTTTTTCATAAACTTGGTGTAATCTTAGACTCCTTAATTTCCCTCATCTCATATCCACACATCCAATCAGTTGCCAAGTTTTGTTACTTCTGCTATAATATCTCTCATATTTGCCCCTTTCTTGCTACCACATTGTGCTACCACCATACTACAGGTTCTAATCACCTTTTAGATTTTTAATAGCCTCCTAAATGTCTTTTGCCTCAAATCTCTCCCCTATTTAATCCATCTAGCAGGAAACAGCAAATAAATTAAAACACTTCCTCATTAATTATAACAGGGATTCTTAACCTGGCATCTCTGAACTTAATTTTTAAAAGTATCTGCATGAGAATGTAATTGGTTTCCTTTTTAATTATATATTTTATAATGTGATATGTATAAAATTTTTCTATCTCAATCAACAAAGTAATCCAGAAGCATTTCTTAACTATTTATCATATGCCTTGCAGTAGGCTAGGCCTTGGGGATGCAAATAAGTGAGCATCCCTGACCTCAAGGAATTCACATATTACTGTGAAGACACATTTTGTTCACAGGTGAGTAAATAAAGGATAGATACATATAAATACACAGAGATAAGATGTGAGAGTTTTCTAACAGAAGGGGGAGTCCTGGACAGCATCACAAAAGAGTTAGTACTTGAGGTATGCCTACTAGGATATTAGGATTTCTAAGGGATGGAGTTCAGTTAAGGAGTCCTTTACAGGCATAAGGAATTGCCATGTAAACTTCGGCAATCTTTTTTCCTCAGATTCATCATCAATAAAATAAGGAGCAAATGATCTCTGAGGTTTTTTCGGGTTCAAATTCTTTCTGATTTTATGGCATGTATGCTGAATTGATGAACTGTTGAACCAGGTCAATAAAGGATTGTGTAATGGACTAACAAAACACTTGAATTTCAAAAGGAAATGACTTCAAACGGAGTCAGCTTCGGAATTCATCTCCCTTTTGTTCTAGGATTGGCAGAGATGCACAGAGCCAGTGCAATGGCCCCTTTTGTAATCTTGCACAAAGTGGGAATGTCAAAGAGTCCAAGTGTACAGCTGTTTGTAAGAACACAAATTCTGGGCTGACTTAAGGTTAAAGTCACACATACGTGCACGTGCACACACACGGACACACTCTCATACACACACACACACACACAGAGGGTAACATCTTTCTGATGACCTTCAATGTGTCTGATCCAAGTTGGCATTCTCCCTGCCTGCCCTTCCACCCCTGTGGTAAATTACAGAAGTGATCAATATCATAGTAAAACTGTCTAGATCTAGTATATTAGAGTGACTCTAAATTAATAGTTGCTGTGTATTGATTATCCTATCAGTAAAATGGAGAATTTGGGAAATAACTGACTGCTCAGTTCCAGTCAGTTATTGAGAAATGAAAATTATAAACCCATAGACTAACTGGGCTTCCAATATAAATCTTGTCCAAGGTGCAGTCTATTACTCACAGCTTGTCAGTCCTACCTCAGCTGAAGGATTTATGCAATGTCTACTTGGCACAGGGGCAAACTACCGTAATTACCTACGCTTCAAGCAGTTCGAGAATAACACAAATGGTGGGTGACAGTTATGAATCACAATTAGCATGGTCACCAATCATGTAACTCATAAATTGATCTGCCTTTTCTCTGTATACTAGCACCTCTCCTCTTGACTTTGAACAAAAATGAAAATATCCATAGATAACTTGTTGGGATAGTTTTCCATTTATATAACATTGTGTAAAGTCTTTTTTTCCTTCCATTTTTGGTCTTAAAGGTGCCAATTAAATAAAGGATGACTATATTTTAATGTTCCTTGACAGTTTGTAAATTCCCATTCTTCTATTGCACTCATATTGATCTCTTTATGCACATCTCTTCCAGGCTCTCAGGTTTCAGGGTTTATGCCTGCAATAGTAGCAATTTTAGACAGATATCATGTATCCCAGAGTTTTGTTTTTACAATGACCTTGGTCAAGAATCATTTACCACTCACATCATCAGTAGGGAGAAGAAAACATGGGAAAAAGAATTTATTAAGAGTCTACTAAGTGTCGGGCATTTTTATCTCACTGGATAATATTTTGTAACACAATGATTCCTAGAAAACCAATGGTTGTGGCTTCCAAAATGAACATAAACAACCCTATTTCCAAGGGTTCAAATAAGAGACAAGTGATCTGAAGTCCAAAGAAAAAAGTGAAAAATAAGAATCTGATGTTTATTTGTCCAATTAGTGAGAACAAAAATAAAACTGAAGGTTGTTACTCCAGATTACTATTGCCAATAGATGAGGGGAAAAAGGAACACAAGAAAACTGAGTTTAAACTGGATGGGAAGCAACTGAGAAAAATAAATCTTTTTCGCAAATCAATAAAGCTAAAACTTTGCAGTTACTCCATAGGGCTTTCTATATTAATGAATTAGCCTTAACTTGTCCACTCCCAAATATAACATGATACAGTAATAACTGAAATAGTTAATGTTTGATATTAATAGAAATTAGGCGCCTTTTCATTAAATAATCCATGATCCTGTGAAATAAAGTTGTCTCTAAGCTTATTCTCTTTCGAATTTCTTCACTAAATTTTTTGTTTTTGTTTTTTAATGGGCAGAAAAGAAATAAGTTAAGGAAAATAGAAAATCAGATCAGAAAGTTTGAAAGAACAATTTTCTCATGTCAAAAAGTAATATATTTTATGTGTCTAACAAAGAGCAGTTCCATGCTGTAATAGTAATCACTGTTGACAGAGAGATCTTTTGTCTTTGAAATGATCAAATCCTTAGTGAAGCAGCCTTAAGAACAATAGTGACAATTTACATTCTTTAGTGCTTTTCATTCTAATGATATTCATGGTACTTGACAAAATTTAAAAGGTACTCTGCAAGTTCTACTCCAAATGAGTGCTGCTGGAGTGGCAAGGCACCAGAAGTGTAAGAGGAGGAAATGATAAAGAGGACTGCTTCACACTGATGCATGCATATATGTATATATGTACATACATATGGATGTATGTGTGTATGCATATGTATGTGTATATGTATATATGCACACATATGTATACACATACATACATACATGTATATGTATATATATGTGTGCGTGCACATCAATATCTTAAGTAATCGTGGTAGACTGAACTCTGGCTTTGGGACACTTTGCATATAACTTTAAAAAAACACTATTTATTAATTTACATATTACTGTGGCATAAGACTAGTTAGTGTGCCTCTTGGAAAATAACATGCCTTCTTAAATGATGAATCATTGGTTTAGTAGCATGGCCTCCACAACTGAATACAGCAGTAAGAAAGGAAAGTTTAGATATTTAAAGGATGCAGGAAAAATAACACTTAAAAAACAGTCTATCAGTTCATTTCTTCTTGAATCTACAGCAAACATGAAGGGACTTTGGGGTCCTTTAAATGCCCATCAGAGGTATATATGTATATATGTGTATGCGTATATGTATGCATATGTATATATACACACTCAAACATACATATATGCATGCACACACATATACACCCATACCTATATGTATATGTGTGCGTGTGCGCATGTATACATAGGCACCTAGAAGAGGCTTAAAATTTCTTGCTACAAACTTAGCATGGTTCCTACCATGCTAATCTTACAGCCTCCTTTTCACAACCCAGAAGTCTCTAAACTGTTTCCCATTTTTCAAAGTAGTGGGGGCAATTTTCCATTGCTGGAGCTCAAGTCAGCTCTTCATATCTTGCTTCCTTAGTTTCAAAGTTCTCAGAATATCTTAAACTAGATGACCTCTCAGGTCCCTTCTGGCTCTAGATGGAGCAACCTATGAATCTCTCTCCAAATGAATCTTTACTTTGCATCCTTTGGTCCAAAACCCGCCATTCATTTAGGGAGGCAGAATTCTTCCTTTCTAATTCTATGTGATGAATTCTATCATCAAGACATGATAAATCCTTTTTCACAAAATTTCCATTCTCTCTCTTTTTTGTTATTTATCTTTCCTTCATGATGTGGTCAAGTCCATTCACTAAATATACTAATTCAGTCTCAACTCACTTTAAAACTCATGTACCCTTTAGAAAGAAAGCTATTAAAGCCATCAATCAGAAGGCATATATTTCTAGTTCTATCAGTCATGGCCTTGCCACCTGGGGAATGATGCCTGATGCCCTGGTGTCACAGGAATCGACCTTGTTGTTTTGAGATCATTTGATCTTGTTTATCAGTAAATAACAATTAATATCTCAATTTGAGGAGTAGAGTACTGGGCCTGGAGACAGCAAGACTCATCTTCATGGATTCAGATCTGAGTCTCAGACACTTACTAACTTTGTGACCCTGGACACAGAACTTAACCCTGTTTACCTCAATTTCCTCATCTGTACAATCAGTTGGCAAACCTTCCAGCATCTCTGCCAAGAAAATGCCAAAAGAGGACAAAAGGAGTCAGACATGCTAAAAAACAATTAAACAGTAATACCAACAGAGACAGTAGAGTCAAGGGCCAAGAGAAACGTATTAGTGATACAGCACTTATATGTTAGATTTCTATCATATTACATTATATTGTATCATATATGTTACTTATATATCATGTTATTACCTATATATTATGATCATGAGCAAGTTATCTTCCAGCCTCAAAGTTATCATATGTAAAATGGGGAAGAGTAATCTCTGTATTACTTATCAAATGAGTCAGTCAACTAGCATTTCTTAGGTATTTCCTATGAAATAAGCACTGTGCCAAGTCCGGGGGACACAAAGAAATGTCATTATTACCAAATATATTTATATGGACACGTCTTTTGACAAAGAACAAAATGAACACCAGGAGGATTTGGGAGAGACATTTTTCCTATCACTCAGATCCTAAAATATGCCCCCAACTGATTTTTCTTCCTTCTTTTCCCTCTAATGTTCACTGTTCCATAGCTCTGGTACACTCCCCCACCTTTTTCCTTCCCCACAAATAGAAACAGAAACTCAGACTCATCTCCTAGTTAGTGTATTGAAGTTATAATTGCTGCACCTAAAAAAAAATGCAATGTGAACAGATTAGCAATCATAGACATAGCTGTAAAATCCAGTACCATAGCAGCTGACAAAATCAGATGGAATGTCTGGGTTCTCTTAGGGAGTGCCCAAAATGTACAGACAAAATATTTAAATAGGCAAGGTAATTGGGATTTGACTTCTAAAAAAAACACATAATTTTAACATATGAAGGAAATTTAAGAGATTACCTAAACATTTATGTTTTTCAGTTTTTCACCTGTAAGATGAAGGAATAAGACAAAGTTCTATGCTTTCTCAGACAGGAAAATTTTATCTTGTGGTCTTGGCAATGATCATTTTCAAAGAATCATTGACTCACAGAGTTGGGAGTTGGTTGGCCTGTTGAGTCCCTATTAATTTCCCTGGTTTTAACATCTATGAAATTTCCCATGGTGCCAGGCTGGAAGATAGTAGAATACTGTCAATCCCCTCATTTTACAGATAAAGATTAGACAAATATTTCCAGAGAAGAGTGTAGCTATCTTTTTCACTTTTTCTCCTTACTAAATAAAGGTTCTGTTTTTCTCTTGCCCATTTTTCTAGCTATAGTATTCATAATTCTGGGTAAAGATTGGTATCAGAGGGCTTTGGGCATCAAGGTTAGATCAGCAGTAAAATGGAACCAGTGGCAGAGAGAACAACAGCTTTATTCAAAGTGAAAAACTCCCCATCAGAGTTTCCTTAAAGATCAATAAATAGTATTTCTGCTTCCTCTGAGCAGAGACAGATTTAGTAGATCACATGCTACGTAAATGGAAGACAGCATTCCACTTACTAGAGAAGTAAGAGGGATAGCCTCAAACTAAGAGACAACTACTAGGAGCTTACTCTTTGGTGTATCATACTCTAAATAAAACCAAACAATGAAAATACACCTATTAATTTCACTATGGTTAAAATACTGATGTGTTTAACCTTGTTCTGCCCCTCTGTACCCTGTGTCCTGATACTTGGTTTTGTGCTGTCTCTTCTATGTTTTTTCTTTCTTCGTCTTAGATTAATGAATATTGATCCTAAGATGTGCCTCTCCAAGTTGTGGAGGCTACTTTGTGAGTTTGAGAATTTCTTCAATTATGGGACCTTTGGTTGGGGCTGATTGGAAGGGAAAGAAGAGGTCCCTGATAACTATTAAAGTCTTCTTGGAGCAGATGACCTGGTACCACCAAGATGAGTCCAAACCCTTACTTGGTTTGCCAGAAAAATATCTACAAAGAATGGGGCAGTGCAGAACCACAATGAAATGTGAAATATAGCAGTCTTACAAAATCTTTTCTATTTAGATGAGATTTAAGTAGCCACTTTCTGGATGAATATAATGAAAATTATTACTACTGCTTGTTTGTTTCTGTCTAATACATACTCGTGAGGTTTGAGTGCCTACCTTTTAATTTCCTACTATATGGAAATAAATAATTTTTCCGTATCTGAGTATCACTATTTTACCTGAGCCATTTATAAATTATCTCAAGACTGTCAGGGTGCCAACTATGTGAGAAAAGGGAGGCTAAAACCAGTCTTCAGAAGTCAGACTTCCCCAGGACTGACCCGGATCCAGATGATGGTTGTGGGTCTCTGATAGAGGGGCCCCTTAGTGATAAAAGACTGAGTGTAGCTCCCTAAACCCTTTGAGGTCCAAGATTTTCTGCTACAGTGTACATACATTAGCTAGGCTTCAAACAATAGTTGTATATTTATGATGACACATAACATAAATACAAACAATTTTGGAGAAATGGAGCAAAGACATCAGGAGCTAAGTCCAACAGCTTTAACGTCCATTTGGGGAATAATGTGGAAGGCTTCTCTTGTTTTGCTAATTAGTGATATCTGTCATAGTAGAAACAGCCTGCCTATAGAATGAGGGAGTAATAAAGGTATTGAAGAAGAAACTTAATATTCTAAAGAGTATAACAGAACAAATAGACTACATTTCCAAACATCATATTAATCCAGGGAAGGAAGTTAAGCTGGAGGTAAGGCTGGTGTTAAATTTGTCTTTCTTTGTAAGTTTATTTACCATAGGAAATTTGATTTACCATGGAGAGAATATTAATTAATATGCATGACTACAAATTAAATTTTTTTCTCACTGTATACTCTCACAAAAAATGATCAGATATCACTTGTCACTTTGTTAGTCCAAGTACATTTAGGAAGACTGTGAAACTCAGAGAAAAAGAAAAGAAAAAACTATCCATTTATCACTATGGTATCTTAAACACTTTGCAGCTGGAGAGCAAAATTTTGCATATACTGCAATACAGTGATTAACCCAACCGGGGAAAAAAATAACAACCCAGAAAACAAACCCTAAGTCATAACCTGTGCTGCTGTCTATGCATTTTGGTTTCTACTCATTAAACAAAATTCCCAAACTTACATGTAGAGACTTATGGTATTCTAGATTGTTGAAATATGAATGCCTGAAATTGAATATTTCCCCATGAAAAATTATTTGAAATTACAGAATTAGAAACAATGAATGGAAGTTTACAGTGAGATGAATTTCAGTGAAGAAATTATAAGAACTGGAGCAATGAGTGGAAGATAACAGAAGGCAGATTTTAGCATAATTAAGAAAACCCAATTCTAGCCGTTAAGAACTGTTTAAAATTGGAGTACACAGCCTTCCAATTTTCTGTCACTTAGTATATTCAAATATGTTAAAGGAAAGACTACCAGACAACCTGTCATGGATAACATGGGGTAGGTACTTCCAGTAGATGCCTTCAAAAGTCCATTCTCGGGGTCTTCTGTATCCCAGTTCCCCTCCTATGCAGGTGATATTCCTAAAATATACATCTGACTACATTCACCCTGCCACTCAAGAATCTCCAGGAACTCTAGAATTGAACTCAGGTCCTCAGTGTGTATTTCAGTCTTTCCATGATCCATCTCCTTTAGCTGCTTTCTTCAAGCATTCTCTAGGCAAACATGCTACTTGTTTCCAGTTCATGACGTTTTACTTTCTATCTCTGTACTTTTAGGCAAGTCCCCCCATTCCTGGAATCTACTACTTTCTCAATTCCAGCTGGAAGAATTTCCAGCTCCTTTCAAAGAACAGTGGCCTTTTTCATGATGCCCTTTCTAGATTCCTCCAGTTATAAATACTCTTGCCTAACACCCCTCATTAAAGGCCAAGCCCGAACTAGGTGCAAGAATTACGTGTAGGTCTATGTAGATAGAGACTTTAGTGGATAAGGAATGAGGATATTTGTATTAGTTTATATATACTTTTCATTCTTCATTGTATACATAAGTTCCTAGAAGAGAGGTGATACTTCGTCTTCAGCTTTGTATCTCTTAAAACTGAACTCTTGTCTTTAGCTGCTTATTAAATGCTTGTAGCATTGAATTTTACAATTTGCTTCTTTTCTAGGCTTTCAAAAACTTTGTTTCCTAATAAGTACATCCCTTACAACATAACATAATGAATTCTCTACTACTATATATTTTCCCAGTTATACAATAGAAATGCAAAAACACCTTCTTTCAGAAATGCTGACTTAGACCATACTGTTCACATTTTAGGAGCTTCATTTATAGGTGAATAGGAATTACCCAAAGCTATGGAGGAAATAGATTTTGTCCTTTGAATCTCAATCTTCCCTTTCACTGACTTTTCCTGTTATTCACCTGTTATTCCTGTTATTTCCTGTTATTCCTTGGTCCATCAATTATAGGCACTTTCATATTTTCTGATGTTACCTCAAACCCTTTCGATATCAAAGCATTGCTTCAGAACTTTCATTCACCATAAGGCATAAGTGATTGATACCTTTCAGGACTCTCCTGACCAGGATAGTATGTACTTCTTTTTTCTTTCTTTTGGTGGCAATTTCAGGCAATACCCAGTGGATGACAATAGAATTTAGGAAAGAATCAGAGCCTTTTCAGACTTCCTGAAGTCATACCACAAAAGTGGAGATATACTTCATGTAAAGGAAAGACCCATGTCTTGAGAAATGGTTTTCAAGTTCTCTGAATACTATTGTGCGAAGAAACAGTGACACTTGATCTCTGTAAAAATCCAGTGCAGCCTGTGAAAGTTCAATGTTATTTGTTATTACAGTCAGGAAAAGCAGGAGCTAGCTCCACCAGGTAGGAATACCTCATACCAAGAGATAAGATGAATATCTTCAGATCATATTTATACTATAGCACCTCCTCTGGAGATAATCTCTGAATTCTCACTTATGATGGCAGGTTGGGTCCCCACAGGTTTGCTACTGCTCTCCTCTTAGGATTCTGGGAGTATATTCAAAAGGTTGGTGATTTTTTCCCCCTGGTACTATACAGTTTATGAGTCTCCTTAGTTATGTTTCCCTTATTAATTTTCAGTTGATACCTTTTAGATAGTCAGACTCAATTCTGTTCTATAAAGTGCTATTTACTAAAGAATATATTCTCTCTAAAAAATTCCCTCTGAAAGTTTGTAACACTCTTCCACAAGTAAGTATAAGTCAGTGGAAAACAGGCTCAAGTATAGTATACATATGTGGCCAAATAAAAGTATCAAGTCCAATTTGTTGAAAGTCTTTACATCCTTTTCATGGGGTATTCATGAAATTATACTTATGAATGGAGCAGTTTGTTGCGAGACTCAAAAAGTTTTGAAATTGTCTTTCCTCAATGTGTCAATATGTTCTTGTCTATCAATGAAGATACCAATGTCATTGGATACCAATAAGAAAGGCAAATTTTCTAACCCTTTGAAGTTTACAAAGCTATCTTCCAGTCAAGGATGGGTGTTGGAGGAGGAACACAAATGCACACTCTCCTTCATCCCCAAGTGATGCCTTCTGAGGCAACTGGTCAGACCATTTGCTCTTCTAGATTACAAGATGCTCCAATGTTGGACTATGACTTGACTTGTTATTTTATATAAAACCCACAAAATGTGACCAAGTTTCCTTAGAGAATCCCAGTATAATTCTTGACATACCGAGTTGAGATATCTTTAACTGATTTCTTAGATGAACAGATTTAATTGAGAAATCAAAATGACCTCTTACAATAGGATTATAGACAAGAGGGATCTTAGTAGGTAATCCATTCCCATATTGTTAGTTTACCAGCAAAGAAAGTGAGACCCAGAGATGTGAGATGACTTGTCTACTGTTGTATAGGTAGTTAGTGACAGAGGCAGTATTCAAACTCAGGTTCGAAGACAAGCTCCCTATTTTTCATTGCACCAAAGCAGGAGAGGGCCAATCTCCTTTAGCTGCCAAGGAAATTTAAGCAGATTCACTGTAGCTGGTGCTGGAATGGTCTGATATGCTTGTAATTTGTTAGCTATGGATACTTTCTTGATTAAGTCTCAAACGACATGGAACCAGAGAAGGCAGGAAAAATAACGTAGTGAAAAGAACATTGGGTTTGGAGTCAGAATAGTGGGGTACTAGTTTTATCTCTGCCATTTACTTAAAGTAAAACTTGAGTGATTTTACCTTCTGTAAAGGCAAGCAAAGTAGGCTCTTTTGCTGTTTTCATTTTAGTATAATCAAGTGCCTCTGATTGAATAACCAAGAGTCTTTACTAAGACTAAAATACAGAAACAAGCATTTATTTAACTAGAAACAGTACATGTATTTGTATTGTTAATTATTTTAACTTCCCTACCCATTAATGGGCCTGGGAAGATTTATAGGAAGGCCTATACCTTTTGTTAAGTTTTTAATGTGGCACTGGTTCTCAAGAGTTGTGATATCCGCTGACTCTAAAAATGTATAAATACTCCAAGGGTGAGGTTTTTCTTTGGGTCTTAGTTTTTAGAAGAAGATTTATGTGCCAAATGAGACTCTAGGAAGACGCTAAGGAGCCCCCTGGCTTTGAAAACCCTGATGTTGGTGTTTCCCTCTCTGGTAACTAGGTATGTATGGTCAGGCAGTTGCATCTGTCTGTTGATTTGTGATGCTATGTATTGCTTACTGTCAGACAATTTGAAAACGCTGTCTGTTGATTTAGATTGCTCTGTATTTTCTCTGAAGTTCTGGGTGCTGACTTTTCCCCCTGAACTAAGTGAATGATACTTGTGCTTGATTAAAGTGATTGTTGACCCCTCAAATGTTGCTTTCCTTCTAGAAATGCAGATCTAAGGACATGTGATAGTAGCACCCCCCCCCCCCCCATCTACAACTCAACTAAGCATTTCCTATGTTTAGGGAAACTTGGAAGGCCTGGGGTGGGATGGGACAAAGGCTAAAACAAAATAACCCCTACCCTCCATTAGCTTACATTGTATTGGGGGAGTAGAAAATAATAAGCAAGATTCTACAATACCTATACGATGAAGAAGTTGGACCAAATAACCTCTGATATTCCTTCCAGGTCTATCTAGAAATCCAATTAAGTCAAGCACATATTGTTGCATTTATTTATTTTACTTATTTAAAGGGAAATTATTGGATCAGTTCAGGTTCTTTGTTGTTATTTTAAAATCAAAATGAATTCTGGTAATGTCTTTCTAGGCTTCCTCCTGCCCAGAATCACTACCGTTTCTAGTATTTTAATTACCTGCTGGTCCTGACTCTAAATGTAGTGAAAATAGCATTCCTTAGCATTTTAAAGGAAAAGATGTCCTTTGACAGCTCTTTTTCTCAATGTTCCAGCAACTCAGCCATATGTAGGACTTTATCTCAGGGAAATTAAGTGATCAATTATTAATCTTTTAGTTTTGTGGGTTGTTTTAATTCCAATGCAAAAGGAAAAATGAAAGAACTATGGATATTCTTCAGCATAGCCTGGCTGATGTCAGTGAGTATGGACGTTATACAGGTAATGAAGCAAGTGTCCATTTTGTACTAAATCAAGTCAACTTTTTCTTCCACCACTAAAACACCAAACCGTAGGATAATCTCCAAACTAAGATGTATTGTAGAATAGGTCAATGTATATAGCCACAGTATGATTATGTTTGATTGATACACAAGCTAAAGGCATAGACATTTTAATAAGCAGGTGGGAGAGAGTCTTCCATGGGAAAAGAGGGAAAACAGATCACATTTTTAGAGTCTCCTCTCCCCACTTTGTGATTTCAATGATACAGAGAAATCAGTGATAAGATATCTCCACCAATATGGGTCAAACTCTTGGCTTCATCTTATAGTCTTTCATAACTCCTTGGGGAAAATGACTTGCTTAGGGTCACACAGTCAGTCCATATCATGGGTTAGACTTGAATACAAGTCTTCTGGATTCCTACATCAGCTCTCCATCCAAGAAGCCAAGCTGTTGATAGTTTATATGATGAAAAATGGCCTTAAAATGCAGGCAGTTTAAAACAGGATTCAACTTAGCATTCATCCTGTTAAGGGAAACTCCAGTTTCATCATTCTTCTCTTTCTTCCAATCACTTGTTCAGTCTTCTTGAATTCCTGGGAAATTGAAGCATATCCAACTTAATGTAGCATTGCGAAGGATCAGCATCACTGTGGGGATATTGCTGGGCACAGTTTCATTTTAATGGTGTGTCTTGCTCTGTGTGTGTGTGTGTGTGTGTGTGTGTGTGTGTGTGTAATTTGACAATGTCAGGGAAGTATGTTACAACTGCACCATGATAGAATGGTCATTTGCGCCATAGTCTGGGGTTAACTCTGTGCCAGCAATAAGTAATGAGACAACACATTCAGAGAGTGGAATGCCATCTCTTACTTATTTCAATCACGATGAAATTGAGTTGAAGTTAAGTGGCTTTCTAGAGGAGTGAATATTAAATACTAGATAACCTGCCTCCTCACTTGTGAGGCATTTCTTAAGTACTCCACACAAGTGGAGAGGCAGGTTATCTAGGATTTGTTTGTGCCTCTAAATTCAGAACCGGGATGAAAGAGAGTCTAAAAAAGAAAGACCATCTGACACTCACGGCGGAGCTGACAATTTAAAGTTAATGTTGTACAACCTGCTGTATTCATCTAATCATTAATTCACAAACCTCAGCAGTAGGTGTGACAGCTACAGTGCCCACAGGCCCTGTCATGCTTCAGCACTACCCCAGTAATTGTCTCCCGATAAAAGACATGCCAGCTGGCCCATAACTGTCATGGCCGTCACTAGGGATAAGTTGAGCCTGTAGGTCTACAGGTCCTATGGGGATGACAGGAGAGAACATGTATCTAGAACTGCTCACCAAAACTGACGGGTGCCCTTTCAAGACTGCAAGTCGACTACAGAGAAGTCTGTTCAACTACCCCATCTTCAGTACGGTCATCAAACCTTTTCCCAAGAATATCAATTAGGTGAAGTGGCAGATTCTGAAATTCCTCAGAACAGCAAATTACAGTAGAGTCTGAGAGAGTGGTTGTAATGTCTCTGTTGCCATGATTCTAATTTATAGATGCTCTACTGGACTTTGTTTTTTAATTTAAAAGGCACAGAACAACAGCTCATCACCCTTGTGAGGAGTACACCATTTGCCTGACATGAAAATGGAAACTTCTCAGCCTTGACTTGTATAAAGGGAGCCATGCTGAGATTTTGAACACGGCATGTCTAGTACGTTATATGAAGTGCATACTGCAGATGAACACTAGTCAGTTCTGGGGGGAAAAGAAAAACAGCCAAACCAAATAAAAAAATAGCCAACAGCTACATATCCTATTTTCTAAAAGGGCTTATTTACTATACTAATGGCCTTGCAAAAGGTTCTAGCCAAAGGATAGATTGAAAATAGAAATCTACAAGTGTTCCATTCCTATTCATTCAGGTTGTTTTTTTAATGGCTTCAGAATATAAATCACAAAAGTAAGAGAAAACCTCCATTTATAGGGCTGATGCAGTGTCAAACATGATTATCAGAACCAAAGGCTCTTTCTGATTTATGCTGTATCAGAAATATTGACACCATATAAAGGATAGGAACAGAAACAGTGATAACCATTACAAAGCACAGTGAAAATACACTGGCCAATTCTCTGAAACCCATCATGATAAATGGAAATACTGATAGGGGAAAGCTGAATGGGAAGAGAAGTAAGCAAGGAAAAGAGAGGCAAGGGTGTGGGAACCAGCATAAATCTTCCCATTATTGGTATGCTGCTTTATGCCCAAAGGAACAAAGTAGGCACTATATTTTTCTAAAAAATATTAATCAAGGAAACATTTTTTTCTCTTGCTTGAGACAGATTCATACACTAAAATAGAAACATATATATGCACTAAATAATAATATGTTATGGATAAACTATAAAACTCAGTGATAGAAGCAAAAAAAAAAAACGTTCTGAGAACTCTGGGTTCAAATGTTAATTCATTAACCACAGCATTGTGGAGAGGTCACTGGAGTTGGCATCAGAATCTTTGGGCTCAAATCTCTAACTTACTATCTATGAAGCAAAA
Organism: Potorous gilbertii; assembly: GCA_028658325.1. Taxonomy (NCBI): domain Eukaryota; kingdom Metazoa; phylum Chordata; class Mammalia; order Diprotodontia; family Potoroidae; genus Potorous; species Potorous gilbertii. Next base: position 427,852,782 of record CM053771.1, read on the forward strand.
TTCAAATCATTTCACTTCTCTCATCCTTGGTTCCCTTATCTCTAATATGGGGGAAGATAGTACCATGCAGTGAATGGAGAGCCAGTCTTAGGTTCAGAAAGTGCCGGGTTCAATTTTTGCTTCTGTTATTTTGATGGTGTATCTCTTGGCAAGCTATTTAATCTTTTAGAGACCTAGACAACTCTGGGATTAGCAGTGTAAGTGTAGATCTGCACTGGTATATGAATTTCCTCATGCCTTATCAGTAATCAGTAAAATTACTGTTGTAGTCCAAAAAGGAGGAAGTGGGGAGGGAATCAGATTAGATAGTTTCTAGGGTCCTTCACTACCTTTTGCATTCCCTTGGAATGTGACAGATAGAGTTATGGCCCCACAGTCAGGAAGATCTGAGTTCAGAACCAGACTCGAACATTAAATATATGATCCCAGGCAAGGTGCTAAAAACCTCTGTCTGCCTCAGTTTCTCCATCTGCAAAATGGGGGTAATAACATCAGCTACCTCTCAGGGTTGTTGTGAGAATCAAATAAGGTAATATTTAGGGAGCTTAGCATATATGGTACACAGTATGCACTTAGTAAGTTGGTCTTCTTCCTTCCTTCCTTCCTTCTTTCCTTCCTTCCTTCCTTCTCCAAACCAGACCACCAGAGAACAGTCTTTGTAAAAGCTAGGCTATATTTCTCTCCACTCCATGGAACCATAAATCTTCATCTTCATAATGGATATTTTTGGCCTTGCTTACCCTCCTTCTCATCCTTCTTTCCAACTCCTCCTCTGAAAATAGTAATCAAACTACCACTACTATTACATCTGTAAAGGGTGGGTGAATGCACTGTTCTATTTTTCCACTCCCTATCTCTATGACTTTCCAGATTATAACTCACTGCCCAGGCCACCACTCCCCTGTGTGTGGTCTCTCCTGTTAGAATATGAGGTCTTTGAGGGTAGAGATTATCTTTGTCTTTGTATTTATATCCCTAGGTTTTGGTACTTAGTATGTACTTAATAAATGAGTTTTTCATTCATTCATTATTCTTTCTTACAGAAAGACTAAAATTGCTTGAGGGTTGGTTTTATTAGGGAGAAGGATGTCTTCCTGCCTTCTGATCATAGCCATCATTTTATAAATGTTTGTTAAAGAAAGCCTCTTCTTTCCTAAATGTAAAACTTTAATCAAAGTACTCAGTGTCAGAAAAATGGTGCTGGGAGCACTGAGTGGTAAGAGAGAGAAAAGTGCAGTCAGGCAGAGAGGGGATGGGAGGAAATAATATGATACATTTGTTTCTAGTTCTACTTTAATGGCCAATGATAGGAGCAACTTGAATTTGTTTTAATCTAGACCATTTTATATCTGTAGGCTATAATAGAGTGTTTCCTACTGTCAATTGCATTGCCTTTTAAAATGTGAACCTCTCTCCAGCTGCTTCAGTAACAATGCATTGAGAAAATCTGCTGAAATGCAGATCTTTTTATTTTTGTTGTTGATATGGGAATAGCTATCCTCTAAGAAGTTTGTCATACTCTAGGCACGGATATATTTACATTTATAAAATTGAAGAGTTCATATCTCTTTTAATATGTATGTTTAACCCATTCAAACTGCCCTTTTGTTGCTACCTATAAATAAATATTTTGCTCTCTTCATCAAATGGTTTGCAGGTAAAATTAAATGGAACAAGAAGCTGTAATGTAGTACCTCAGTCATTTTCCAGGCTGATAACTAAGTGAAAACTTTTGAAAGTACAGAAGCAATTTATTAATTCTCAATTCATAGGTACAATCCATTCCCTTAAACTAACAATTCTGAACTGAAGGAGTTTAATTTTTTTTTCTCCAATACCTAATGTTAAGTTTATGGAAGGAAACAATTAACAAGTCTGTTTCTTCAAAGTAAAAAAGCAAGAATGTTCCTGATACCTTGCAAACAGGGCAAGAAACACATCTAATTCTTTCTTTGTCTTTCTATTGACAAGTTATGGGGATATTGATCCAGGTTGGGTGGGGTCTTCACTTTGTTTGATTTGAGGATTTGTATGTGTTGAGAGACTTCATATTATTTAATAACAGCAAACTTGTGAAAGATAATTTCAACTTCAAACTATAGATTTGAATTATCTCAGATTAGAAACACTTAAGTTACATCTTTTCTAGTTAGCTAGAAAATAGTAAAGTTTTCATTTTAGATTGTACTTTGAATCAGCTGACTGAATTCCTTTGGTTTAAGTCTCACTTAGTGATATGAATAACTGTTCACAGTTATATGGTTATTTATGGCTGACAAAACAAAGATATTTACTGTCACTTTATTTTAGAAACAGAAGCATAAGAACTTGATAGGAATTGCCCAAATGATTAAACTTAAAAAAATTTTAAACAACCAGTTTATCAACAAATATTAAGCACCTATTATAGTCCAAGCACTGTGTAGATTTTGAAGACATAAAAACCAAAATTAAGCTACTTCTGCCCCTAAGAAGGTTATAATTTATTAGGAAAACAACTTTTACATGATAAGCAAATACAAGGTAATTTCTGGGGTGGGGTAGGCACTAGTAGCTAGAATTGAGGAAAAGATTCATGCATTAAGTGGTAGCACAGGTGAACGCTGAAAGAACCTTGAATGTAGGCGGTGATGAGGAAGAGAATTATGAGAACAAGGTTCAGCAGCCTATGCAAAAATATGAAGATGGGAGATGAATTTTCATCTATGAGAATAAATGGCTCTCACCTAGAGAGATATGTCGCAAGACTAGGAAAGTAGACTGGAACCAGATTATCATGGGCTTTAAATGCCTAGAGGCAAGAGTATTCTGAGGAGGAAAGTGGCATGATCAAACCTGTCATTTGTGAAAATCAGACAATGTGTGCAGAATGTACTGAAGAAGAGACATTGGAAGAGGCTGGGGAAATAAATTAAGAAAGTATTGCAAGAGTCCAAGTGAGAGATGATGAGGGTCTAAGCTAGGAGGAGGTATCTTTCCTGCTAGAGAACAGAATGGCATGGATATGGGAGATGCTGCAGAGAGAGAATCAACACTTGCAAACTGCTCTGATGTGAGAATAAAGTGTAAGGGTTTTGGAGGGGATTGTGCAACTGGCTGACTAGAAGAATGGTGGTGCCTTTGGCATTAATAGGGAGAACAGCATGAAAAGTTGGTTTTGGGGAAAAGATGAGTTCCCTTGCGCATGAGAAATCTAATCGGAAATGTGCAATATTGGCGATGTGAGGCTAGGATTTTGGCAAGATAGTAGGCCTAGATTTTTGGTCTGGGAGTCACCTATTTAGAGATAATACCTGAACCTATGGTGAATGATGAGATCACTGGAAGAGTGAAGAGAAGAAAGTGAAAGTCATAGCCTTGGGGTACAGCCACAGTTAGGGGCTGGGATATGGGTAATGCTGAGAAGGAGGAAAAGAAATTTAGCAAAGAGAGATTAATCTAGTAAAGGAAAGGAAACTAAGGAGAGAAACAGACTGAGACAGAGAGAAGAGAGAAGAGAGACAGAGACAGAGACAGAGAGAGAGAGACAGAAACAGAGAGACAGAGAGAGAGAGAGAGAGAGAGAGAGAGAGAGAGAGAGAGATGTCATAGAAACACAGAGGAAGTAATATATGTATAGACAGTGAAGATATCTCAAGAGTGAGACACAGTTATCCAGAGAAAGCTTTCTGAAGAGCTAAGTTTGAAGAATGGTTTTTATAGACAAAAGACATTTGAATGAGTAGAATTGAGGCATTAAAAACAGGGACAAGACCGAGAACCCTACTGTTCTGAGCTTATAAAAGACAGAAATAGAAAACTGAAATGTTTACTTAATCAACAATGAACAAAAAATATCCTGATAATCTAAATAATTGATTCAGTTCAACAAGAATTTGTGAAGCACCTGGTAGAAGTAAAACCCTGTGGTTTAGGTGCTGAGGGTGAAAAGATAACCTCGATAGTATTTGCCTGAAGGAACTTACATCCACATTAATTGTATTTTATTGTGATTTTAAAAATTTAACAGAGCATCACTGATAGCAAAAATAACTTGTTCCAATATAGCACACAATCGTATGATTTCATGTTCATAGGGAAATCTCTTTTTCTGGCAAAAAATATGCCTACCCTGTATGTGCAGAACTCATATAAGATTGCAGGCTGACCCAGGGAAGGAGGGGAGAGAGAGTGGGAGAAAATTTAATACTTATGGAAGTGATTGTTGGAAACTGAAAACAAATAAATAAATTAAACAAATAAATATATGCCTACTTAAAAGCAGTGTTCTTAGTCTAGTCAAATGTCCTTAAACTGAAATAATTATTACTACGACTCCTCCCTGCAGGTTATAAAAACATTTTTGGAGCTTTTTCTTATTATTTTAGGGTCTGCATTTTTCTCATTTGTTCCTTTTAGCTATTTGCTTCTCAATATCTTGGATTCCACACACAATTATTCTTGATACACACACATACACATCCATATTCACTTTTATACATACATGCACACATATATTTAAATCGCTGAATTGCTGAGTTGTTCAGTTCATGTAATAGTGCCTAGGGCACAACAGAACAATTTGATATTAAACTATTTGTCAATTCCATCCTGAGCTTATCGTTCTTATCATGCCACATGATACTTTCCAGCAGGAGGCCATCTGAATTCCAAGCCCATTCCTTGACCTTGGATTTTTAGACCTTCATCCTTTAATTGCACTGTGCCCACAGAAATTGCCTGTCCTCTGAGTTAGACATTGACAGCTGAAATATTTGTAGAGTTAAATACTTTCGTTTCAGCTACCCTAAAATAGTTTAGATATGATGTGGGGAATTTCACTTTTGTGTACTGTTCTCATTTAGTAGATTTCCCTGGACCAACTTTTGACCTTCTGACTTTTCCGTCAAATGTATATTGACAAAGAATTACAAATATGATTACAATTGCAGTAGGGTGGAATGGTTCCTCGTTGCTATTAATATTTCTCTAACAGTTTATAATTGGAAAGTGCTTTATAACCACTTTATATTGGATATGAATTTTATTAGTCAATGAGTTAGACCTTTATTAATTTGAAGAGGAGAGTGAGAAGAGAATTCCAAGATAATACATACTATTTATCTCTAAAACTTCATCTGATTAAGGCTCTGGGGAGATTGTAGCAGATGAATAAGTAACTATTACTAGACTGTAAGTTCTTTGAAGGTAGAGGTCATGCCTTCTATATGTTTATTTTATTTCTCCTGGTACATAGCACAATGCTTTGAACATAGTAATAAGTATTCAGGTAATATTTGTTGAATGAATGGATTTCTCAAATATATCAGAGATCCAACTTTCTCAAGGACACTAGGTAAATGGTATTTTCTATACAGAAAGAAAAGTGGATATTTTTCAACATAAATCAGAGCTATAAGTAGCACAAGTTGAATGAGATTTTATCCTAGAATACTGCCAATGATATTATGTGTGAGAGTGTGTATGTAAATAGGGGTGTAGGAGCGTAGTGCATACTTCCCTCCAAGGTCTTCATGTGAGTTGAATCCTGGTTCATGACATGTAGCTATGGGGTCCCTTTGGATTTGAGTGGAAGGCAGACTGGATCAGGGAGAGATCTCAGATAGGAGAGACCAACCAAAAGATTGTAAGAGTAGCGCAAGTAAGACATGAATAGGGCTGGAATCAGGGGAGGAGTGGTGTCAGAGGAGAAAAGATGAAAATGATAGCACTTGTCAACAGATTGATTATATGAAGAAAGTAGAAGTGAAATTCATCAAAGATGAAATCTGAGTTGGAAACATGGGCAATGGACAAGTTTGGGAAAAGGGAGAATTTTGGAAGAAAGTTAATGAATTCTGTTTTGCATAAAAATGATCATGAACTTGTGGGCATTGATAAGACCGATAAATGAAATAATATAGAGGGAGAAAAGAATAAAGCCCACTAAAGATCCTTGGGTTAGCACACATAGCCTGGATGAAGATCCAGAGTAATAGAATGAGAATAAACAATCATGTAAGTTGAAGGAGCAATAGGAGACAGCAATGTCAGTCTAGAGAAAAGAGGCAAAGAATGAGCTAGAGTCCAAATCTGCCAAAAAGTCAAGAAGAATGAAAACTGAGATAAAGGCCATTATTTTTGGCAATTAAGAGATCATTGGTAACTTGGAAAAGAAAAGTTTCAGTTGAATGACAACATCAAAAGCATGACTGTAATGGGTTTAGAAGAGAGTGAAAGAAGATCAAGGGGAATTACTTAGTGTAGATACCTTTGGTAGGAAGCTTATTCACCAAAGGGAGGAGAGATATAAGATGGTAATTAGCAGGGATAATGTGATGAAAAAGGATTTTTTGAAGCACATTTTTATGCATCAAGAAAGCATCCAGTAGACAGGGAAAGAAAGAAGATTAGTGAGGAAGTAAGAATACTAAAAGGGAAAACTCTACTGGAGAAGATAGGTGAAACGAGATCAAAGTTACATGTATGTGGGCGTGCCTTGGCAAGGAACTACCTCTTCTCATGAGACAGGGGTGAAGGAGGAGATGGCGAGGGAAGACATCTGAGTGAAGTGAAATGAGGAGCCAGGTTTGGGGGAGAGGTAGCTCTTGATCAGTGGCCTCAATTTTATCACTGAAGTATGAGAATAGGTCTTCAGCTGAGAGGGTGGTGAGAAGGATGCTATAGCAGGCATGAGAAGGGATGAAACTGTTTGGAATAATTACAAGAGGACTGGAATAATTAAATAATCAAGGAGTTGTCAAAGTATTCTCTTAAGTCAGCAAGGCCCCAGTTGACCATTTGTTCAATTGTTTTAGTTGTGTACAACTTTCCCTCTCAATTTGTGGTTTTCTTGACAAAGACACTTTTCCTTCTTCAGTACATTTTATAAATAAATAGGGAAAAGCTTATTAACCACAGTATATCCTTTACCTCACAGTGGATGTGTGAACAGAGCAACATGTCTCAGAGACAGACAGAACGTCCATAGCCCTTCCCTGCACAGATCATAGAATTAGAAACTGGAAGCTAGAAGGAACCTCATAAGTCATCTTGTCCAATCTCCTACTTTTACAGATCAGATGGCATAGTGGATAGGGTGCTAGACTTGGAGTCATGTGAGATCTGAAATTATATCTTGTCTCAGACATCATGTGGCCCATGACAAGTCACTTAAGCTCTCTCATCCTAAGTTTCCTAAAATTGGAATAATATTGCACCAACTTTACAAGGCTGTTGTTAGAATAAAATGCGATAACACACAAACCTTAAAATGGAACATTGTCGTTATAATTAGTACTACCTCAAATATGACCGAAGACAGAATTCTAATCCAGGATGTTCCACTGCCAGATTCAACGCCCTTTCCATTAAAGCACAATACAGGGAATAGGCGCTCCAGTTGTAGCACTTCTTTCAAATTTTGTACAGCATGTGAGTATGATCCTGAAGCTAACTGGATGACCGAAAAATAGCTAGAAGAAAGACTGAGCAGGCAGCGGAAAACAAAGCTGGTAGGAGCACAGGATCAGAAAACTAGATTAGGAAAGGACTCAAAGTCCACAGAGTGCCATCCTCTGTTTTCAAAATGAGAAAAATATGTCCCAGAGATATTAAGTTACTTGCACCCAATTTCAGAAGTACAAACCATCAGAGCACAAAGAATACAACTGAGGTCATGTAGCCTCAAAAGCATGATTGTTTCCGTTGGGTCAATTTAGTCAGGAAACAGGTCCAACAAGCAGCATGATGACATCTCTGGCATATTTAGGCAGCTATGTAGCACTGTGTCTTTGGTAATATGTATTCACTATATTTATGCACTTCTATACAGATGTCCTTGCTGTGTTCCTGATTGGTGTATACTCACTGTGTCCTATCTTTACCTATTGATTATTCTCACTGAATATATGTATATTTGTATCAGTGACTCAAAGTTTATGAGAAAAATGTTCTCTTATTTTATTATTATACTGTTTCACTAAATATTTTTTCTTTGAACTGTGTTCTAAGGTTGAATGTTAATAGTAAGTGTGATGGTGCAGTATTGCACAATTTAGAGTGTATTCTGATTCATAAATTATCTGGAACTTTCATAGCTTTATGGGGGTCTAATGGGTAATGGGAATCAGAAAAGCTACATATCTCTTGCCCTCAAAATACAAGTAAGTGTATTTAATTCTTAGTCAAAATACAAACCTGTCTTTGGTATGATAGCTTGCAGTGGACATCTTAATGCTATTTTAACATTAGTGGGAGTGTATTGTGCTCTCCTGACTGTGTTTTTGTGAATGATGGGACTTCAAAAAGCATGTTACTTTGAAAAAAGTATATTTCCAGACATAACAGATCTTAAATTGTATTATAAAGCAGCAGTCATCAAAACTACTTGGTACTGGCTAAGAAATAGAGGGGTAGATCAGTGGAGTATGTTAGGTACATAAGACACAGTAGTCAATGACTTCAGCAGTCTACATTTTGATTAACTCAAGGACGCCAGTTTGTTTGACAAATACTGCTGGAAAAACTGGAAAATGGTGTGGCAGAGACTAGGGATAGACAAATGCCTGACGCTGTATACCAGAATAAAGTCCAAATAGATACATAATCTAAGTATGAAGGTTGATACTATAAACAAATTAGGGGGAGTAAGGAACAATTCATTTGTCAGATTTATGGAGAATAAAGGAATTTATGATCAAATAAGAAATAGAGAACATTATGAAATATAAAATGAGTAACACTGATTACATTGAATTGAAAATATTTTGCACAAACAAACCCAATGCACCCAAGATTAGCAAGCAACCAAAAAAGTGGGAAAATTTTTTTTTACAACTTGTGTCTGTGATAAAGCCCTCATTTCTAAAATATATAGAGAACTGAATGAAATTTACAAGAATACAAATCATCCCCCAATTGATAAATTTTCAAAGAACATGAACAGGCAGTGTACAGGGAAAGAAATTAAAGCTATCTATAGCCACATAAAAAATACTCTAAATCACTATTGATTAGAGAGATGCAAATGAAAATAAGTCTGAGGTACCACATCACACCTATTAGATTGACTCACATGACAAAATAGAACATATGGGAGAGTTGAAACATTAATTCATTGTTGGTGGAGCTGTGAGCTGATCCAACCATTCTAGAGAGCACTTTGGAACTAGTCCAAAGGGCTATAAAAGTATGCATACTCTTTGACCCAGCAATACTACTTCTAGGGCTGTACCCCAAAGAGATCATAAAAATGGGAAAGGGACCCATGTGTACAAAAATATTTATAGCAGCTCTTTTTGTGTTGTCCAAGAACTGTAAATCAAGGGCATGTCCATCCATTGTGGTATATGAATGTAGTGATATATGAATTGTGATATAGGAAAGTAATGTAATACTATTGTGTTATAAGAAATGACAAGCAGGTGAACTTCAGAAAAGCCTGGAAAGATGTATATGAACTGATCCTGAGTGAAGTGAGTAGAACCAGGAGAACATTATACAGAGCAACAGCCACAGTGTGAGGACTGCTTTTTGATAAACTTAGCCCTTCACAACAATGCAAGGACCTAAGACATTACCAAAGGAATCATGATGCAAAATGTCATCCATATCCCGAAAAACAGCTATGGGGTTAGAACACAGAATGAAGCAGATTACTTTCTCTTTTGTTTTGTTTTCCTCATGGGTTTGGCTGTGTGTTTTAATTCTTCTATGCAACATGACTAATGTAAAAATCTGTTTAATAGGAATGTATGTGTAGAGTCCATATAAGACTGCCTGGTGTCTTGGGGAGGGAAATGGAAGGGAGGGGCATAAAATTTGGAACTTATGGAAGTTATTGATGAAAACTGAAAACAAATAAATTAATAAATTTGGGGGAAAAAGAAAAAAAAAAGAAAAATGCCTCATTCAAGTTAGACCCATTTGCACTCTATGCTGTTTGTACTGGGTATCTGACTTTGCCCATGGAAATATGTTTTGCTCCTCTTAAGGGATGCATTAAATCTACATGTCATTGTCCAAATATAATACAAGGCTTATTCAGTTGAAGCAATGGACTTATTTTTGAAAATTTCAATCATTTAAAATTTCTCTCTCTTTTTTTTTGATGATTGCATATGATAAACATTATTTCAGTTGTGAAAGTTGTAATTATTATATAAAAATGGAGATAGAAAACTTCACCTTTCTTTTACCCTTATCAGCTGTCTGTGATTTACTATGTTTTCTCATCAATAGTTCATTCATTGTTTTCATTACCTAGAAGTATCACGCAATATCTTAGCCTGGGAAAATTATATTGTAGCAATCTATCTATATGTATATATCAGATAGACATATTAGAAGTTTCATTATTCAGGGAGTCATAGTTCAAATCTGCCATTGTTGCTGTCATGGATATTTAAGGGCTTATACACTGCTGTAAAATTTTCCAGTGGAGTGAATTTTGTGATAGATACAGTGTTTGAAATATCTTGCATTCATCTTGAGTCTCAAGCCAACTTTCACATTCATGAGGGTTCTACTTACATTAATCTCAGTGTCTTTTTTTGGCCCTATTATAGAATCACAAATTTCAAGTTGGAAAGGTCCTTGTAGGTCATTTAATCTGATTCTCCCCTCCCTTCCCTGCCCTTATAAGATAAGGAAATGGAGGCCCCAAGAGATAAGTGACTTGTTTCTCATCACATGGTTAGTAAATGTCTAAGTCAAGTACTAAACCCAAGTGATATTATTCTGAGTGGTTTTTTTTTGTTATTCCAGTGTTATCTGTACTTCATTATGATATATTTAACATATATATTCACCTCCATGTAAATGGAAGAAGGCCTACTCTGTGCTCTTCATGCACAGAAGCTAAGGCTACCAGGATATCCTAAACAACAGGTATGCTCTAAGAGTAGGTTTATTGGAGTTCATGGCCTTTCAAGAAACACTGCAGAAATGCCCCTCCTTTGCTATCCCCTACAGTTTCCAGGACCTCAAGGAAAAGAAAACAAACAAAAAATCACCACCTCACTTATCTCTTCTGTCAGGGGAAGTTCTGCTTTTATAAGGGATGTTCAGTTTCATTTATTCATTTTTTTATTAACTCATTCAGTCAATCTATCTTTCAATCAGCAACTAATTATTAAATAACACTGTATATATAGAGTACTGGGGAAGGTATAAGTTTAAATCACTAATTATTTTTGAAATATTCAGTTTAGTTCCTTTAGGAGGATGAACATGTTGAGAGGGTGAATCTAACCCACCAGATCAGCCTAATGGACCCTCATAATCAATGATGTGAAAGATATTAAGGCTTTTCCTTTCTCCTATCCATAACTTGAACTTCACTTCCGTGAGTTTCTAGGAACTCTGAATTCTATGCTGAATTTCAGGCTTTATTTATTTGATTTTCCTTAAATTATCAGTACCATCTCCCATATTTTTCACTTTAGGACAGTAGAAATCATCAAAAGAAGATGACAAAGTCCAATTACCTTATGTCCAAGGATATAAATTGCTTTCAAAGAGAGGCTGTGATGTGAAACACTATTTAAGGAGAGGCATCAGCACAATCACCTCCCTGCTACCACCTACACCACTTACTCTTCCATGCCAGATACCTTCCTCCACCCCTTCCTCCTACACCTTCCTCTTCTTTTACCTTCCTTTTGTATGTTATCTTCTCTCAGATTGTAAACTCCTTGAGAGCAGGGTTTCTCTTTGTATGTTAATCCCCAATGCTTAGGACAAGATCCTGACATACAATAGGTACTTGAAAATGTTTACTGATTATTGACTGATCGATTCTGTGAAAAGGGAGCCCTCTGTCATGAAAATATGTAACTATTTTAGACCAAGCACAGAGCACTAACACTGGAAGTTCTATCAAGCTAAGATGATTATAAGTGCAGGTCTGATGACAGGCTGTATGTCTCTTGTCCAAAGACTTAGCTTAGCTAAGTTAAGAGAAGTTCATTTCTAGAAGGCTGACCACAGGGTTTTAAATATTTCAGTCCTTCCAATTTGTAAAGATCACCTACAAAAGCATAAGAAGTATTGGAATCTGTGATTGGAGGGATCAGCCATATTTTAGATCATTGAAAGATTGATAAATTATTATATGACCTCATCACAATTTGTCTATAGTCTTATAACAAACACAAACACACATGCCCATGCACACACACATACACATCCATACACACACGTGTGTGTGTGGCAACATTAATATCTGTATTGCAATGGAAAAAGATGGAGTGATGTAGTGGACAGAAGTCTGGCCTTGGAGAAAGAAGGTACTGGGTTCAAATCCTTCTTCTGACATATACTAGCTATATGACCATGGAGAAGCTATGTAATTTCTCTTCGGGGCCTAGGAAATTTTCTAAGATCCTAAGTTATAGAGGCATTGCAAATCAACATCAATGGAGAGAATGCCATGCTTAGAATTCCCCATTCCTTTATTCTTGCCTCTCCAAAAAATTGTGTGTGTGTACAAGCATATGTAATTATCACATATGTGCTCTAACCAAATAAACTTGCCAAAACATTATAAAATAATTAACCTGAATGTTAAAATAAAGGTAATGAAATTTCTCCTGGAAGTGAAGTACTTGTGAAATAGCTTTCCCATGAGTGTGGGTGTTGTTCAATGCCATCCATGCTGGAGAAGAGTGGGTCAAACAAATACACCACATGAATTCCTCAAGTTTTACTGGAGCCTGAGTCTGCCTTAGTTTTTATTTAAACAAAATGCTAATTGCATTTTAAAACAATAACTATATAATTGTTCCCACTTGCAAGATCTTGCAAACATGTTTTTAATTATCAACAAAAGTGGTACAAATTCAAAGCTATTTAACCACTCCAAACTTGGGTTTCACAATCATTATGTGTGTGTGTGTGTGTGTGTGTGTGTGTGTGTGTCTGTGTGTGTGTGTGTGTGTGTGTGTGTGTGTGTGTGTGTGTGGTTAATCATGTCTAATCTGGTTTGTGGTTTATTTGTGGGACTCTATACCTTCAGGACATATGCTTTGTACCAGAACAATAATATTTTCATTTTTCAAACTGTTCTTTTGTTGAGGGTTTTTTTTAAAATCGACATCAATATCAGAATTATAATCACCTGTGTTGTCTGTACACTACAAAGTATGGGAGGTATAAATTTAAACATAAACACTTCAGCTGAACTTTAAGGTTAGCTAATTACCACTTGGAGGAGGTTGGTAATGATGTCCTAATTTTGTAAATTACAGACCTGAGCAATGAAAAGACTATTTTTGATGGCACAAATCATAGTAAGGAAGAAACTAGATTAGGACTCGAAAGATAAAAGTCCTATTCTGTAGTGCATACCTCAAGGTCATTCAAGGTATGAATGACCGACTAAACCCACTCTCGCTACTCCCTAAAATGAGGGCTTTACTTTAGTCATTCCTGGGACTGTAACTCATCGCATCATAGACTTACGCCAGAAAGGGAATTTTGCAGTCATCAAGTCCAATCCTCTCATTGTGCAGATGAGGAAACAGGCTTAAGTGACTTGTCCAAGGCCACACAGGTAGTAAGTGGCAGAATGGAGATTTGAATTCACATTACAAAATAAAATGAAAGCTTTATTCACTGTCATCACTAGATTCTCACATTTGCTATTATCTGCATCTGGAAAACTTTTTCTGGCCACTAAGTCCTAAATCACATTCTTCTTATACTTACCGTACTTACCTGTATCTATCTACCACCCTCCTCATTCCAATCTGCCCAGTTTTCCCTCAGATTAAAAACCCATCAAGGACAGGATTTTTGTTCATTTATTAGTTTTACAGAGCAATCCTTTTATTAAGGGGATTTGTTCTGTGAAGTTTGGATCTAGTCAAAGTATTTAGTATTTGAGGGCCTAGAGGGTCAAAAGTGGCCTCAAGGCCGAAAGTTCCCCACCCCTGACCTAGCATAATACCTCGCAAGTTAGAGTAGGAGCTTCATAAATTTTTGTTAAGATATGATACTTCTGCAAATGGGTGATTCAAGGATAATTCCTAGAAGATAATTCAGGCAGTGAATAAGCAAATATTTAATAAGCATTTACTATGTGCCAGACCATGTCCTAACTTCTGGGAAGACAAAGAAAGGCAAAAACAGGTAGGGCTAAGAGGAAGAATCTCCTTCAATAAATCAACTTAAGATTAATCTCAAGTCTAAAGTTCAAGATAGAACACTGACCCTAGAGTCAAGGGGACCTGGGTTCAAATCGAGCCTCAGACATGTGACATTTACTAGCTGTGTGATCCTGGGCAAGTCACTTAACCCCAAATGCCTCCTCCTTTGACCTCCCAAAAAGACTAAAACTCAAGATTATTCTTCTTAGAAAAACATATTTTGCCTGCTCTATATTCTTTTGCATGTAGTATATAACTCGAGAGAATGCCTGTATTATGCATATTTCACATTTTCCTGTGTCTGTATCTCCTTAGAATTGCTGTCTCAGTGTTTCAGGTTTGTATGAGTAGACTCCCAACCTATATCATAAACTCCTCAAAGGGGGGGGATATCTGTCTTTTGTATGTTTCCTAGCTCCTAGTATATGCTGGTGCACTCCCTGTGCACAACAAATGGTTATTAAATTAATTTATTTATCTGAGAAAGTGCAAAGTGCCTCTTTCCTCTGCAGCCAAGATTTGTAGTTTCAAGCTTTAGAAGTTCAAACATAGGAAGGTTTTACACACACACACACACACACACACACACACACACACACACACTGATCCTGATAAGCAGTGATAAATACTTCGCTATTCTCATGCTTGTCAGCATGATGTTTTGTGCCTCTCATATATGCTGGAGAGAGATAAGAGTATCACATTCACTCACATAGAGTTAACTTCAAGTAGCTGATATCCCTCAGGAATATGGCTAGTAGTAATCAGTATATGTTAGAAACCCCACACCATGCACGTTTCTCCTCTTTCACTGACCACACTGAGGGGCCTCATGGCTATCTCAGCAAGCTTATGTCCTGAGGTGTCTGGGCAACAGAGCCACATCCCTTGAACCGACCCTAGCTACCTGAGTAGTGTTAGGACATGGCTGTAAGAGGCACAGGAGGGTGACAATGGTAATTGGCAGTATCGGGGATGGCTGGAGAGAAGCCTAGCTGCTCAGCAGTTACTGGAAGTTAGCCCAGCAGCCTTTATTGCCTGTGGTGCTACTCTAATTCTACTTGGCTGGTAATTCACCACTGCAAAAGACCATATTCCTAACTAGTGTCAATGACTCGGGTTTTTTGTTCATTTTAAAAATTGTATTAAGTGGAAGAGGGGAAAAAAAGAAAATCTGTCGCTGTGTTTAAATGCAACTCCAAACATCTGTGCGTCCTGGTGGGGAAGCCTAGAGGCAAGGTGGTGAGTATGTCGCAGGTGGAAAGCATCAGCTGCCCAGAGATCAGTAGCAAGCCCTCTCTATGTAAAAGACATTTACACTTTTGAGCTCTACTTTATCTGAATAGGAAAAAAAGTCCCCGTTTGCTACAATTAGGATGCTGTTTAACCAACATTTACCCCAAGAGAAGGACATTGTTTCCACTTTTAGGAAGTACCTTGACTGGGGGAAGCAGAGGGTTCTGATTAGAATGTGACCTTAAGTTAGAAAGTGAAATTAAAAGACAAGGAAGTTACAATAAATTCCTCACAGGGTTGTTGTGAGGACAGTGCTTTGTAACAAAGTATCCAAATTGTGAGCCTTTTTTTCTTCTAGACTGTAGGTTTTTTGAAGCAGAGATGATGTCTCTTCTAGCCTTTGTAACTCTAGTGTTAAATTCAGTTTGGAAAGCAACATATAAAAATTATACACATGTATATACATAGAGCATATACATACTACCTGTATATTTATATGTATACATGTATGTATATACTATGTGTGTATGCATGTATACACACATATTTTTGATCAAACTAGTTTGAAGTTAAATTACAGATATAAAAGCTTAGGTTACTTCCTTTCTGATTAATGAACAGTAACCGTAAGTTTAGCTTGAACCTGAAGCAGATAGATACAATTCTAGGTCACTACCATCTCTTTCTGAAGAGAGGAAGAGGAGGAGGAGGAGGAGGGGAGAGAGAGAGAGAGAGAGAGAGAGAGAGAGAGAGAGAGAGAGAGAGAGAGAGAGAGAGAGAGACAGGCTTTGATGAAGAATATAGCCTCTGCCTTCCACTTCCTAATTCACTTTCTGACAGAAATTAAACTCTCCCTCAATGAAAGGTGGAAGAAGAGGCTAGAAATGTATATTGTCTCCTTTTGAGACACACAATGACAACATTCGATGCTACATGTGGCAAACAGTATTACTACACATGCACACATACATGCATATACATACATACATACATATATATGCATACTATACACATATACCTTTTTGCATTTTGTTCTAAGTGGAATTTTTTTTAGTGTTTGACTTCAGATATTTTTTAAATTTCAAAGTAATAAGTAAGCAAAATTTTATTGACCTTAATTCTCTAAATGGATATAAGTGAAATAGTCTTTTATAATAAAGTACCAACAAAAAGATAATCAATCCCTTCTCAGGACAAATTTTATTGTTTTTCATTAGTAAAACCATGAATGAACAAAAATAATAAATTTGTACATTCATTCAACACTTCTTAAGCATTTACTATAAATATCACTATGTTTGTCATCTACGGTCCTAATGGCAGCTTGTGCTTCCCAGGAATTTCCTGAGCCCTCTCCTGTCAGCTTTCTGTCTTACACCCTCCCTATTTTGTGTCCAAACCCCATCTTTCCCCTACTCTCTCTCACTTATCTCCTATTTTTCTCCTCCCCTCCCTCAAGACTGAACCCCACCCCCTTGTCTCTCATAGCTCATCCCATTTAATTCTTCTCCATCCCTTTCCCTCTATCACTGAAGCCTCACCCACTTCTCAAAGTTCTTACTTCTTATAAAACCAGACCAAAACCCAGGGGGAAAAAAACAGATGCTCAGTGAAAAAAAGGTTAAAATTCAGACATTTCTAAGGAAGGAAACATCATTTATGACTAACTGGATCAGAGGAGGCTTCAAGGAGGTGGCATTTGAAGTATATCTTAAAAGATAGGATTTCCCTAGGCATAGATGGCAGAGACTTGGAGAACATTCCAGGTATATAATCTGCAGAGGTATAAAAATCAAGACAAAGTGGGATATGCTCATTAAAAAGTGAATATTACAGGTAGGTTGGAATATATAGAAAATAAAGTGTTTGTATAAGGAAAGGTTAAAAGTATAGGTTAGAATCAGATTATATAGGTTCTTGAATGCCAGGTTAATTTAGGTGAGTGGAAAGTGTGATCTTTGTCCCCCTTAGAGTCTATAAATAAAAAAAAAATTCTCAATAATACTGTTATTTGCCTATTATAATACTCTTCCATTTTTTAACTACATGTATGTATGAGGCTGGATATTTTTCATGTATTTCAACCTAAACAACATACCACAACACACTGTTACTGTTTTCCTTTCTTTTTCTCCCCATTAAACTCAAATCTACCTAAGCATTACACTCCTGGATATGCTTATAAAGTAGGAAAGGCAGTGAAGAAAACATAGAAGGGAAAAATCCAAGTGCACAAGGCGAATTTTATACTTGAGGTGATACAGTTGTGAATATACTGAAACACTGATCCTCCAGGTATCTAATTAGAGAAAGATACGAAAAGGTATTACTATTATTGCTATTTTAGAATTAATATGCATTTTAAAATTTTATCAGTTTTAATTTTTAATATAGGAAATATTGATAGATATAGCCCACATGAATTAAAGTTCTTTGGGGTTCTTCATAATTTTCCAGCATGGAAGAAGTCCTTAGACTAAAAAGTTTGAGAATCACTGGTACAGACATTATTCAATGGGTGATTTGATCATAGTTGTGCATTAGGAAGGTGTATTCAGTAATGGTGTAAAGCATAGTTTAGAGGAGGCATAGACTGGTGGTCGGAAATTAGTTTGGAAGTCATTGTAGTGATCCAGATGGAAGATTAGGGTGATGGCAGTGGTAATAGAAATTAGGAGGGAAATTAGAGGTGTTGTAGACACAACATGACAATTGTGTGAATTGTGAGTCTGGGAGGGAAGAGGAAAAATGAGGGAAGGAAGACTGAAACATACCACCAAAGTGTGGTGTGTGTAATGTGTGTGGCTGGCAAAACCTTGGTGCCATTAACGAAACAAGGAAATTAAAGAAAGGGATGGTCTGGAGAAACTTTGAACTTGAGGAACGCTCAGATGGAGAGATATAACTCTTTTACTTTTTAAATGTTCAGAGCTCAGGAGAGAAACTGAGGATGGAGATAATATGAGTTAGTTGCATCAAGGTTATATTGGAAACTACGGGAATAAATCAGATCAGCAAAAATAAGAGAGAATTGAGAGACAGAATCATGCTTTAGGGTATGCCTATATTTATGAGAGAGAAACCAATGAAGTTGTTAATGAATAATGGATAAGAGAAAGTAGGAAAGCCAGAAAAAGTCCAGTGTCACGGAAGTTATGGGAGTTAAGAGCTATGATCAACAGTATAATATATTAAAAAAATAAAAAAGATCTAAGAGGAGGAGGAAGAAGATTGACAGCATCCTACTAGCCAAATGCAATGCTGTCACATGGGTAACCTTTTTTTTTTAAAGTAGATTTTGTAGAGTTGGCATGGAAGCCAGATTTTAAGTAATGGTATTAATGGTTATGTTTGCATATCAAAGGTTATCCTCTCTTTCATTTGGCCTTGACATACTCCTTAAAATCAAAGTGACTGTTCTTTGATGTACTGTGATTTATCTAACCACAAACATGCTGACTCCCCACCCTCCCACTACCATCCATAGACTAGAACTGAAAACACAAAATATTTAATTTTTAAAATAGCAGCACAGAAGATATCTGCCATTCAACTGACCTCTTGTAATAATGGAGAGAGGTAGCTTTTGGGAGAGACATAAGTCTGATCAAATTCAAGTGATAAAACTTAGCCTAAGATGAAAACAGAGAAGAAGGCCTTAAAATATATTTATTGAATGTATATTACAAGTTTTGCTTGTGCTTTACTAACTTAACACTTTGTAGACAACATATGTGCACCAAGAGGTGCTTTGCTTCTCGCTAAAGCCATAAAGATATCCTTGATTGCTCCAACATTGGGGACCCTAATGACAAAACTAAATGACTGCTGGCAATAATACAGAGCAATCTTTTTAATCATATCTCAATTAGCTTTAGAAGTTTCTCATTTCAGGGCTCCCAGGGGTTCCATTGCTTGTCTTTTTTGCTTGAGATAAACAAAATCATCTGTCTTCTATTCATCCCAATATTTGCTTTTTTTTTTAAATCTTTAGTTGTTGTTGTCGTTGCTGTTGCAGTCTTAATAAGCTGCAGTTGTTGATAGGGCTGTCAGCTGCAAACATTCTTTGAGTAAAAAAAAAACCTTATCCTAACAGGGCTTGGCTGAAACTATTCCCAGGCCAGGGAAACAGACTGGCATGGTGCCCAATCTGAATTTGCAGGATTGTATGGGTGTTACTTGCAGATTTTACAAAGCATATGAGACAGTATCTTGAGCTTCCTCTCTAATCAGCTGGATTTGCAGCTTCTGTGAGGAATGGATGCCAAGCCTGGAACTGGAGATGCAGTATGGCATGATGCATAGAAAGCTGGACCTGGAATTGGGAAGATTTGGTTTCAAGTCCTGCCTTGACAAACTAGCTAGGTCATTGTAGGCTCGTCATTTCCCTTCTCAGTGTACCAGGAAACTCTTTACATTAATAGATTTTGGAATAATTCCTTGTGGATTAGCGTCAGTGGAAGGACTTTTCACATCTGCCATTGCATACTCCAATAAAATTACAGATCCAGAACACTGTACCCTTCAAAAAAACCAAAACCAATCCAAACCATTAAATAAATAAAAGTTAAACAAGTTAAGAAGTTTCAGAGAGTTTTTTTCATACTGCCCCAGAAGAGGGGTAGTGGATAGATAGCCAGCATCAGAAATAAGAAAGACTTAGGTTTGAGATCTGCCCCGGGGCTTTGAGCTAGCTAGCCATTTAATCACTCAGCACCACAGGCTTCTTTCCAAGGCTATAACTTGCAGAGGAGGTGTAAACCTGCACTGGTACGTAGTTTTCCAAACCAGTAAAATCACAGGGTTTCTCCCCCACTGATGACAGAGGCAATAGTAGGAATATCTATTAGATGCAGAAGTTTATTGCCATAGGGAACTGGTGGGTAAGGAAGCTCTCTAGTAATACAGATCAGTATGTGTGCATCCTTGGCAAGTCATTTACCCCTGCTTGCCTCAGTTCCTCATTTGTAAAATCAACTGAAGATGGAATTCAAGTAAACCCCCAAAGGAGTCAGGAACAGCAGAATATAACTGAAATAACTGAACATCAAAGGACATCAAAACTCTGCTACGCAAACCTCTACCAATTTGCAATTAGATCGGTAAGAGGAAGCTCCCCAGTGGTAGATATATTTAAAAAGTCAGAAAACAAAAACTTTTGAGTCCTTACATGTCCCTAGAGTCTTGAAATTGAAAAAAAAATGGAACTATCACCATTGGTAAAGGTAATACAACTCATCCAATTTTGCTGGCATGAAAACATATGACTTTAAGTTAAAGGATGACAGAGGAGTATCTTGTAAACAGAATTTCCACACACAGACTTGTTTTTAGCTTGTGTTACCATCTGCAGCAGGGAATAAAGGCTGTTGGTACTGGCAGCTTCCATGGAACAGGGTCACTGAGCATATTGCTCTACCCTGAGAAGGACGGATGATTATTTCCATCACACACTCCTTGACCTGAAGACTTCAACTGAATTCAATAAGAATTTGTGGCATGTCTACTGCAAGTCAGGCGCTGTGCTAGGCTCTGAGGATACAACCAGAGAAGAAACTTCAGAAAGGTGTCCTTTGGAAGGACAGAGAGTCACTTGTGGTAACTCCTTTTCTCCTTCCCTGCTTTTGTAGATACACACAAATCACACACAGTTATGTTTGCATTCACACACACACACACACATTCAATTTCCAAGCCAGCGATCCTCAAAGTGTGGTCCAGAGACCCTAAGATGTTCTTGAGACAATTCATAATAATATTGAGATGATTAAGTTTCTAATATAGTAAGTAAATATCCACATAAACAAAAGCTACTTGGGGTATTCACTCATTTTTGAGATTATAAGGTGATCCTGAAACCAAAAAGGTTTTATTTTTTCTAGCTTTTATTGTATCTAGCTTTATTTTTTTCTAGCCCACTCTGGTTAGTAATAACTGGCTAGTTCCTGCATAGCACTTGGGACGCGTGCAGAGATCACATTCCAGGCTGAGTTCAGTTCTCTAAGAGGCAGATACCCTGCGCCATCTGCTCCAGAACAAGGGCTAATTTTCGTTGTTCTGCCCCTTCTACTCTCACCTCAACAGTACCTTGACCTCACTCAATGCTCCTTTGTCCTGCCTCTGAAAAATTCCCCATCTGTCATGATCTGGGTTTCTCCAGGAGTCTCTGGCATCTTCTTCTGTGGGAATGTTTTATTTTTCCCTTCTTTGAGTGCTGTCATTGAACCCTTGTTTCTAATTCCCCTATGCACTTAGCACATTTTAATTTGTAATATGATTTTTATTATATGTCTCTGTCTCATCTTTCCCTTGTGAGCCACTCAAGCATAGGGCCAGCCCTTTTGTCATTTTTCACCCTGTGTTCTCATGCTAACCACAATGTTTCCATTTAATAAACACTTGCAGAGTTTAAATGAATTGTCACTCTGTGGTTCTATGCCTACAGAATTTCCTACTCCAACATTAAAGAAAGGGCTTGGATGTCAAGGAAACAGTCCCCATCTAGTGCCTTCCTTGACCAAGAAATCTATTTTTTAAAAAAGAAAGAAAACAAAACCATACTTCACAGCTAAAGAGTGTGAATTATGATGTTTGTTTCATCTTGACTCCCTCGACCTTTCAAGATGGAATTTTCTCAATAGATTAATCATGGGATGCACTTGTTTTGCCACAAATTGCACATTCCAGCAAGGGGTAAGGCCCTGTTTATTTCTTACAAGGGCCACCTGCATCTAGAAAGTCACTCCCCAGTCATTGACTTGAAACACTTTGGCTGGACTAGGGGAAAGTATCACATAGCCAAGTTTTAAGAATAAAGTTCTAAAGCTGCCCTGCCTCACTGCTCCAGTCCCCTTCTCCCCATACCCAGGTTGACAGGACTTCTTTCAGCACCATGTTTCCTAATTTCTCTGCTAGGTTGTCAAACCTGACAAACTTGTGGACCATAAAATTAACATAATGCTCTCCAAAAAACTAGGGAAATCCTAGGTGTTTGGTGAGCTTTCCTCAGGACATATCAAGCAGAGGAAGCCATCAAATGGTTTGTTAAATTAGGATCTCCTGCAGTGTGAGTCAATTAATTACAATAAATGGCATAGTGTCAATGGCAGACACTGGGCAACAAAGGTGACCATGGGTACCCTAGGGTATGTGGCTGCCATGTAACATAATGGATGTGCTAGTTGTGTTCCATTTCTGTACCAATATTCCACCTGTGAGGAAAAAAATCTCATACTGGTAAATACAAAAGAGCCAACAAAATCAAACAATAAATAAGAATGAGAATGTATGATTTAAGGATGTGTTTGCTGTTAAGGTAGCTATTTAATAAAAGAGTTCAGCTGGTTTGCTTGTCCTCTAAGCAGTGTGTTCCCCAAATTTTTGTTGAGTGTCTATTATGTATATTAACATGTTTTATAAGCATTATGCAGAATACAGAAGAAGAAGACCAAATTTCTGCCTTCACAGAGCATGGGCACAGTGGACAGAATGTCAAGTAGCGAGTTCAAATCTAGCTACTGGCATTTATTAGCTATGTAATAAGGGGAAAGTTAAAAGCTCAGTTTCCTCATCTGTAAAATGAGGACAATGATAGAATCTACTATCCATGGTGGTTGATATAAGATAATAAGGTAAAGTACTTAATAGAGTGCCTAGTACATAGTAAGCATTATGTAAATATTATTTTTTATTAATATAGGCTGGGTTTTTTTTTGCCTGCATGTAGAGGGGGAAACAGGTGAACTACAAAAGGAAAGCAACATTATTAAAATATTTTTAAAAGTAAAATAATTTAAATCACATTAACACTGATTCCATGAGACTCTCTAAATCCTTAAATAAAGCAGATCCTATGGCAATAAATGTCTCTTGAAATAAATAAAACATTGGAAGGGATCTAGCCCTTTTGGGCTCCAAGAAAAAAATTGCTGCCATGGTTTTTACTGTAGCAGTATTTTTTCTATATGGTATAAAATGAGAAGGAATGAGAATAACAACTAATATAGGAGAATTAGGAGACAATTCAACTTCACTTGTGGTTGAAATGATGGGGAAAAGGCCCAAATACTTGTTTTAGTTGCCAATGTATCTGCTTCTAGTTTATATAAAATCTTTGAAATAGAATATCAAATTGACAGTATATTCACTGGGATTCTGTATAATACTGGAGCACAGTGGCCAGTTGTTTCAAAGAAGGCATGAACAGTTTCACAATACTCTGTCAGCAGTGTTCACTCATGCTTTTTTAAAAAATCAGTTAATAGGTCATCCCTCTAACTTAGATGTGTAACTGACAGTATACAAATTGGGAATATACAATATACAAAGGGAAGAATTATAAAGGAGGGGATAAAAATGTTGTGTCCTTATTTAAGTGATATTCTCTTTTGTTTTCCTGAATGGGTTCAATGCTTGAAGAATTCATTTTCATTGATCCGGGACATAATTTTAAGGTATAATGGAAGCAGTGCTATTATTTTATAGTTAGCCTGATGATCTACTTCAGGTCTTTCACATGTATGCATCAAAAGGGATGCTTTCTTTCTCTTATTAGTTTCATTTTGTATCTGTTATTTCTATCTCATAACCTTTATTCCATGCTCATTTATGAAACGATAATATATATCCAACCCAGTACCATTTGTAAGCCTCTAATCTCATCTATGTGGCCCCATTCACCACCCAAGTGGATCTGGCAGTCACGGAAGGACAGCCTGATAGGAGCTAGATAGAAGTGGGCTCCAATTTCTTCTCACATCTCAATCACAAAGTCGCTTGACTCTTCCATGTTCTACGGCATAATGAATCTGTATGATTTTTCCAATTCCTGTTTTGTGATTTACTTTAATAAACGTATTTGCTTAATATCTGTTACTATCTTTTGTAAGTGTTTCGTAGGTGGAATACCAAGCCATTGAGGATTGCATACTATTTCCCAACGCAAACTGTAGCCACCAGAGAAAATGGCTTTAATCTTAAATTCCAACAAAGTTATATTTCAACACTATAAATACTACTGTGTGATCGATATAAGGGTCAACCTTTTTAATATTAAAAGAGTGGGGACAGAAATACTCACAGCCATCTTCTTCCTCTCCCTAGATAGGCAAAACTCCAGTGTCTCTGAAATGTGGAGGGCTGCATTGCAGAAATATATAAAATCCTTAGACTATTTATGAATCAGCCAATACCTGTTACATCATTGTTATATATTTCTCCTTCCAAGTCAATAAGCCAATCTTATAAAGCTTAATTTGAAACAAAGCACCAGGAAGAGAACATATTTTGGGACATCCTCTACTGGGCGTGTTAATGAAAAGTCCCAGAACAGATTTGTAAAGGTAAAAGAGACTGAATCATTGCCTTTAGAGGGTTACTTGTCCTACTACCAGAAGAGACTTCAAGCTGATTACCAACAAAGAAAAAAGAAAGTTAAAAAAATAATCCCCCAAGAAAGAAAAAAAACCCTAACAACCTCATAAAAGAAAAATAAAAACTAAACAGCAAAAATTTGTCTTAGAGTTGTTGTGGGTATAGGTCTTCACATATTTTTCTTAGCAAGGTGTGCCCCAAGGAAAGGAAAATGAGGACCTTGGTTTGGTTCTCTCTTTAAAATTATGTAAACCACGACAATGTAACATGTGGACAAGGTCAACATGTTTTAAAACTGTTTTGATGAACTATTTTTTCCCCATCTGGTTCAGGTTAGAGAGGTTAGAAGCCAGAGAGTTTCAAACAAAGTTGAAACTTAAAGCCAATTTTATGGGTGTGAAGTGAAACGGACAAAAAATTATTTAAAACAGTTGGGAAAGTTTTGTAGAGTGTCTGCCTGAAGCACTGACACCAGGATACAGATATAAATAAGTCTCTCCTTGGCTGGGGGAACCCAAGGGTTCAAGCCCTGAAATCAAGTAGAAAAATAAATACTCATCCCCATCGATAGACATTTGGTTAGGAGAAACAATATACCCCAGAGTAGAAAGGTCACATTTTGCCACTAGGTCATCTGTAGTAAATGGGGCCTCTGGACACCCAAACATAAATGAAGAAGAATCTAGTGCATCCTTTCATCCTAAGTCATGGCTACTGCAGGCTAATGTGTTATCTCCGCCACCATGCACTACCCCCAATCTATGTCAAGCTTTTTAAAAGTTTTACATTCTTATGGCAAGTTTCAATACATTATAAACCATTCCCCTGTACTAGAAATCCTCCTCCCCAAGCTCTCACCTAGATGACTCACATTTCTGTACTATGTAAATATTTACAGACTGTCTTCCTCAAAACAGTGATTTTTTTCTGTGTTTAACAAATGAAGAAATTGAAGTTAAAGAAGTTATGTGATTTGCCACACAGAAAGGAAATGCTAGATGTCAAAGCCTAATATAGGTATTTTAAATATGACTGTATTGTGCCTCCATTGTACAACACTGTCTACTTTACTAGTAAGTTAATTTATTTGACAGGGTATCCACTAAAACCTTTAATTTCATATTTGTTTTGAAATGTGCTAGTATCATAAGCTGTTGTAATTATTTGACTACATGAAATTCATAAGTGAAAATTCATAAGTGAACATTTGGCTAATCAATATTAGAATTGTGAAAAATAAAGGAGTGATACTAAATGGATCCATTTGCAAACACTGATAACCTAATAAATGAGAATTATAGTGAAGTCACATAGGGAAATGTAGTCTCCAATCCTCATTAATTTTTGTGACCTTGTGATGAATATTCTCCAAGAATTCCATCTTTTTTTCCACTAGTAGAGCCCAGAAATGATTCTATCTTTCTAGAAAGTATCTCAGAAGTTTACCTTCATTACTTTCCCAAAGTCTAGTTTCATTTAATTTTTTTTGAAAGGAAAGACCACTGGAATCTGTTCAGGAAATCTGTGTTTAAATTCTACTATTTTTCCTTCCTATCCCTTCCTTTGATCATATCCCTTATTATAATCTGAGTCCCATCATTAGTTAGTATGAAAGAGTTGAGCTAGATGATTTCTATGGCTCTTTCTAACTCTTAAATCCTACGAAAGTTGGTCCATTACCTGCCATGTTGGTATCTTATGGTTTCTTCCTCCTCTCTAATTTTTAACTCACTTTTCCATGTAAGCATGGTATATATAATTAAGAATCTATAGGCTTACGAGGTAGTCTGGTATTTTGGAAGCAAAAAGAATACACATTTATATAATACCTACTACTATATGCTAGGCACTGTGGTACGTGCTTTTCTTTTAAACAAATATTATCTCAGGATCAAAGTATTGTCAGGATTAAAAATATTATCTCTGGATTTAGAATCAGGAGAAAATTTGGTTTCATTTCTCTTTCTGCCATTATGTTGGTTGTGGGACTATGGTCAAATCAATTAACTCCTCTGAATCATTTTTCTCATCTACAAATGAGGGTAATAGCAATTACATATCTCATGAGTAGACAAGTTCTGAAAAGGAAAATAGGCCATCTGAAGTGCTATGCAAACTTTAAAGCTCCACATAAATGTCAGTTTGTAGAATTTCAGAGGCTCTTAAACCATTTAATTCAACTACTTCACTTTACAGATGAGGAAATCGAGACGCAGACCAATAAAATGACTTGTATTTACTGTACATTATCCAGGGAAGTGGTAGAAAAGAAGCAAGTAATTAACATCTTAAAAAAAAATTTAACACATCTTCCAAAGTCAATTTTACAGTCATTCATAGATGGCTTAAACATGTTTTATCATTTAAGTTACCAGTGAAAAAGCTAAGCAGAACAAGGTTCAGGACTTGATCCTAGAGCATGCTATATGGAAAATCTGACTAAATCATGCCATTGACTAGACAAGGAACTCATTTTCTTGTCTTGAATAGTTTGGATCGAGTTACATACGGTCTTTTATTGTAACCAAAGTGTGATGATATGTGAACAAATGTTCTGAATGGTAGCAGGAGGTGGTGGATGAAGAGGAGGAGAGAGAGGATAATTTTTATTCCTTATATAGATATAATGTCTTTAAGGAAAGGGTTCACAATAAACCACTATGAAATCTAGTTGAATTGCACAGCAGTGAATGATTGCCCCTGTACAGAAAACCACTAAGGGAGTGTTATTTTGTGTAAATAAATCCTAGGATCTGATTCAAGTCAACACTAATGAACTAGGAAAAAAGGGACACAGTGCCATATAAGTGTTTACCTTTTTCAGTCACTATTTTATAGGTCATCTTTTAATTTCATCACTCAGAAAATACAGTCATATACAGTGGTACAGATACAGGGCTCATCTAGAAATCTGGCTTCTAGAACACACTATGGTCCTAAATTGTATGAGATTTTGGGCAAGTTATAACTGCTCTGGGTCTGATATTCCTTACCTCTAAAATGATAGTGCCATACTAAGTGATTCCTTATGTCCCTTCCAAGTTGAATATTCTGTGACTTTTATCATATTCAGAAAGGTATTCTCTACATTTATGCAGAAAATGCAGTATCTTAGCAATTGTTTTAGGAATTCTGTTTACAAGTTTCTCTAAAAAATGAAAGAAGTTAGAACTATATATCTCTATATACCTAAATATAATAAATGTGTACACAAGATTTTAATGAAATAAAACCTTAAATGAAAGGATGAGTGATGAGATAATTGTGCCTTAATTGACTGAATGAGTTATTTACATGATTTTAGAGGCCAATAGTTTTTGGCAATAAGACCAGGAAAAGGACTATTATTGGTTTGTCAGCCTCTTCATGAAGGTATATGGACATTAATTCAGTATTTTATGTGTAACCCAACTGACTAGGATATTGACTTCTAAATTCACACTGGGGTTCCCGGCTCCCATTCTCCTCATTTTCTGTAGCTAAGTGGGTGTAGTGGAAAGAGCACTAACTCTGTATCATGAAAGGCAAACCAAGCAAACCACAACAACTGCAAAAGAAAACAAAAGCAGTCCTAACAGAGAGAGACGAGAGAGAGAGAGAGAGAGAGAGAGAGAGAGACAGAGAGAGAGAGACAGAGAGAGAGACAGAGAGACAGAGAGAGAGAGAGACAGAGAGAGAGACAGAGAGAGACAGAGAGAGAGACAGACAGACAGATGGACGGACAGAGAGAAGGAGACAGAGAGAGACAGAGAGACAAAGACAGAGACAGAGACAGACAGAGACAGAGACAGACAGAGAGAGAGAGCGAGAGAGAGAGACAGAGAGAGAGTGCGAGAGACAGACAGACAGACAGACGGAGAGAAGGAGAGAGAGAGACAGAGAGAGAGAAAAGGAGGGAAGGATGGAGGGAGGGAGGGAGGAAGGGAGAAGGAGTATTTAGCTTCCAGGGCCAGGCACTGCACTAAATTAGCTTTGGGAATAAAAATAAAGGCAAAAGAGAAAGATAGTTCCTATTCTCAAAGAATTTCCATTCTAATGGATGAAGATGACACAACAATTATATTTTATCTTAACTGTCCCACATATACATTACCAAAGGAGTACTGCTTGACTGCTTAAAAGAATCACATATTTATTAAGTGCTTACTATGTGCCAGGTATTGAGCAAATGCTGTATTATAGCTCTTTTACATTCTTTATGATAAATGACAATGATTAGACCTGTTAATGGACATTGTATAAATACTTATTGCAATCTGAATGAAAAAAGATAAAAATCCTATTAGGAGTGATTATAGCACTATGTTATTTCTATGATGATATTTGTAGTTTTTTAATTCTTTTTTTAAAATGATAAATTGCATCATAAAACATTTTTAAGTGTTGGACCAAATCCCACCTTTCTGAGGTCACCCTTTATATAGCTCAGCTTTGGCTCAAGTGTTATCTTTGATCCTGAATATCTGTGATTCCAACAATGTGAAAACTCCTACAGAAACAGATAATATTAATGGTGGAGATAATGATGAGGATGGGAGTTAGCAGTTATATTTCAATTTAAGTATTTTACATATGTTAACTCATAACCCTGTGAGACAGGTGCTATTAATATCCCCATTTTACAGATAAAGAAACTGAATCACTGAAAGACTAAATGACTATTTTTGAGTCACATAGTTAATAAATCACAATCTCTTTAAATCCTGACATATATATTATTTATATTTATAATATATAATCCTAATATATTATTTATATTTATATATTTATTATTTATATTATATATATAGTCTTAGTCTGTTGATTGCAGCATGGAAAATTATCCATCAACGATTAGAGAATTTTAGTGTCAAATTCATATTCTCCAAAATTAACAGGCATATCCTTGGATAACAGAATTATAGTCAACAGTAGAATTACTGTGGTTGATGCCGTACTTTCCACTAGAAATTTATTTAAAAATGAAGGGCTGTCTCCACATTACAATGAGTCACTGGGGTAGTGTTTTTGGTAGATAAGCTTTGTACATTAATTGGTCCATATTCTATAATTATCAATTGAAGAATAAACCCAGAGAAGGAAGAGTCACTCATCTAATAGGAAATGATAAACTCAAAAATGTTCAATAACCAATAAGTTGTTGAATAAGAACTAAATATTTTAGGACAAATGATAAAAGTTAATGGTTTGTCCACTTTATTTCTATACTTGAGGATATATTATTTTCCTTTCTCATCTTTTCCATTGTCTTTGGGAGTGTGGGTAGAGAAGCATATGGTAGAAAAGTGATGAAAAAGCAGGAAAAGATCACCTTGCCATTTGGATAACATGATTAGCATTATTGGGCTCAGGGGATGTACATTATGTAGATAATATCAAGCCAGTTAAATCTACATTATCTCTGCCTACAACAGGCATTGAAAGACAAAGGTATAATTTAATAGCCAAAATTACTATGAAAACACAATAATAACACACACCTATAAAATATACATACAGATGTTTTATATATATATATATATATATATGTATACATATACATATACATATATATTATGTGCCTGTGTTCTGACAGAAAAGTAAACAGGTGTTTCCTTGCAACAGATATGCCTTACTAAACACATGGGCTGAATTTTTCCCAGAAATACCTCCAGCTGTATAAAGACCATCTGTTCATCCTTTTTAATTTTAATTAATACTATTGGCTCCTTTATTTCATCAATTTCAACTGTGAGTTTTGTTTTGCTTTTTGTTTTCCTCTCAAAGAGGATGAAAAAGGGCCAGGTCCAAACAAGCCAGACGCTATAGATCTGCATCACATTCTTGTGGCAGGTAGACCAATTCCCAAGTAAGGAATGTGTTACTTTTAACATTAGAGAAACAGAGGATTTCTTCACAAAACACAGGGAAATGGCCACTATTTATGAGGTTACAGAAAGGATTCAAAGTGTGTTTATCAAACTGATAAAAATGAAAATTCTAAACTAAGGATTTTCATTTCTTGACATTTCTCTTCTCCTTAAACTGAATAGTAACTGTGTCCCCATTGTTTCCATGAGTCACTTTGGCATTTGTAACTGGACACTCTCCGATAGGTACAGGTAAGGTTTTGGAGTAGTGAGAAAATTTTTCCTAATATTAAAACCTGAAAATAATTCCAAGGGGCAAAAACCCAGTTTAATTTACTATATATTTTAATTTACAAATATGTGAAAATACACTCTCTCTTTAGTAGATTCAACTAAAATACACAGCATACAGAGGGATAACTTCCCAGACCCTAGGAAAGATGAGTTTTCCTGCTCTTTTACTGTTTTGTAAATTAAAGTGCAGGTAAATCAGAATAATTACTACTGATTTTATTAACTGAAGTTAGTGTTGCCAGCTTAATAAGTAAGTTTAGAGGAGGTAAAGTGCCAGGTAGGTTGGTAGAGTGGATAGAAAGCTGCCCTTGCAAGGAAGGAGATATGAATTAAAGCAATGCGCCTAATCCAGCCAACTTTTAACACTGCAACAGTTGCACCACTACTGCCTAGGTGAAGGAAGACTTCACAGAGAGCTTCCCTTACAGATGAAACCACAGATTTAGTTTAAAATGTGTACATGAGGTAATATGACAGCATTAACAAAGTTCTTTTAATTTGTGAATGGACAGGATTTTACCTCAAAGTCAGCTTCTCAAAGTTTTTTTTTCATTTTTGAGAATTTTCATGTCAAGTTATTTTTTAAAAAATATATGAAGCATAACAATGAAAGGTACATAGCAATAAAATGCATAGATTCTCTCTAAATTCTAAAATAAAATGATGCTAGAACGCAGATTCATATTTTTCTTTTCCATTCAAATTCACTAATATTTTTCACCATTGAATGGAAAGAGGATAGAATTACTAATTTCTGAATACATGAGAGCTTGTAGGTAATTTTCTTTTGTAATGAAAGCATCATAACATTTTTCTTTTTTAGATTTACAATGGACACAGAAGAAGAAATCAGCATTCTAGGTTTCCTATGTCTGACATGAAAGGGAAATTAAAAATAGTTATGAGTCAATTAATAATTTGGTTATATGAATATACATATATTTGGCTAAACATAATATACTACTGGATACATGTAGCTATCTATGTGTACACAATAATATCTTACATTTATACTGTACTTTGCATCTTTGAAATTACTTATACATACTTTTTATTGAATGAAATATATCTCTAGAGATTTATTAAGTATGCCAAGAACAATCTGATTTCATTTGCTATTAAAATAAATAATTATATATGTACAGAATATAATGGAGAATATTAACATGAATATAATATTAATATAGTGGAGAATATTAACATGAATATAAGGAACATTTTACTGCCTTGTGATTCTAATGCCATATGGTTTGAATCACAGAATTTCTGAGTTGGAATGTATCTCTTCAACAATCTACAATTAGCCTAAAGGTGATTGAGAATCTTATGTGCAACATATCCAAGAACTGATCATCAAACTTCCATCTGAAAGCCTCTCAAGAAGTTATCTCTGGAGGAAGTGCATTACACCATGAGATGACTTAATTATAAGAGGAATTTCTTTAAATGAAGCCTAAAACAATCTCCTTGAAACTTTTTCACAAACTATCTTCTCTTTTCCTCACCCACACCACTCCATCCACTGTTCTGTCTTTTGCTTAGGCTCTTCCTGATATACCTGAAAGGCATATTCTTTTCACCTCCACTTCATAGTACCCAGTCTAGTCTTCTTTCCACATAGTAGCACAAACTCCAAGAAACTGGCAGTCAGAGCAAGTAATGCCTACTAATGAAGGAAGATCTTTGGCTAGTCCTGCTGATGGGGGCTAAAACTTCCAGTTCCTTCTTATTTCCATTCTGATCTTCCTGAGAACATTATTCTATCCTTTGCAAGGCCCAGTTGTACCTAATTCAGCAAGAAAGATTTAATACTCAAGAATGTTCATCTATCCCCTGATTTAGCAAGATAAACTTGTAGAGTGCGGCAAGGACATTTGCCCTTGTGAGGCACATTCTGTATTTTAACCTAATAGTGTTGCGCCACTAACAGTTTCTTAAGTACACCTGTGTTGCTGTGGCTTTTGTTTGCTACTAAAAATGTATGTGTAGTGATGAGTATTAGTTCTTTGGATTTGATGAAAATAAAGCTGACACGTTAGAATTCCATTTTCTATTATTCAAAAGACTGTATTTAAATAATTTCCATTTTAGATGGATCTATTATTTAAATGACTTTAACTGTTAATTCAATTGAAAATCTGAACTGATGCCAAGACCTATCAGCATTAGATTCTGAATTGTGGGCAAAGTCATTTTTTTCTGCCAGAAATTTCAGTCCTTGAGTTGAAATCTTTGAAAACACAATGAGGGCATTTATACCAGAAATAATATTTTATGAGGAAAGAGAACTTTATAGATAAAAAATACATAATTGATAGACATAATTTTCCTTTCACATACCTCCTAAGCAATGTTTCAATTATGTTTATTCACAGTCCTGAATTCTTGTTTCTAATATTTGGTGTTAATAATTTGAAAAATGTGTCATTTTTTCCCCAGGAAATCCTCTTTTTAATTGCTCAGCAAGAGTTTCTCAAATCTGGTTTCTGTTGAAAACATAAAATTGCTCCATGGCTTTATTTCAAAGCAGAATTGACACTTGGTGGACAGTTAATAACATTGTCTACTTTCAATATTTAATATTTGGATGAACTCAAAATCATATTTTAGAATTATACTGTCTACTCATTCCAAAAATCATGGAACACCTAAGATTGGAATTTGTCTTTGAAGTTCCTATTTTTAATCTGAGAACAAATTATACTCAGCTGTACAAATGTAATAATTGACCACAAAATTTCAGAACATGGTTTTAGAATTATGAAAACCTCCAGAAAATGCAACAGCTATTAGACACTATGAAGAATCATGTATCCAATGGTCATATGGCAAAAGGAACTTCTTTATATAAAAATGTCTTTTCCTAAGAATAATGGTGCAAATTGTCCTCTAAAAATGAGGAAATCTGGAAGTTTATTACCAAGAAGATGTTAACCAGATGTTCTTTATCTTTGTGAGAACACCACAAGGATAAATGAGTTTAAGTTAAGTAGAAGGAAGAGCTGGTAAGTTGTAAAGGTTAAGAAATGGGGAAATGAATTTGTTTTTAAAGAAGTGACTAGGTTTTTCATCTGTTCTTCCCAACTTTAGGCCCAGTGATCTATCCACTGTGCCACCTAGCTAGGACGTTCTTGTAAGCCCATTTCAGTTCTGCAATTTTTGCCTTTTTTCCCTAAGTAGTATGACTTCACTTGTCCTATTAGAGTCAAGAGTAATTGTTCATTCGAAATAGGATAGACTTGTATTTGAAATACATTTGAAATAGGAGAGGCTTAAGTATTTTGACTGATATATTGTTACAAAGATATATATATATATATATATATAAATTTAAGCCATAGAGGGTTTTAAAATATTACTAATTAGTATCTTCCAATCTATGCTATGCTTTGAGGCTATAAAATTGTTTTGGGGGAATGGGTAGGAAAGATAGAAGAGTGCCTAGAGAGGGAAATTCAGAGAAAGGAAGATCTGGTTTTAATAAGGCCTTTAATGTAGTGGTTGAATGACCAAAGGCATTCTGTAACCACTCTGTGCCCCCAGGTGATTTTCTAAAATAACCATTGCTGAAAGATCAATGTATTTAAAAAGTTTGATCTCTGGTAGCTCTCTATATGAATGAAATAGCAAATTCAATTAAAGCGATTTATCTAAATACGGTGGTCACTATTAGGGGAAAATTATTTATTACCTAAATAGAAGGTCAGTGACATACATACACTTATGAAAGGAATGTTTTTGGTTAGTAAATGCCATTTATTAAAAAATCTTCTGGTGAATGAGTACTTGACAATAATCTTATATGCCAATCTAAAATCCAACCTTTTTCTTCCAAGGGCTCCAGGTAACAGGAATTAGGTAGGTAAGGATCCCAGGTAATAGGAATTTTGTTTCAAGAAATCCTTGAACAGCACAGGCAAATAAAAAATATAGAAATGTAATTTGAGGCATTTAATATATTTATTTTCTTGACTGAAAATAACCAAATATGATTTTCATCTCAGAGACAATGACTAGAAGCAGATCTGAAAATAGTTTGGAAATACACATTTTTGGTTTTTGTTGGGGGGGGGTCTTGGAAAGGGAGCAGAGAAACTGACTGTATCCATTGAATACTGTATTTTTTTAATGGACACAGTCACTTATGTGTATACACATAGAAATGCTTGCATCTGAAGTCTAACTAGTTTATCTAATTAAGGATGAATCTTGTGAAGAATAATCAAAGAAGGCCAGCTCATTAAATGGATTTAGAGTGGTTTCACCCACACATTTGAAATGCTAATAATGGCTAGTGCTAATTTAGTGATAACAGTGTTGGAGATGTTTGTTCTTCCAAGATTTCCTGCAGTCAGATCTCTTTAGCTAATATTAAGATAAAGTTAGAAAATGTTGACATTTGCAAGAAGTTGACTTTGATTATAACATATGTTATTTTATCTCCCTGCATCATTTCTTATCATTATTTCATGTGTAACTCAAGTTTAGCTAACTTTGGCTTTATACTGTATGCCAATTCTTGCCTTAAGAAGAGATGGTTTTGCAACTCTGTATTTAATCTTGAACTTGAACCTGGCCACTTCAGTAATGCCTGCCACTCTCTTTTTCTCTTGACTCTGTTGCCCCTTTAACCTTTTGCCTTTCTATATATTATGAATGCTCAACTCCACATAGGCTTCCAGGATGCCTTTTCCAGTCCTACACTCACACTGTTTAACACGACTAAAGACGTTATTTTAAAATAGTGCACATTAGCTCAACCATTAATTTTGCTATGTAAATGGCCCTGCTTATTATACAAGTATTTGTTCCTCTCTTACTAAGCATCCAGCAGAACTCTTTCAAATCTTCTATTTTCTCCTTAAACTTCCAACTCCATACACCATGTTCTCAGCAGATCATCTCATTTCCTAATTTCCTGAAATGGACACCTGTCAAGGTAAACTCCTTTCATTTTCCTCTTCAACCCTGCGTGGAGTCCAAGCTCCTTAAAGGCAGAGATTGTTTTGTGGGAACAGTGACTTACATGTACCAAGTAGGGGCTTAATAAATGCTTCTTAAATTGAATTAATGTTCTCACCTACCTTCACATTCTTTACTTGGGTCTATGAAGGAGAATTTATCTTAGGAAGAACATTAATTCTTCCTCACTTTAAGACTAAACTAACCCTTTCACTTCCACTCATAATCACATCCCACTAGTGACTGCGGCAATAGTCAAACTCTTTCTCTGATACAACTTCAAAAATCCGTCTATTGACTTCTTACCCAACCTACAAAAATGTTCATCTCCCCATGATAAAACAAAATTTCCCTTGACTTGTTATCCCCTCAAATTATTTTTCTTGCCTTCCCTATGGAAAGCATAGATCATTTGTTTACTGTACCTGTTTCCAAACAGTTCTATCAGAACAGCTCTCTCCAGAGTCCCTAATGACCTCCATATTAAGTTGAAAATCCATTTTCTCTCCTCACTCTTCTTACCCTTATATTGTATCTGACACTGAATCACTTTCTCATTTGTGATATCCCTTACTGACTTGGCTTCAGCAATACTTTATTTGTCTGCTTCTATCTCTCTGGCCATGTTGTCTTTTTTTCTTGGCTCTTTATACGCCTTCCACCCTTAAAATGTGGATATTTCTCATGCTTCTGCCCTTGACTTTGTTATCTTTTCCCATCCTTTATCTACTCTTGGTTATTTTAACCACTCTGTGTCTTTAATTCTCACCTCAATACAGACAGCTGCCAACTTTATACCTTCTTAGACTTGTAACATCAATGATCTTCAATGATTTCTTGTCCATAATGCCACATATCTAGTTAGCTGCAAAGTCCAATGGATTCTATTGCCCCATTATTTCTATCCTGTTCCCTCTTCCCTTCTCCCATTGAAACCACCTTATGTGGCCCCCATTTCTCTCTTTTCTAGATTCTTTAAAATTCCTAACCAGTGTTCCTGTCTCCAATCCAATCTTTTTCTATCCTCAACATTGCTGACTGGATACTAATTTTAATTAACCTTCTGATCCTTTGCCTTCAGTACTCAAGAGGTCTTCAGCAGCTCCTTACTGCCTACCAGATTAAATATAAAAAAATCTATACATAGATCTTCATAATGTCTCTACAGCTTTCTAGCCCTATTTCTAGCTACTCTTGTTCATGTATTTATTTTTCATGAAAAGTCTATGAGGATGGGAAGTCAAGCAAATGAAATCTGGAATCCAGGCTAGGGGACTGAGAAATAATGAGTCAGAAAATCAGGCCAAAGAGTCTGAAAGAAAATAGGTCAGGTGGAAAGAGACATGAGTGTGGAGTGGGAGGATCTAGGCTTTCAGGTCATTCCATTTTTTGAGGCCTCAGTTTTTTCATCTGTAAAATGAATTAGTAGGACTGGTTAATTTTTAAGATCTCTCACATGACTAAGTCTTATCATCCAAGTAAGGACCCCGGGTAAACAAAATTAGAGCTAGTGACTAGGCCAATGTCATTTCCAGGCAAGGGCTTCTCACACACTTTCTACTCAGCAACAGAACTTGTTTCACTGAGAAGGTTGGGAGGAAGTCAATTTTTGACAGCCTGGAGTTATTGAGTAAACTGTAACCATGGGAACAGGAAAGACTACATCCATCACTGTGATTTTTAGAAGGCAACTTCTAACTAAGTTGTGAGAAATAATGTAGAAAGCCAACAGAAAGAGTTCTCTTACTGGTTCCTGCTATATTGGTCTGTTTACACCTTGGATAAAAACCCTTTGGTACTGTTGTTCAGTCATTTTTGTTGTGTCCAACCCTTTTAAACCCCCATTCAGAGTTTTCTTGTCAGAGATATATTCCAGCTAATCTGACAGATGAGGAAACTGAGGCAAACAGGGTGAAGTGACTGGTCCAGGGTCACACAGCTTTCAAATATCTAAGGGCAGTTTTTAATTCAGGAAGTCTCACCTTTCTGACTCTAGGCCTGGCACACCAACACTTTGTCACCTTTCCAACACAGTTCATACCAAACCTGAAAGCAGCTCATAACCATATTATGACTGACTTTTATCCATTCTGCTTATGCTCTCTCACAGTAAGAAAAGAAGGAAATGCAAAGTAAAGATAAAGGAGTTGAATATAGCATCTGTGAATGATATCCATCAATCTTATCTACCTTATAAAACTCACCCTTAAGTGTATGAATTTGTTGCTGTTACCATTGTTCCTGTACGTCCTAGTGACTCCCCCACTCCCTCAAAGCCAGGGTAAGTAATAGACTGAGGGAATAAAATTCTCCACCTCCATAAAATCCTTAATATTCCAACATTCACATTTTAAAAAAAAAATAATATAATACAATCAAGGATTTGGAGGTGGCAAGAACTTAAGACACCTTCTAGTTCATTTTCTTTATTTTGAGTTGAGGAAACCCATGTCTACAAAAGTGAAATGACTCCTCTAAGGTCAATGCCTCCTCTAGTATGTGACCCAGAAGAGCTGAGATTCAAACCCAGTTTTTATTGTAAATAATTTTGATACAGCCTGTTATTTTCATTTTCTAAGAGATATTTTAAGAGTAAAGCCTTAATTCTGATTTCACACAACATTAAATACTCACACATTCTGGAGGATATATATATAGTTAGTCTGTTTTACCATTTGAAAAGAATGTGACATTGCCTTCCTTGACCTTTCAACTCTCAAGCTATATCATAACTATCCATTTGAAAGACTCAGGAATTTACAAAGTGTTGAACATGGCCTGCATACTGTTATTGAAAGACCTTGATCAATTTTAGGGGAATCTTCCTCTCTCTTAAAACACATAATCTAGAACATAACCTGTCATATTCATAGAAAATTTTCAGAGCTGTTTGAAAGTGACCAGGAGAATAGGTAGTAGGTTCACAGAGTATTGAACTCAGAGTCAGAAAGACTTGGGCTCGAACAAGTGACACTTAGTAGTGATATTAGTCATTCTATGCCTCAGGCAACTCTCCAAGACTTATTTACTAGAGATGTATTTGGAATTATTGCTATACCAGGAATTTCTAAGGCTCATAAGGATTTGTGAAAATAATCTTAGAAATGGTTCAAATTTCTCATCTTTCATCATTACCTTATCATAAGTAGCTAATTACATTTAGAATCCTAAGATGACAAGTTGCTTACTGAGTTGATATGATATTCACCATCATTTTGCAAGTGTGGGCTTATGAATTTGACATTCATGAGATGGTTTATTTCTAAAAATTTGGCTTGTGATTAGAATATACCATCAGGTACCAGAATATAATATTAAGAAAATAAACCTTTAAATAGTACATAGCAGGATTTTAGAATGTCATTATATAATATATAGAGAGAGGGAGGGAGGAAAAGAGGGAGGAAGAGAGAGACAGAGACAGAGAAAGAGAGACACACACAGAGAGAGACAGAAAGAGAGAGACAGAGGGACACAGAGAAAGAGGAGAGAGAGAGAGAGAGAGAGAGAGAGAGAGAGAGAGAGAGAGAGAGAGAGAGAGAGACTCTTTTCCTTCTACTTGGATGACAATTCCAATGGTTAATATGAACATTAAATGATAAGAAGTTAAGATTGGTTTCCCAGAAAGGGAAAATAACTTTAGCAAGAATTGACCATTATATCTTACTAGTACTTTATATACATTATTTTGTTTGACCCTGACAACCACTCTGCCATATAAATACTAGAGATATTATTCCACTTTTAACAGCAAGGACCCTGGCATACGCAGGAGGGTCTGCTGTACAAGTTCTTAGATCTGCTTTTCTAAAAGGAAAGCAACTTTTGAGGGATCAACAATCACTTTAATCAAACATACGTATCATTCACTTAGTTCAGGGGGAAAAGTCAGCACCCAGAACTTCAGAGAAAATACAGATAAATAAAAACCAACAGACAGGGCTTCCAATTATTTGACCATAAGCAGTACATACATCACAGGTCAACAGACGGATCCAACTGTCTGACCATTACATACATACATAGTTACGAGAGAGAGAAGCACCAACATCAAGATTTTCAAAGCCAAGGGGCTCAGTGGCTTCCTGGAGTCTCATGTGGCACATAAACCTTTTTCCAAAAACTAAGCCCCCAAAGTAAAACCTCACCTCAGAGGTGAGATAGCAGGACAGTCTGACGAGTACCTCAACAGAATTGAATAAAAGGTACTGAGGCCTATTAATGGGCAGGGAAGATCTTTAACTCTTCGCTCCACCCACCATTAACCTTAAATTACCATTACATCATTATACATAAAGATTAAATATATATATACATATAAATATATATGTGTGTATGTATGTATGTAAGTATAAACACATAATATCTATGCATGAAGTAAGAAATGTATAAGATAAGAAACTGAGTTGAATGACTTGACCATAATTGAAAGGGCAGTAACTGTTGCAGAAATAACTCAAACTGAAGTCTTCCTCACTCCAAAGTCTTGCCTTCCTTTCACTATGTATGTTCTATCAGCAACTCATGATATGGTTTTCACCTTGCAAATTACTCTAATATTTTAACTCATTTGTTATGTGAATCTCAATTTGTTATATGATTGTACCATGCAGAAATTGGAGCTACCTAATCTCTTTCTTAATTCCTTATGTACTCATATATGAATTACTAGATTGTTAATTTCCTTGGGAACAAGGACCAAAACATTCATTTTGTGATTCTGTCAGCACCTAGATCAACACTCTACATATAAAAAACACTCAATAAGTATTTGTTGAATGAATTGCTGAACGGATGAATATTTGGTCATTTTCTTATACCAAATTCTATATGTGTGCTTAGTATATGCTTTTTTCAATGCTAAAGGATTTTAGTTAGTACAGTTACTACCTATACCAACACAGGGCACAGCTTTTCTGAATCTTAGAAAATTAATAGAGAAATAAATGGTGACTAACCTCTGGAAACATAGGATATTACTTGAAAAAGCCAACATTTCTTTTGGTAGCCACAGCCAGAACTGTCAGTTTATAATCCCCTGATACTAGTTTCAGATATCTAGGATCACTGTCATGAATTTAAATTTATTCCTAATAACATAAAATGAATATTTACATATACAAAGTAGTACATAAAAAAGACACAGTGAAAATGTGAATCTCTATTATATTTAGCTTACTTAAAAAGGCATATCACAAATTCATTATGCTTTCAAAGCTATGCTTCTTTTATGTTTCTTTTTGCCTTTCTTAAGTTATCTTCTCTGCTTAAAACAAAGCAAAACAAAACAAGCCACTTCAATAACCCTATTTCTTTTTGGATAATCTCATTCTTAGCTGCCCTCTCTAACCCCCTGAATTCCTTTCAAGAAATAGGGGATAAAATATCCTTGTAACAATAAATATATTTAAGTCCAAACAAGTCATACATGTATCATGTCCAAAATTCATATGTTGCTCTTTATCTTGAATCCATCACCCTTCTATATGTGCATATCAGTGTTTCCTCATTGGTCCTACAGAGTCCTAATTTATCAATACTTTCAGAGCTCTTATGGTCGAAAGAGGTTTTCCTTTAAATTGTTCTTAAGGTTATGCTTATATCACTCTTCAATTCTTCCAAAGTTTTTCTGTGAATCATCCCTTTCAACAGTTCTTATGGCACAATAATATTCCATTCCATTCCACACAGGGTGGTTAGATATTAGATATCTAGTGGATAGAGAGTAAGAAGAGATACCATCAACTAATGGAGAGCAGACCGGATAAAGCACCAGGTCTGGAGTCAATAAAACCTGAGCTCAAATCTAGCCTCAGACACTTACTAGTCAAGTGACCCTGGGCAACTCATTTATCCTTGTTTACTTCAGTTACCTCATCATAAAATGAGCTGGAGAAGGACATAGTATTTTTGCCAAGAAAATCCCAAATAGGGTCAAAATTATTGAATAATAACATTTTATATAACATAATTTGTTCAGAGTTTCTCAAATGATGGACATCCTCTTTGTTTTAAGTTATGTGTTGAAACAAAAATTGTTGGAATGCATGTTTTTGTACATATGGATCTCTTTCTAGTGGTGGCATTGTTAAGTCAAAATGTATAGACAATTTCTTGCTTTCTAGAATGACTCCTCTTTTAGACACATATAGTGTTGCCTGTGTTCTCACAGCTGCTCCAATAGTTGTTATTTTCATTTAGTTTTGTGATTTTTGCAAGTCTGATGAGTGTAAGAGAGAATCTCAGAATTGTTTTTAATTTGATTTCTCTAATTATTAGTAATTTTGAAGATTTTATTTAATCTCCTTCAGACTATAAAAGGATATCAGAAGTATACACAGACATATAAAAGAATGAACTCAAACATTCAAAAAAAAAATTCCAGGTATCTTTATTGTTTCTCTACAAAAAAGCAATATATTGAGTTTTACTTAATCAGCCAACACCTAGGTGTTGTTTGCACTATGGGAGAGAATAAATAAAGTGAGAAGATTTCACTTGCTTTCTCTAAGCAGAGAGCTATACTTTCTTCTAAAGTTGAGCTTATGACCTTACAGCACTGATAAACAATCTTACTGATTTCAGCACTCTTAAGTGATTTGAAACAATACCTTACCTAAATTCCATGTATAACATGACTATAAATGCTCCTTTTGTGCTGTAAGACACCTTTGCTTTCATGCTGCCTTAAATAAAATCTTATAATCAGAGCTGTAACTCAACCTCAACTGCTCTCATTTGTATTATCACTTATACAAATGGAAGCTTTCCTTTCATTTCTTCTCTACAAGAGATGCATTTGTGGAAGGAGTAGATATATCACAATCCAACCTTCTGTCTGGAATCATCTTCCTCTCTGTGTGGTCTCTTTCTTTATCTTTGCTTACCTTTAATTGTTTTCATTCTCTCCTCTTCCCCATTTCACTTCCCACCTTGAAAAACAGTGGCTCAGATTCAGTTTATCTAAAATGCATTTACATCTCTACCTTTACAAAGATGTAAAACTGCTCATTAGTATGTCAGCTCCTTGAGAGTTCCCTAGTTTCCTCCCTTCCTTCCTTCTTTTCTCTTTGTCTTCATATTCTTGAAGTGCTTAACAAATGCTTGTTGATCTGACTGATTTATTGACTCTCTAACTCTTTTAATTGACACCATTCAATGCAGCCAATTATACTTCCCCATTCTTCCACTATAGTCTTCCT
Organism: Potorous gilbertii; assembly: GCA_028658325.1. Taxonomy (NCBI): domain Eukaryota; kingdom Metazoa; phylum Chordata; class Mammalia; order Diprotodontia; family Potoroidae; genus Potorous; species Potorous gilbertii. Next base: position 427,895,826 of record CM053771.1, read on the forward strand.
CTTTCTCATTGTAGTACAGAAACAGATACTAGCTTCAATCAGAGAAGCAAAACCTCAGGTAAAAAGACCCTGAAAAGTGGACCATGTGTCCATTGCCAAAAAAATCAACCTAAGTCCAGAGAGGGATATCACCAAGTTGCCTAATTGGTAATATATATATTTTTTTGGTAGAAGTAGTTCATTGGTTTGCTTGTTTTGTTTTTGGATACTAAATTTTTAATGAATAGCGAACAACTCATAGAATGGCTGTGGTATAGTGATATAGGGATTATCCCCATTCACAAAATCATGGATTCTTGATATATTCAGGCAGCCTATATCTGAGCTTTAGGCATGAGTATATATCTTGTAATTTCTCTCTCAGGCAAATACTTTTAGACTCTGGGCATCTCAACATGTAGCAAGGGACAAATATGGTCCACACAACCTTGGAGCATACCTTGCAAGAGAAATTGTTTTTTTTTTTTGTTTTTTGTTTTTTTGGAAAAACAATCTTATGTAATTAAGGTTCACTCCTTTATAAGCCAATAGGGTCTCCAACTTACTACCATTACTACTGTGGCCACCAGATGTCATTCTACCTAGCTTGGATCAATTCATAGCTGTAGTTTAAGCTGAACAAAATTAATTTGTAATTAATTTCATTTTGCCAGTACACACAGATTTCTGAACATGATGACCATTATTGGGGGTAACGATACATCCCTCATCCCTCATCCTAGATCCTCATTCTTTGCTTATTGTTTAGGATGTTATTAAAAATATAATCATTTCAAAGATTCTTTTTTCCCTTCCTCTGACAGTAGAGTGTGGTTAAGCTTATCTGATGGATAAGCTTAATTATAAATATTTTATAGGGCATCCACATGAATAAAACAATAATGTTCTATACTTCACAACCCACAAATTAATTTTGAGGATTTTTTCTTTGTATAATGTTTACATTTGCATATTTTGTTTCCCTTATCAGTTGAAAGAAAACAAAACAAGTTGTAATATTAGGGTTTGTATTTGACCACTCAGGATTTTAGTTTTCACTCAGTAATCAAGAATATAAGATAAAATGTGTTCTTTATGTAGGTATGTATATGCATACTTCCATACACATATGTATGTATGTGTGGATATAAAGTATGTGTTGGATGTGTATGTGTATGAGAGAGAGAGAGAGAGAGAGAGAGAGAGAGAGAGAGAGAGAGTGAGAGAGAGAGAGAGAGAGAGAGAGAAAGGTACACATGATTTTCTTTAAAAGTTATTAAAACTATTCCTGAGACTTGATCAAATCAACTCAGGTACCTGTTCTTGATGTGACTTCCTTATTGTGGATCCCCAAAACACCAGGGAGAGCTCCAGAGGGGCCCTACTTGCTCCTGGGTACCAGGAGAGTCAGGAAGGCTACACGCAACTGGATTAGTGCTGTACCCATGACTAAATGTCTTTCCCCTGCTCTGGTCAAATAAATGTCCTTCCTTAATTGTAAGATCCATCAGGAATGTCTCATATAGTTCTCATCTGGAACAGAAGCTACTAGGAAGACTTGGTCAACTGTGGCCTCCTACACATGGAAGTTTCTACCTTAATTGCTTTGTTTAACTTAGAACATTATTCTAGTATTTTTTAAAAATTATACAGTGATAAATTATACTTAGAAAATGCAATCTGAAAAGAAAAGCAGAAGATTTGCAAGGAGGTAATCTGAATCCTTATGCACATGTGTTTACATTATATTGAGTTTGGAAGATATTGGCATATAAAACAGTAAATATATAAGAACTGCACATATGTAATTTGAATAATACAGTAAGTCTTTACATACTGATTTTAGACTAATATGTAGGGTATTCAATTGCCTTCACATCTTGATTAGTGATCAGTCAGTCAATAAGCGCTTACCATGTGCCATGTACTGTGCAAAGCATTGAGGGTAGAGATAAGGTAAGACACTCCTGGCTCTCAAGCTCATAATCTGAGACAATCTGAAAATAACTCTGTGCAACAAGATAAACTGGAAATAATGAACATATGGAAGATACTAACATGTTATATAGTCGTTTTCCATCTTGTCTGTCTCAGACTCGAAATCTGAGAGTAGAGTTTTGTCTTGTAGGCACCCCAGAGCTTAGGACAGTACATGGCACATAGTAAGCACCTGCTGACTGACTGATAAGTGATTGAGAAGCAAAGGTAATTGAGGGAGGAGGCAAAATATAGAAACTTGTATTTTCACTTGAGAAATAGCTCATCATGAAATGTACATTAACATAAAAACAACAAAAAAGAGCAAGTATTTCTCAGTTACCAAAATCAAACGTTTTCAAAGAATTTCACTGATTAAATCCAAAATGGACTGAAGTTCCTTCTAGCTCTCAAATTTGATGAGTTTCTTTCTACAGAAATGGCAGAACCATTAAAACAGGAGTTTCAGGTGAGACTTATAAGGATAGGGTTTTCTACATGGCATTAAGGGTTCGAATAATTCTTTAATGACTCTGTTTCCACATATATAGAAGTACCCCCCCAAGCTTCCAAACCTTACTTTTTCATATATTTTGCACTGTCTTCCATGGTTTTCATGGAAGTCCATTGTTCTCAGAGAATGATTTCCATTTCCCGTTCATTTGAGAGAAGTAGGATAGTATGTCATTTTAAAAATCAGTACTCTAGGGCAAATTTTTAGGTCAAACATACAGATATATGTACACATGATGAAGTAGGGTTTATTCTAAAGAGAAAGAAGAAAATATTTTTTAATCTTTCTTATAGTTGAGAAATACATTTTCCCCACCTGAATATCTACAATATTAAAAGGCACTGTGAAGTAGTGGATAGAATTTTGGCCATGGGGTAAGGAAAAACTAGGTTCAAGTCCTACATCTCAAGTATTCTAGTTGTGTGACCCTGGATAAGTCTCTTAACTTCTCAGAGCTTGAGGTAACCATATGAATTTACAATACAGAAGAGCTGCCAATCTATCTCAATGGAGGGAGTTGCTACAAGGGAAATTTGCAATAAAAAAGAAATTACAGAAATAGGAACACAAGACATGAAAATAAAACTATACAATATATATTATGGTGGCATTAACATTTGTATAGTGTCCGAATGACAGCAAAGAACTTTACATATATTATCTCCTATTTCTCACAATAGCCTTGTGAAGTATTATTATTTGTCGTGTTTTACCATTGAAGAAATTGAATCAAAGAGGTTAAGAGAATTTCTTAGAATGTGTCATATAACTAGTAAGTGCCCAAGGTATGACTTGAATTCAAGTCTTCCTGACTCCAAGCATTGCACCCTATCAACTGGCCATTTAGTTAGTTGCTCCAATAATATGCTCATACTTATATTGTGATTTTAAGGTTTGCAAAGTGCCTATGTCACATTTTGTTTTATCTTGGCAAACAAGATGGTTAGATGCTATGTGTAAACCCTGGATATGTCATTAAAGCATTTTATTTGTTTTTCCTTTTGATTTTAAGAAGATAAATGCTTTGGGCTATCTAAATTCTTTTTTTTATAACTAATGAATTCCATCAAAATCTTTCATTTCCCCCTCTGCCTTGCCCAGGTTCCCAAGCCACTGATAAAAGGATATGTTCATATAGCTTATTCTGTGGAGGATAGTAACAGGAGAGATATAAATGATTCCCTATGGAAATATTGCCTTGAGCAACAAAATGTTCTATTTATGTTAGACTCCAACCAAGGGCTTTATACACACACACACACACACACACATAGTGAGAACAGCATAAGACAATTTGAATGGATAATACATTGTTCACAATCTCATCAGTAACACAAATTCTTAGGTAATTGATTAATAATAGTTTCCCAAACATATTTTCAAGAAAAGCATAGGATTTAAGGTTGTCATTATATTTTATAGACAATATCTTAAGTACATTAGTGAAAAATCATATAAATCTTATAAAAATAGCATTATAATTTTTAAAAGCCTTAGTGATGATGGGTTTACATGGCATTTTGATATTTTTCTTATGACTACAGACAATAAATAAATGTTGTGATTCTAGTTAGATGATATCTTATAGTATAGGATAAACAGTATAGTGTGCCAGATATAGTATTCCATAGATTAAAACTGCTGAAACAAGACTAAATTCTAAAACTCAAGTAAAATCTCTAGAAGTTATTAGCTGCTACTTTGGATGAGTCAATAACCTCTCCAGGTATGTGAAAGGGGCTGGGTAAGGTCTGTAAATAATTTCTGAGGGGGCGGAGCCAAGATGGCGGAGTAGAAAGACTCACATTTGCTAGCTCCGAACCCACAGCCCATGGATTTCCTTTAAAAAGAACTCCCGACAAATTCTGGAACAGTGGAAGCCACGCAGAAACACAGTGAAGGAGATTTCCATTGCAGAGAGCCCTGAAAAGCCGACCCCAGGGGTCCATCCAGCCCCTGACGGGAGCAGAACCCTGCCCTGCGGATCCCTCCCCTGTCCCGCCCCGGCCTCATGGCACTGACAGAAGCGAGCAGATCCAAGCAGGCTTCAGGGACCGTAATCTCTGGCAGCCGCGAAAGTCCCTCCACCCACAGACGCACAGGTCAGTGAGAGAGACGAGCTGAGAGGGGAGTGGGGTATCTCCGGGACTCAGACCCCCTCGGGAAGCAGCCGCTGCAGCAGAGGCAGAGGCAGCTGAGGTCAGAGGCTCCCAGAGCAGGCAGGAGCTCCACAGCAGCTCCATTAAAAAAGATCTCTGCATAAACCCCCTGAGGGAACTGAGCCTGGGAGGTGGCCCTGCCCCCACCTGAGCACCAGCAGATAAGCTCCCATTGAATAGCAGTCAGGCCTGCCGCCAAAGCCCTGAGGCTGGGGAGCAGCATTTGAATCTCAGACCCCAAGCACTAGCTGGGCAGATCTAGGCAAGGGGGTGGAGAGGACTCTCAGAAGTCAAGTAACTGTCTGGGAAAATGCCCAGAAAAGGGAAAAAAAC
>CM053771.1:427901287-427926563 GCA_028658325.1 Potorous gilbertii
GAGTGGTGATATGGGTAATTAGAATGTCCAGTGTATTGGGGAGGGGGGAGGGGACAAATGGGGAGAAAATTTTGGAACCCAAAATCTTGTGAAAATGAATGTAAGAAGTTAAATAAATTTATTAAAAAAAATAATAATAATTTCTGAGTTCTTTATGAGTCTGAGACTTTTTATTCAGTTAATATATTGCTAATTTCAATGTTCTTTCATTTATATGGTTTGATAATCAAATACAGGGAACTACTTACCTTCTACCCTACACTCTTTTCTTGCTCTCAAGGATAAAAAAATAAAATTTTTATTTTTTATGGTTTTCCAATGGCTAGACAAAGGAAATATTTACATACACTGAAAAATGGCCTATTGTTTAATCTTTACATGTATGTTGGTTTTTAGTCTACTTTAGCTTTAGGTTAATTTTAATTCTATCATTTCTAGAACTTTATTATCTACGAGTAAAAATTAACTCAAAATTCTTTATTGCAATTTAGAACTCTAAATATCTCAATCGTTGTTTTCTTAAAATTGGACTAATGCATTGAAGAATATCGTTCTGGGGGCCTCTCTTAGTATAAATCTCTCTTAAGGGTAAGAGTTCCATCACTTTTCTAATCATTGCTTCAGCCCCTAGTCTTGATGACCAGTCCTTACTTCTTTGGTTGACTCCATTTCTAAGAAAATCTTACAGTACCTTAATGTAGGTCTACTACTTTTAGCTCAACAAATAGTCCTAAAATCAATGGAAGATAAGATATTATCCCTTTTGTCAAGGGGCAGCTGATTATATTTTGACAGAATGATCTATGGAAATCATTTCAAAGTGATAATAGTCTCTCAGTTTCAAATATGCTGTCTGGCATATTCTAGGCATTTAATAAGTATTTGTTCTCTGTCTGATGACTGATATTACAGTAAATCATGCTTTATATTAAATTCTTTGACCACAAAAATAAAAAAAAATTGTTTCACTTTTGTGAATTCTTTAAGAGTGGGACCTGTATTTTGCCTATTTTTGTATAGCCAGTGCTTAGTACAAAGCCTGGCACATAATAGGCACTTAATAAATGTTTACTGATTGATTAATACTATATTTTAAATTCAATGAACAAGTATTTATTTATTGTTTACTATGTGTCAGCACTATGCTAGGTGCTAGGGAAGGAAATAAAAGTTTCCATTCTAATGAGGTAAGGGACAAGAAGGAACAACAAGAATATATCTAAGCTAAATTTATGTAGAATAACTATAGATATAAATAAATAAGAGATAATTTGAAAGAGAGCATAATAGCAGTTAAAGGATTCATTAAAATCATCATACAGATACAAGATGGTATTAGAGCTGCTTTGAAGACTGAAGGAAGAAAGGGATTCTATGAGGCAGAGGTAAGGAGGAAATTCATTGAAAACAACGAGTGCAAAAGTCCAAGAGACAAGGGAGATGACAAGTCCTCCTTGTGGAACTAAGAGGAAGCCAGTTTGGATCATAGAAAGTGGGAGAGGGAGTAATGAATGTGACTGAATTAAGTTGTGAAGGGCTTTAAAAGAAAGACAGAGAAATTTATATTTGATTATAGAGATTAAGGAAAACACTGGAGTTTATTGGATAAAGGACTGACATGGACAGATTTTGCTTAAGCCAAATCAATTTGACAACATTGTAAAGGATAGAGAGGAGTAGGCAAAAAATAAGGCAAAGAGTCTAATTTGGAAGAATGTTGATTAAATGAGGTAAGAAGTAACAAAAGCCTAAACTAATGTGGCAGCTATATCAATAGAGCTATGGTTGTAGGAAAGAGATACTATAGTTGTAAAAACTCTTTGGATGTGTAGGGTAAGGTAACATGAGGAGTGCAGGAAGACATGGTTACAATAAAACCTGAAAGGATGGTGATGTCTTCCATATAAACAAGAAATTTTTTAAAATAATTATCTCAAGCTAATTCTTCTAAACTTTGTAAAGTACTAATTCTAAATGTTGTTTTCTTTAATGTTTTTGAAAAATAAGTCTTTCTTTTAATTAACTCAAAGAGCTTCAAAGAGTTTTTAATTATAACTGAGGTGGAAACACCAATGAAATCACTAGCCTAATATGTGTGTGAGTTCATTTATGTAACTTGATCAGAATCTAAAATTTTATTTCCTGATGTAAATTCACTCCAATGAAGCCCATGAGCAATTCACTTCACAACGTAGGTTCTTACAAAGTTGCCTAAAATTTTAAGTGACTAGAAATAGAGTGACTTGCTGAGAGTCCCATAGCCACTGTGTGTCAGGGGAAGGACTTTATATCCAGATCTCTCTCTCTCTCTCTCAATATAGACACATGTATGTATACAAATATTTGTATATTTAAATAAAAACAAAAATCAAATCTAAATTTATAATTAAATTGTTCTTTGTTTTTAAAGTAAAGATTTTCCACTTGATATCTTACTCTGATCCCATATTATAGCATGAAGTTGGCTGTTCAATGTCTATGCATCAATCCTGATCTCAGCATGATATAGTAGATAGACTGCTGGTCTTTGAGTAAGAAAGGGTTGGGTTCAAATCCCATCTCAGAGACCAATGAGTTAGGTGATCAGGAAGAAGTCATTTCACTTATCTGTAAAATGAGGATGATTAGCAGTGTGATGGAGGCACTGTAAGTAACTCACAAAGATTGTCTATGAAGGCATAGCAGGCTCAATATCCAAATGGAACAAGTATCCCATATCAGTGAAACTATATATGCCTGAAGTTTCCAAGAAAAGAAATGAAATGAGATCCAATGAAGTGTGTTACTATTACTTGTGTTGCTAGGGCCTTGCATGAGCTTAATCATCTTAGAAATCTATAAGTTCATAAATCATCCCTCTTGTAGATAATAGAAGATAAATATTCCTTATTTATCGTTATTTTATGTGGCATCTCATTAGGCTGAAAATTGCAAATTGATTAAAAGTTCTATAAACCTTCTAAAAACCAAGATATTTTAATTATTTTTAGAACTGCTTAAGACCTTTTCAGCTCAAGTACCATTATTTTATATTACCTGAAGTGCTTAGATGGAAAGCATTATGTAATCCATTGTATTATCTTAAGTTAATGTTATGACATTTATAGTCAGAAATTCAGGAAAGACATCTTCTTACAGGTTATACCAATGATACTGAATAGGTTCTTATTAATTTCTGCCCTTGTGTCAAGCAGTTCATCATATCTATTAAATAACAGACAAGGAGTATTATAAGATGGACGTGTTGATTGTATTAGCTCTGTTCAAGAAAGAAGCTGGACAGGAACACAGATCCTCGAAGACAACAAGGCTTAATTGACCTTGTCCTGGAAAGGAAGATGAAAATTTCTAATGTTGCCACATGTCTGCTGACACTGTATGATGATATCTGTACTACATAATCACTTCTGCACAATTCAGTAGCCAGTTTAAATGTATGGAGCAAATGTTAAACATATTGAAAAATCTTAGTTTGTGCCATCCTCTTGTAGTGTATGATAGGCCTAGCCAAAATGCACTTTCTATGAGATATAATATTTTCTACAAAAAGGAAATATTTTCTATAGAATACATTTTAGATATATGTCCATACTGGAGCATAATTTTAACAGAGTTACTTGTAGGAAAAAAGATACCATATTTCTTGAATTAAACATAGCAAGCTATATGGGAAAATATATTTTGAGATAGGCAATGAACTAAAAAACCTATTTTCAGAAACCAGTTTTTCATACAGATAAAAGCCTCACCAAGTGAACCCATGAAAGAAAGCCTTGTGGGCTCTATTCATCACCAGGCTTTCCATGTTAGGGTACTTTCTATGCAAATCAAGAAGAAAATTTTCACCATAACTAAGAAGAACGAAGCACAATTTACAGAATACTCAGCAGGAAATGTTGCATTTTTTATTTCAAAGAGATTAACAAAGCAAAGGAGAATGAATGGAAAGTTAGGTGCACATTGTCATTTCTCATTCATAAATGATGTAAGATTACACCAAGAGTGCTGGCACATCTATGAATGACACTAAAAGCAGAGTTAAATGGGGAAAATTTAATAGAATTAAAACTCATTAGATTTTCTAACATGATACCAAAAATGTCAATATTTCTAGTAGAAGTTTAACAGAACATTGAACATGGGTGAAAAATAAAAACAAGGTCATTATGCTGATTCATAACAAAATATGGACACAATTTCTTGTATTGTATGTATTCAAGGAAAAGTTAGTTGATTGAGCAATCAATTTAGAGTAACATTAAGAATGGATTACTGATTGACCTCCGAGAATGGTTCAGAATGTCCAGCAATGATAAATCTGAGAATATCTTATCTGTTATTATCATGTCATTATCAGCTACGTTTACCTGCTATGTGTCAGACCATATATTAAGTTCCAAAGAGTTTAAATTAAAACAAAAATTAAATGTTACTTTCCCTCAAAGAGCTTACATTTTATTGGGGAAGACAACATATCCATTAGAATATGGGGGCACTAAGGAACTTTTTATGTAGAGACAGTAGCATTTAATCTGAGCTTTAAAGGAAACTAGAGATTCTAAGAGGCAGAGGTACATTCAGCAAGTCTGGGGCACAAATGTTAAAATTTTCTGCTCTTATCTCCTCCCACAGATATAGAATAGGTTGTAAAATTGAAATGTTAAAAATCCCATATTCCAAACCTCTGAAGTATTCTTGAGGGCAATTTATTTACTGTAACAGTAATGGAAAATCATATCAACTGTCATTTCCTTACAGTAGCTACTGAGTAGTTTAAATTTGGCAGTATTTATTTGCATGTGTCATTTCTACCAAACTTCTTTAAAGATCTTGCCTCACACAGAGATGTAAAATAACAATTCACAGACTCGTACAGCACAATAACACATCAGCTATAACGTTTTTATGAACAAAATCAAGGGCTGTTAGATATAATTCAAATTTAATCAGGAAAACCTCTGCAAATAATGAATATTTGAGTAAAGTGATTTTTCATCTGTAATCTGTTTAAATCTGAAGCATTTTTCAAAGCAAAGCTGGAAATTACCATCCTTGCAAAGTTCTTGTGGGTAAATGTGCTCATCAGATTTTTAGTGTTACCCGTAATATTGTGACTACAAAGCATTGATTATTATAAGAGAGAAACCAGGGTGAATTTTGCTAATGCCAGCCCAATTCCTCTCCCAAAGGACCAGGAAGATAGACTATGTTAAAATTGTGTTTACATGTAGACATAGAAACTCATATATACACATATTTTATATGTGCTTACATACACAGATATATATATATACACTAATATATATGCATATATATTATATATATTAAAATATGTGTGTTTGTATCTATTTAAGATGTGGTAGCTTTATAGCAATATTGAATTTCTCTGATGGACTTCAGACAAGAACTAGAAATATGAATAATCATTGTTTCCCCAACAAGGTAGTGATTGTCATTATATACTCCTAAGAAAGTTTTCTTGTTTTGAACTTAAAGTAGAATAAAAAGTGCAGTGTTTATTTAGTACCTATATGTGCAAGAATTTATACTAGGGTTAAAGGATATACACATAGATTAAAAATTTTTTTAAATCGTCTGTTCTCAATCTAGTATATTTCATAAGACATGTATAAATACTACACACAGTAGAATTTGATAAAGGATCATAGGATCGTAGCTCAAGAGCTAGAAGGAACCCCAGAGGATGTATAAGTCAATTGTCTCATTTTGCAAACTAGGACACTGCAGTAGGAGTGATTTGTCCAAGAACACAATTGTCAAAGTAATAGTCAAATATGGCATTTGAAACCAGTTCCTCTAAATCTTGGGACAGTGTTCTTTTCACAGTCATCAGTGTAAAAGAGGACACTAGATAAAGCATCCTACAAAATGTGATGGTGATAGGGAGAGATCATCTCACCTCTAAGGGTGATTGAGGAGAGTTTCTTGGAATGACTGTCAAGAAACTTGTCCTCAATGGGAATAGAAGGATTTTAGGAGATAGAATTTGGTAGAAAATGTTTAATGTATAAGAAACATCATCTATAGGAATGCATACTTGTGGGAGAGAGTAGGAAAAAATCAGGGGATAGGTAATTATCTAATTTGACTGGAAAATTGGAGTTTATTAAATGGACCAGTGTGACATAGGGATGTAAAGACAAGATGAAACTATATGATGGAGGGGCTTGACTTATCCAAAAAAAGGACTTTGAGCAGGGAAATGAAATGATAAGACCTATGCATTAGAAAAATTATTTTAGCAAACTGTGAAAAATGAGGTAGAGTCAGAGAAAACAGAAGCTGTTACAAGAGACTAAGTGAGGAAAAACGAATCTGAGCTAGATTGGTGACTATGAAGGGAGAAGTAATGGAAGAGAGGGATATTGTGGAGGCAGAAAAAGGCAAAACTTTTTAACTGATTGCATAAAGTAGGAGACTATTCTGATAGTCTAGAAAAGGATGATCAGGCCCTTTATTTAATCTTGATTATAGTTAGGAGTGTCAATAAGGAATTTCTCTATGGAAACGTAGTGAGCTGAAGTGGGCTGGACAAAAGAGATATCCCAAGAACACTTCAAAGCGCCTCAGTTGTAAGGCAATAGTGTTACAGGGAAGGCTATGTTGGGTACACAATAAGATGAAGGTAGAGAAGGGACATAAATAATTTTAGAATTTTCTTCAAGGGATTGGGAACATCAAGGGCAAACTATAAACTGAAAACAATGGAAGCTCTGCCACAATCTCCAGATTTTTATTTTAAGTGCAAGATCTGCATATCTAGATTGAATCCTTGCCTTTAACCAGGAGAGAAGGGGCCCCAGAAGCAGAATTAGATCATAAAGAAAAGAGGATTATTTTGATGAATCTGCCATATCTCCTGAGTAAAGGGACATTTCTGTGGCTACCACAGACAGGTTGGAAGAAATGATCTTATCTAACAGAAAAACCAAAGATTTTTGTGAGGATGAGGATGATACTTTTGCTCAATAAATATTAAGTTGGCATAAAAGTGATAAAGTTTCTTTAGCAAACAGAATTCTGGAGAAAGGAGTTCTGAGTATAATGTCTTCTAATTCCTGTCTGACTGACAGAGAAACTTTTCTGTGAGTAATACAAGATTTAGGCCTGTTTCTGCTGCAAATTTTCCATGCCTTAGATGACAAAAGGCTGCTACCCACTTTAAACTTTGCCCTTCTAACTTTGACGCCTTCCTATACCAGATGTCAATCACAAATAATGCCTCATTTAACTTCAACTACTTCCTAAGCAAATCATATGCCTGATGATGATGATGAAAACAACTGGAATGAATGAAAAGGTCAAGGCAGTTTCTGGGTAATAATCAATTTGGTAGATAATTAATAAAATGATAGGCATTTAGCTTTCTCTTATAAACCAAAGATGCCCCCTGGGGAATATTGAATGCTTAAATAGATTTGAAAAAGGGAGGGTTCTTGAGGATGGGAAATGAGTTCTGCTAGATTAACAATCAATTGGGGGTGGACATATTAATGAGGAGATGGGAAAAAAGTCTTTAGCTCCTCCTTCAGAGAATATAACCTAATCATGAGACTCAGTTGCCTCCAGCAATCAGAATTCATCTCTACCCAGACCTTGTTGGTTGGTTTTCCCCTTCTTAAGCTGGGTCACTCCAAATTATAATGGAACATTCTAAGGACAGAAAGGGACTTATTTCCCACCTGCAAGATCTTGCTCAGACTGGATTCTGTTTGTAAGCTGTCCTAGTTGGATGGAGTCTCACCCAAGATCAAAAATCTTGTACCCTGAGGATTTGGGCAATCTTTTCTATCAGCAATGTCTTTCAGAAACTGGCTGAATAAGCTACAGGGGTTTATTTCTGAATGAAGAAATAGAAAGGAAAACTTTAATCTCAACTAATAATTGGTTACTCTCAATAATAATTTTTTATATTTTTCTGCCTCAAACCAATTTCTTAAATTGTTGACTTTTTTTTAAAGTATAGATCCTTAAGTTCTTCTTTCCTTCCCTCCCATGTCACATCAAGAATGAGTGACATGCACAGCCAGAGTGTTCCATTAGCAAATTGTTCAAAAAAAGTGAAGAATGCCTCTTAGCATATTGGTTGAATATTCTGTGGAGGAACTTTTGGTAAGATACATATAAAAGTCTTATTAAAAGGGCCAAAATTGATGACTGGCCAATTTTGTGTTATGACCCACTTTGGTAGAAGGATCTCCATAATGGATGAGAGCACAGATTCATTCAGTTATTGCTCTGGTCAAACGCAGGATGGGGAAACCTACAACAGAGTTTGCAAAAAAGTATTGCAAGTCAAATTTATTTGGTGAATTACTGCTTCATTACAGTGATTCCATCACCTAATTAAGAAGAATGTTGCCTTAAGGTTACAACTTTGGGCAGTACAAATGACCACAATTCAATGCAGCAAACATTTTTGAATTATTATACTATACTCTTACTTCTCTCTCTCTCTCTCTCTCTCTATATATATATATATATATATATATATGTATGTATATATGAAATAAGTCTATATTCTGAGTTTGTGATATGGTTACATGCAGATAATAGAATCAGAGATAAGAAACAAAGAACAGGAATGTAGAAATAAAATATTGAGATGAGAAGGGAGTGGGAATATATACTTATATAGCATCCATTTTCCAGGTACTGTGTTAAGTGATTTTTTACAAATATTTCTTAAGATCCTCAACTTTACAATGTAGGTGATATTATTTTCCCCATTTTATAGTTGGGGAAAATGAGGCAGACAGGTTAAATGACTGTCCGAGGTCACACAATTTAGAAATACCTGAGGCTTGATTTAAAGTCAGATATTCCTGACTCCAGGTCCAGTACTCTATCCCCTATGCCACTTAGCGGAGACTAAGAACTGGGACTCACTAGTTCCTACCTGGCTTCCTTTGCTTCGTGCTTTTACCACTTACTTTTAGATACAAAGAAGACCTGAGGCTATTGGGCTAAAGATAAATTGGGGTGCCTCGGACCCACATAATTTATGGGATTTCTTTGAGAGAGCTTTGCTATAATGGTTCTGGGGATCACCAAAAAAAGAGAGTTAGGAAGGAGTTAAATGGTGACAGTAGATTCTGATCCAGCTCCAGGAAAAGAAGGATAAAAATGCAGGATGAGTGCCTGATGACTATACATAGCTGGCTGGTTGGCTGGCTGTTTTACATGTAAAAAGGACCTGAGAGCCATAAAATGTGTTGAGAAAAGACACCCAAAACTAAGATTCTGGGCACTAACAAATCTCCCCTTCCTTGTGTGAATAAAGGGAGCTAAGGTTTTTTCATTATTCCTAGGCTAGGAGTATGAAGGGGTCTGCTTCCTTAAAAGAGTTATTTAAGCCAGCAGGCTATGATCTATGAGAAAAATGGCAAAGGCCATTCAGAGAGAAAAGATAGTCCTTCAGCTGAGGACTACTGCAGAAAGGAGAAGTTGAGAGGAGAGGTAAGTGTGACTGTCAAGTGCCAAGTAGACACATATACTAGAAACCATGAGGATGGAGGCTGATGGCATAGAAGGGGCATTATAAACATTCTGAAGTATCACCAAAGTACCAGCTAGCAGCAATCACAGAAAGAACAAAATGTGGTAATACAGGTATTGTGGTAAATAAAGTGAAGCCTTTTCACACCTAGGCAGAGCATCTGTAAAAATCTGAAGGCACAAATGCATGCATATTGGCATCAGGAAAGATTTTCTTTGAGGTAATGTATGTGGCAATTTTTATAAGAATAGGTCAGACACCAAAGTAATTTTTACCTATGTGATCTGGGGGTAGGGGAGATATCACATGCCACACATGACTAATACAGAATAGACCTTAGAGGGTTCTGTCTGGATACTTTCAATAGCACTGCTGGTGTCATCAATGCACATATATCTCAGAAAAGAGGAGCTCGATCTTAGGTGTTAGATCTGGAAGGGACCTTAGATATCTTCAAGTTTAACTTCAAGTTATAAATCAGGAAACTGATATCTAGAGCCTAGACTCATTCAGAGTCACTGTAATGTTAATTAGATCTTCCCCACCCATTAACAGGTCTCAAGTACTTTTTGTTAATTTCTATTGGCGCACAGAATCTGAGGGTCCTGACTTCCAGCTCTGAAAAGTGTATAAATACTCTGAAGTGAGGTTTTACTTTGGGGCTTACTCATTGGAAATGTATGTTTGGCCAGATGAGATTCTAGATAGCCACTAAAGAGTCCCTTGGCTTTTAAAACTCAGTTGGTGCTTCTCTCCCTGATAAGTATGTATGCATGGTCAGACAGTTGCATCTGTCTGTGATCTGTTGATCTGTGATGTGTGTATTGCTTACTGTCAGACAGTTGGAAGCCCAATGTGTTGGTTGATCTTTGTTTCTTTGTTTGCATTTTCTTTTAAGTTCAGGGTGCTGACTTTCCCACTGAACTAAGTGAATGATATATGTGCTTGATTAAAATGATTGTGGACTCCTCAAAAGTAGCTTTCCTTTTAGAAAAGCAGATCTAAGAACCTATATAGCACACCTTCCCATGTATGTCAGGGTCCTTGCTTTTATAATCATGAAAATGATATGTGTGTTCATCTTTCATTACCAAAGAAGACCATACCATCAGAGAAATAATGACATGACTTGCACTTGACTTTGTTTTGAGTAAGGGAGGTCTGTGCAGGTCACCAGCCTCACTTCTCCTCCAGAGCCATCTGAATCAAGTGACCAGATATACATCAGGGTGACTGGAGATGACCCAGGATGAGGCAATTGGGGTTAAGTGACTTGCCCAAGTTCACACAGCTAGTGACTGTCAAGTGTCTGAGGTGAAATTTGAATTTAGGTCCTCCTGACTCCTACACTGGTGCTCTATCCACTGCACCACCTAGCTGCCCCCTATGAAAATGATATTAAGAGACTGAAGCAAGATTTGAACCCAAGCCCTTCTGATTCCAAGTTGAAAGGCTTATCCATTTTTTGAAAATAGTTAAGTCCCTTCCAAGACATTAGCAGAATTTATATGTAATACTTAATCTTGTCATAACAGTTGTCACTTACTGAAGAAATTTTATAAACTGTAATCAACCTGGTACCCAAAAGGATTATTCTAATAGGGCTCTTGGATTTCCTTCAAGAACAAGAGGGCTTTTATGAGGTTTTCGGTTGTTTTTTGACAAAACTTTTAAACTCATGTGGCTTTATTTTTTCTGTGTGGAAAAACATGCATACACACAAATAAGAGGGTATATTCATTATTGTGTACTTATCATCATATTTTCAATGTATTCACAATAATTGATCAGCAACCTCAGGATGTGATTTCTGATTTCCATGGGGGCAAGGAATTGATTAAACTTTGAATGTGAGAGCAGAAATGATGAGACGGATGGAAGAGCATTTTGTGTAAATTTTACACTCAAATTCAAATTGCCTACTCAGATCACTTCAAACAGATTATAGTACAAAATGGACTGCTACCTGTTCTTATTCTGTACAGTCATATGCAAATTATCAGTAAGACCACTTTGGAACAAGGATACAGATTTGATTCATGGGGAATGTGTCTTACTCCTCACAAACATTCTTGTAGCTGTCATACTTTGACTGGTTTTCTCTTGATGCACTTTCAGAAAAGCAGCTGTCATAGAAGGTAAGGTTCCACAGGTCCTACTAGCATGATAGCATACATCATGAAATAATCTGGCTAGTAATACTGGAAATGGGAGCAATATGGGAACTGAGTCTGAAGTTGTCTAGTGAAACTTTATAAAGGGTTCTGATCCTCATCACTTAACTGATTCGGCCAGCTTTCTGGGGCTCAGTTTTGTCCTTGGTTAAAAAACACTAATAAAAGCAACAATTCACATTTCTTTAGCATTTTAAGCCTCATTAGGGGTTTGAAGGGCAGCTAAGTGGTGCAGTGGATAGAGTGCTGAGCCTGGAGCTATGAAGAATCATGTTCCTGAGTTCTAATCCGTTCTCATATACTAGCTGTGCAACACTGGGCAAACCATTTAATCACGTTTGCCACAGTTCCCATTTCTGTAAAATGAGCTGGAGTAGGAAATGGCAAACCTTTCCAGCATCTTTGCCAAGAAAACCTCAAATGGGATCACAGAGAGTCAGACATGACTGAAAAATGACTGAACAGCAACAGGGAGTCTGAAGAGATTACCTATAAAAATGCTTTAGCTCTAAATTTCTATATTCTATATTAAAAAAAAATCTTCTCAAGGAACAATGGTACTCTTTCCCCTTATACATTATGTGACTAGGAAATAAGATCTTATTAAACATGAGTCTCAAAATAGGAAAATAAAATACTGTTTTTCAGTGTAAAAATTATCAAACAAAAGTTAAAATAAAATTTAAAATTTTTTGCATTTATAGAAATCTTTGCACATTTCGCTTCTCTGATGTCTGCACTCTAGCCTTTTTCTGTTATGAGTCACTCAGATTCCTGTCCCATGAGCCCTGTGCCCTGATTGGTAAGGTTTTACCTCATTTAGCTAGTTTCTGGTCCGGAGTATAGTGCTTGGGCACCCCCAAACCATCCCACCCTATTCAGTTTTCATGCCTGCCCCTCTTGTTGTGCTCTTTTCCCCAAAAGAATGTAAGGTCATAGAGGGCAAAGATGATCTTCTTTCTTCATTTTTGAATCCCTGGTGTTTAGCACAAAAGCTGGTAAAAAATAAATGCTTAATACATTTTTAATTCATTCAGACATTGTTATGATATGGGTTGAAGTTTCAGCATAGTTCCTCTTTCCTTTTTCACTGATGTTTTAAAGATATCATTAGGTATATTTAAGTATTCATGCTCTGGATGAGAAATGCCAAGAAATGCACATTTCAAGTACGTACAAAACATTATTTCAAAAATGACACTAAAACTAAATATGAAAGATGAACTGATCTTTAACAATCTCCTTCTATCTGAGTCAAAATACCTCTGGAGAATTTTGGCCAAAGAAATATTCTCTTGCCAAAAGGTAAATCAAGGGAGTATCCCATAATTGGGCTTGATTGTACTAGTTAATCTTTATCCTGGAGAGTAAAATGCTAATAAAGGTAAGACACTGCAGTGAATGCCTAGTGCTAGAAAAATGATTAATGACTGACTGAGTAAAAATGGATAATTCTATAATTCTGAGATTCAGAGAGTGGAGACAGAGAGAGACACACACATACAGAGAAACAGACATGTCAGACACGCATACAGGGAGAGAGAGGGAGATAACGGGGGAAGAGAGAGACAGAGAGAGAGACAGAGACAGAAACAGAGTGAGAGAGAGACAGCGAGACAGAGAGAGACAGAGACAGAGAGACAGAGACAGAGACAGAGAGAGACTCTACAAGGGAAATCTACCAACCCTCCAGAGGAAAAGTAGCTCCATTTACCCATCTAGGGAGCATTACAGATACCACTCTTAATATAAACTACTATTCCCCAAAAATTACTATTTTAAACAAAAATATAATTTAAAGTCTATACATCTTTGTGAAGCCTATTTATTAATCCACAGATCAAGGGGATGACAAGGCACCAATGAAAGGTGGTTTGGGTTGTCCTTGCTTCCATATTGAAATAAACGATTCCCTGGAAAGTCAGGCATCTTATCTTCTGTGATACTGATACTGGAATGCTATAAAAAGCATAACCCAACAAGGTCATGGTCCTTGAACAAAGAAGTTCTCTACAGAGATTACTCATAAGGGAACTAAGTAGAACTCAGGCTTGGGGAATAAAGAGGGGCAGAGTGGTGGTGGTGTGGCATAGTTAGAAAAGGGAAAAAATGATTTGGTTGTTTAGAGTATTTCATATCATTAACTCTGAAAAATGCAAAAGTAATATGACTAATTAGAGTTGAGAGGTAGCATGGTGGGATGGAAAAAGTACTCAGATGCTCTGTTTAAGTTCTTTCTCTACTATCTGTGGAATTGTGGATGTCATCTCCTTTCTGAGCCTTAATATTTTTTTTCTTTAAAATGAGAAGATTTGAGTGACTGATGCGAAGATCCTTTATTTTTCAAGTGAGGAGACAGAGGTCCTGGAAGGCTAAAACCCACTGAATTCACTTACTCAATCAATAAACACACAGAGTGATCTTATTATGCTGTGGGCACTATTCTTTAAAGAGTTTGGGATCCAGATAGAAAGGCAAAGAGATAGAGAATTTCAGACAGGACGATGTGTTTGGAACATGACTATGCTCTTAGAGCATGAAGTCGGCTAAAATGAGTAGTGTTAGGGTAAAACTAGTAAAGTGACTTAAACTATGATTGAAGAGAGGCTTCAGGGTTATGCATTTATTTTCCAAGGATTGTGTTTGTCCTTCATTGCCGAAGAAGACCATGACATCAGAGAAATGATGACATGACATGCCCTTGACTTTTTTTTTGAGTGAGGGAGGGCTGTGCAGGTTACCAGACTCACTTCTCCTCCAGAGCCATCTGAATCCAGTGACTAGATATTCATCAGGATGACTGGAGATGACTCAGAATACAATAGGAGACCTTGGCCCCTTTAGGCCAAAGTCTATGCAGGTACTCGATAAGACTATTTAAGAAGTAGCCAGGACATGGCCCCTTTAATGAGGCTTTTAGTGCACGAGGTAGGCTAAAACAAGTAGTGTTAGAGTAAGACTGTTGAAGTTGCTTAAACTTTGATTGTGGAGAGGCTTTGAGGATTAAGCATTTATTTACCAAGGACACACTTTTAGTGATATAGAAACATGCTATATAAGCACCTGGAAATATCTTTTAAGGCAATTTTGGTGGTTTTTATACAAAACTCAATGAAGTTTCAAGCAATCTGAGTAATTCAAGCAGTGGGTACTTGGAACATTTTTAGCAACAGTGTTTTTACCCAGTATTACTCAATTGTTTCAATACGTAAGCTTACGTGATAAATAGGGGTAGCCATAGACTAGTAAAATGTTACACGGTACTGCTCGGGATTTCATTAGAAAATTAGTTGTGCAATAAGCAGGTTCAATTTCTCTCTATCGAGAGCCTTTCGGATAATTATGACAGCAGACACATAGAACCGACTGCCAAGAGTAGAGAAGAGGCTGTTCATCGCAGCCGTCACCTTTCATGTAGTTCTAAAATTAAGAAAAAGCTGAATCACTGTAAGCACGTAGTGTTAAGGAGGCAAATACAGCTAAATTTTTAAAAGTCTTTTTTGTTCTGAAGAAAATGTGGAATGTGATGATTAAAATAGAGTTCTTAAACTGATAACTTGTCAGTCATAAATACTTTTTTTTTTTTACAACGTTTACAATGAAAACAAAAACTAAAAACAACCAAGGAAACAACAGGGATGCTAGAAGGTGGCCACTCATCCAATGAGTGAAAATATACTTTCTTGTTATATTTGTTTTCTGTTCTTTTCTTTTCATTAAATCTTATGACTCTATCTTTAAATATAAAACTATGTTCTTGACTCACAGTTACATCTCTGTTATAATTAAGAATATATTACCTACTTTTAAAAGCTTCCCAAATATTCAGATCTCCTTAGAGTATTATCCATAAGGTATAATACATTCAGAAGAAAGATGGCAGCTGAGATCCCATGAATTTGCTCTAACAGTAGCAGAAAGGACAGAATGAGCCAATAGGGTCTAGCATAGACAATCTAAGGATGTAAGTCAAGATGTAAGACAAATTATTTAACATACTGGCTCCTTCTTTCCTTCCTTCCACCCTTCCACCCTTCCTTCCTTCCTTCCTTCCTTTCTATGCTAAAATATAATCTGCCAAAATACTTTATATGTTGAAATGAGAAGCCATTTCTACTATTCAAAACCCTGCCAGAACCATTAAGTTTTAATGATATCTGAGGATATGATAAGTGTTATTTCACTTAAATATAGTTACTTAAGAGCCTTATTTTGAGAAGAAGAGAATTAAACTCCATCAAAGAACATTTAGAGTCATGGTTTTTATTGGGATAAAAATTGTAGATTTCTCAAATCAACTTACTAAATGGCATTCTAGACTGGTTGGCTATAAAAGCAAAGCAAATGCTATGGAAGTGATTACCAACATCTAGAAGAACATGAATCATTCTTCATTTTCCAGAACATGCTGCCAGCCCAACAACAATATGCATATTTCAAAAACTCCTCCCATGATGTAGATAACTTGCACTGGAATACAACACTGCTAATGTTTTGCCTCATGCCATGCCATCCTGAGATTGATTGGGGTTTGGGCTGTGTAAACTATGTAATAGAGTGTTTTTCTATAAATTAAAGGAAAAACAGGGACCTCACCCAGCATCACGTTCTAACAAACTGCACTGTTGTAACTGGTTCCTATAGAGATTATACAACTTTTAAAAGTCAAATTTAATCACCTAATATTTAGAATAAGATGTGTACCTTTCTGCATTCATCTCGGCTCCTGTTTGTTATCAGCAGTTCACTTTGTGACTGGCTGATTGTATTATCTCCCACTGGTCAAGTGAATTCAATCACATGGTGAACTGGGGGTAGGATGGAATTGATTAACACCTCCTTTGGGCTCATAATCACACAGGGTCTGCCTTGTCAATGTACTCTTGAGCCTGCAGTCCAACACTGCTACAACGGGCTGCTATGGAACTTCATGATTCTGAACTACATTGCTGTTTTATATATGATCCTAGAGGTGGTCTGACTTAGTCTGTTGCAAAATAGTTCTTATGTGGTGCCATCTCTATGCAATGATTCAAATATTTCCTTTTTATCATATTAAGATCTTCTTTACAACTAGTTTACATTTTTGATTGATTTATTCATTCAAGTTATCTGGGATTTCTGTTATTATATTAATTGGGGAATACATTCTCAAGAGGACAAATTCTCAAGATAACATAAAAAAAACGTAAATGGCAGAGCCAAAAATGAAATCCAAGCTTCTCTGATTCCAAATCTAGAATTCTCACTACTGTGCTTTTTAATTCAAAAGACTATGACCTAAATATCTTTACAAGAATATGAAGAAGATAAATACCAGACTACTGCAAGCATTTCAATGAAATGAACTCATGGAACCGTGATATCAGTAAATATAGCTTGGATAAACATAGCAGAAGGATTATAAGCTGGGAGCAGAAATAACTAGGGTTAGGACAAGGGTGTGAATTACATTTGGGGCATTTTAAGGACCACAACCTTCTGATTTTTAACCATATTTTTCAGGATATGTCATATAGTTATGGATCACAAAATACCACAAACTTTATAGAAATAAATTTATGTGTCAGAATCAGGTCTGCCTTCAGAAGTGGCACTTTTTTCCCTTAGAGGTCTTCAAACTTTTTGGAGAATGTGATAATAATTGTGCTTCAGTATGGGGTAGTTTAGGAGATCACTCAAGTTCCTTCTATTCTGTAAAGTCACTTGACCTTGCTCTCCTAATCTATAAAATGGGGAAAATGACATTGGATAATACCCTCAGGGTGGTGGTGAAGAATATTCTTTGTAAATACAAAAGCAGAATTAGAGAGATAAGAAAATAGGAGAAATAATTTTTACCCTTTGAGAGTTTAAAATACAGTTGAAAACATGGGGTACACACACATAACAATACAGAAAAACACCAAGTTTTATATGCTGAGTACTTAATGAATGGTATTAATCGATGGGACTGCTGTAGTTTAGAGGAATATGTGAATTAAAAGCAAGAACACAATTTGGGACTCATCTATCAATCTATAGTCTTTACCACAACAATGCTGGGCTAGGAAGATATTAACATCTTAAAATCAGTTTTTTGAATTAGAACAGATGAATATAACTTGCTGCATTAAAGCATGGTTCTTAAATAGAGGAAGTGGAATTCTCAATTATAGGTGGTGCATCATTATAAAATATTCATCACTTGAAATAGAAAATTGAGCAAAAGCAAAGCTTCATAGGGGGACTCTTTGACAAGACTTCCTTTGAAGAGGAAGGGGACATGTTAATTGTGTTTTAATACTAAAGAGGAGATTTCACTGAATTGATCACATCATATTGATCCTTTGCTAGATTTATCTTCTTGTGAACATCTATCTCTCCATTTGTGGTCCGTAATGGACAGACTAAGAGAGTTCATCCCAGGCTACCAAAAAAAGACCTGGGACAACAATGATATTAATTCCCAGAAATATCCAGGGAACACCAAATCTATTTCAGTTGCAAAGATGTGTGTGTGTGTGTGTGTGTGTGTGTTTGTGTAAGGAAGGGTTAAAAGAGGGGAAAGTTAACCATTGGATAGTTAAACTGTTCTATATAATTTTCTGAAGATATATTTTAACAAAGGAAATAGAAATCTATTTACTATTAAATCTCACTTTACACATTTCTAAAAGAGCAAGTGTCTCTAGTCTTGTAATGGAAATACTTAAGATAATGTTCCATTTAACCTGAAACATGTGATCTGTATAAACATGTAAGCTATGCATTGCTTGGCTTTCAGCTCAAGTCTTCATATACCTGACACTTCTACCCATAGTCCCAGGCTGCAAAAGGAATGTAAGCATCTGCTTGGGGTGCGGGGGATGTCATAAGCAATCACAAATGAACACTCCTGCAAAAAGGGTAGTAAAATGTATTTCTCTATAACAGAGCTGACTTGAAGAAAGATCAATACAATTAAGTGGCTACCAAAAGTGGATATTAAATGCAACAGTCAAAAGAAAATAAGAAAATGTATATGGTGCAGATCATGCAGCTAAAAATCAATGAGACTTAAAATGACCATCAATAGGTAAAAACAATAAACCAATCTGTCAAAGAACAAAATGCAATCATGAGACTGTTGGGTACCTATAAGCAAAATTCTCAACAAACTTGGTTGTACTTATGATTTCCAAACAAATCTATAGATGCTTTGATTGTTTCTTATCTCCAACAATAAATTTAAACAGTGTCTCCTTTAAAATCTTCCCAAAAGAAATTCTAAAATTGCAGTGATAAATAACTAAAGATCACTTTCTCATTGACTCACAGAATACATTCACACAATACATTCACAGAATATATTTGGATTTGTGTGTGTGTGAACACACATGCATGTGCGCACACACACATACGTGCACACACACACAAACACACACAGAGTATAAACATAGTTTACAATTCCCATAATGGAATGTTGTTCACTTACAATCAGCATTTTCTGTCTGGCAGGATTTCTTCCTACTTCTTCCGCAATATGCCTGTGGAGATTTGGTCACAACTTTCTTATACAGATAAGAATACCCGGGAGTTGTACCAATTGTACACAGCATTCATAGAGAGGGATTAGCTTAACTTCCAACAATCACCAGATAAGTGTTCTTAATGAGGGACAAAGTTCCCTCTTTTTAAGACAATTATGATTTCACTGATGAAAGAACTGTATCTGGACATCCTTTAGGGTACTGATAGAGTTATAATGGATAGGTCCATTCCTGGTCAGAAATCTACTCAGACATTGACCTATGCAAAGGAAAGTGGATCAAAGAGAAGGTCCCTGAAGGTTCCTTAAGGTTCTAGGTCACAATGCACAAAGAACTTGTGATTTCAAAGGGATGGGAGCTCCTTTTCCTTCCAAAGATCATAAGCCCGCCAGAACAACAAATGTCTCAAAGAAAAGCTAAATGATTTGTCCTCAGTAACAAAGCTAAATGTTATAATGGTAGTATTTGAGACTAGAGTAGATCACCTGGACTCAGTTTAGCAGTCTGGTCACTATACTAAATTTAAAAAAATCTCAATTTAAAAAACGCTAAATAAGATGGATATTTCGAAACACAAAGTAGAACAGCTAAAGAGACCTCTACATAAAACTATAAATCCGTACTATTAAGTACTTGCTTTTCCTCTTAAGAAAAGTAAAATTCAATATATAACATTCAAAGTTGTCCTGCTTGCCTGTATTTCCTTATGACCCTTCTTTTGTTCTATCCTGTTCATTTTTTACAAATAGTTTCTATTTCTCTCACTCTCTTTTTTTTTTTTAAGGGAGAGGGCATAGCAGAAACCCCAACAATAGCTTGTCTTCCTCCTACCTGCTCACCTAGGCCAGGACAAATGAAGCCCTTGTAGAAATGTGCATAGTGAGGCAGAACAAATTTGCAAAATGGTCCTAGATCTGAACAATGTCTGTCTCCTTCTGCACCTGGTGTCCACTATCCCTCTGTTGGGAGGTATACAGACCATGCTATCTTTCTATAACATTTTCTCATTGGATAAAATAACAGCAAAATTCTTCTCTCTGTCAAACAGACACACACACACATACACAAGAAAATGTCATTATTAGTTGATTTTCAATTAGAATTCTACTTAGTACTTTTTTCTGTATATCATTTTGGTCACACGATAAGCTCACCGACACCTTTCATACTGAAGTTTGTGTATATGTGCAAGTATGGACTCAGGAGCAAGTTTTAGTCTCTTTTTAGTATAAAGCATATTTAGTTACATTATAAATCAATTTAACAGTGGCTATCACTCCATGGTCTACTGGTTGCCATTTTCCTTTGATGGATCTAAATCTTTGAATTTCACATTATTGGACCACAGGTCAGTAGGTTGAATCAGGTAGTTATCTACTATTAGAAGCAAATTTTCTTCTAGCTCCATTTAACAAAGATGGATCCTTATAATATTTTCAAAATTGCCCAGTTAATACCTATTCAGACACTACCTACTTCATCTGCACATTGTGGAATTCTAGATACATAAATAATTGTCTCATTTTCTTCAGTGCATTTAACCTAATGGACACATATTTATAGCAAACCATAATGGTTATCTTCTTTATCTCATGAATGTAATTTGCCAGGTTTGGACAGAAGTCCCCACTGAGTTGCTTCTTAAAAGCTCAGTTTAAAAGGTGGCATGGCAAGCTTGAGAGAAAAGCTATAATCATGGCTACATCTCTGCCTCTAGTGAAAATATCAGTTGAGAAAGTAAGGAGAGGTTTAACATGGGGGAAGAAGATACCTCCTGTCATCCAACCTTCTACTCATTGGTTTTTATTAGTTAAGAAATCTTTAATAAGACAAACTAAAATATTGTCCTACCTTGCTCTACATATAGCAAGGATTATGGAAATGCTAAGTTAACACGTTTAATGGTTCATTAATGTTCTACTCTGATAACCTAATTATGGTGAAGAGAAAACCTTAGGTTCTTGGGTAAATTGACGGTAAGCTCTAGAATATCCAAGCTAGAAAGACTTTGAATGAGTCTTCTTCAATGGATGTCTTGTTTTGAAGGACTACGCTACTTCAAAAAGACTCACCTCTTTATATTTGGCAAGAAGATGAAGATTCTTCCTCCTTTTCTGGCCTTGGCAACATGCCACAAAGGTATTTATAAAGGCACAGAAAGGTGGGTTGTGTTTCACACACATTGTGTGATTTCACCATATCACATTGGGAGAATGGGTGGGAATAGGACAGGGCTAGTCATTAGCGTTGTCAGCTTAGATCCCGGGTCAGAGAACGAACAAAAATCCCACTAGGGAAGTTGGTTATCTCTGCTTATGTGGCAATCTCTCATTTTCTACCATTTACCACAGGATCTTAGATCTAGATTTGGAAGAGACATTGGAAGGCCTATCCATTTTACAAGTGAGGAAACTGAGATCAAAGGAATTAAGTGAATTGTCCAAAGTCATGCAGTTAGGTATATGGCAGAGTCGAGATTCATGGTCATTCCTATGACCTAAATTCAGCATTATTTCCATTGCATGATTCTGCTTCCCAAACTCAATAATTGTAGAGTGATATTAGAAATATAACCAAAAGGTTGGAAATCTGACTTTGAATAGTATACTTGACTTAGGCAGGTTTGGACGTATTAGTATTACTTCTAAAATGTGGCAGGCATTTCTAATTTTTAAAGTGTTCTTTGACTGTATTCATATTGTCTATTTTACAAGATTCTAAAGGATCACATTTGATAACCTGCTTTGTTTTGAACCTATTGTCCTCCCTGTTACAGTCCAGCTCCCCCTTCCAATTTGATTTGGCACCAAAATTCTAGTGGTTACTTAGACTGAAAACCTTGAAGTCTTCTTTAAACCATTATTCCATTTTTTAACTCCATGTGTGATCGATTACAAAGTCTTGTCAATTTTCTCTTCAAAATGTTTATTGTATTTATTCCTTCCTCTCTGTGACTACTGCCCCCACACTAGTTTAACTAGCCTTTGACATCTTCTAGAGGATCACAAATTTAGAACAAGGAAAGATAGCAGATCTCCTTTAGCCCAATTATCCTAATTTAATAAATGATGAAACTGAGGATAAGATGCTGAGATACTTGTCCAGGGTTATGAAGGTACTACACAAGAGAGCTGGAGTTCAAATAGAGGGCACCTGTGTTTCCAAATCCAACTACGTTTACATCTGAATTACTGAAATTGCTTCCTATTATACTTTACAGATTCCAATCTCTCATTGCCTTTCAATCTGAACTGCATACAGTTAAGAAAATCTTTCTTTAAAATAATTTTATTTAATTGTTTATCAGATGCTTTTGAACACTTACTATCAACTTTCTTTTGTTATTGACTACTGTTTCATAGGTGTTACTTTTGTTTCTCTGATTAGATTATAACCTCTCTGATAACTGGGATCATCTCCTATTGTCCTTTTCTATCTCAGTGCCCTGCAAATTGCTTAGTGCAGAATTTCAGTAAATAATCACTGACATATTATACCTAGGTGATTAACTCTCCATTAATATTACTTTTTACTGTTTGTGTAAGATATAATTAATATACTACTTTTTAACATCTACCTAATATCTCTTGTTGGATCTCAAAACAACATGGTGAACAATTCAGCGTCAACATAAAGCAACACATCAACTCTGAGAAGTATAAATGTTTCTTTGCTATTGTAACGTAGAATATTCTTTCATAGCATTTTCACTCCTTTGTTATATAATTTCTATAAAGGAGGTGTGGTGACATTCCCTAGTTGAAATGAGACTAATATTGGAAATTGCCTTGCCTTTCTACCACTCATACTGCAAAATACTCAGACTACAAGAGACATACATGAGGGAAGAAGAGATTTAGGAGAAGAAAAGTTGGAAGGAGAGACTGATGTCTAGCCTAAAGGGGATTTGACTAATAAACTCATATGGCATCTGATATGCGGCATACATGTCCTCAGGCATATAGCTCTCATAATGAAACAATTAAGGACTAGCCAGGTCTATTCCTGGCTTTTTGTTGCTACTGGCATTAGATTTGTAACAGTGATGTGAGTTGTACTCTTTTTCAATGTTGGGATGAAAAGACTAAGGCTAAAGTACAATGCAGTTTCTAGAATCCTAGACCTACTGTTCTTTTTACCAACATCTACTGTGATCTGAAATCTCAGAATAGATACAGTGGAATTGTATTTAATGTACGTGAGGTTTTGAAGTCAGTACCTAAGAAGCAATCCTGAAAATTCATTAAGTTATAGAAGAGTACCTTAAAACAGTGATAGCTGGAAAGGAGCAAGGGGGTCTCTTTAAAAGAAACTGAGACTTATAGAAGTTACTGTTGAAAACTGAAAACAAATAAATTAATTAAATTTAAAAGACATTTGTCTGACTAATGTGGAAATAGGTTTACACGACTGCACATGGATAACTTGTATAACTTGCTTCTGCTATCTTGGATTAGAGGAAGGAAAAAAAATTGAAACTTAAAATCTTATAAAAAATGAATGTTGAAAGCTATCTGTATGTGTAATTGGAAAAAAATTCCATTTACCCAAAAGCATATAAAAGAGGCTGTTGTTATGGTAACAATTAAACATAAATTTAATTTTCCCTAATACTCAATTATTTCTTAAGAGAGGGCGAGATCATGCATTTCTAACTTATAGAAGAAAACAAAAACAGATTAGACTCTGCTATCAGGAAAATTGATTATTAAGGTAATTTTAAAATATTTATTGCTAAATATTTCCCAATTACTGCACATGTAAAAAAATAACAATTTTTCAAAAAAAGGAGTTCCAAATTGTCTCCCTTTCTCTTACCCCCCGCATCCTTGTGAAAACAAGCAATTTGATTTGATTATATATATGAGGTCAATCAAAATATATTTACATATTAGCAATATTAACACTAGCTATAATGCAAAAGAAAATACAAACAAAATAAAACAATAGAGGTAAAGAATTTTTTTTTCTAAAATATGCTTTAATCTGTATTCAGAATGAATCAGTTCTCTCTCTGGAGAAGATTAGCCTTTTTTATCATGGATCTTTTGGAATTATCATGGACTATTGCCTTGATTAGAGTAGCTAAGTCTTTCACAGTTGATCATACTTACAATATTACCATTACTGTGTACAATGTTCTCCTGGTTCTGGTCACTTCATTTTGAGTGAGTTCATACAAGTCTCCCCATGTTTTCGTGGTTCTATCTTGCTCATCATTTCTTATAGCACAATACTATTCTATCACAATCATATGCTACAACTTGCTGAGCAATTCCCAATTGATAGGCTATTTAGAGGTGAGTGATGTTCAGTCATTGCTTGCCCCACCTCCAACTTCTCTCTCCACTGTAAAAGTTATTCCTTGTGTGCCTCTTTTATATGAGATAATTTTCCCCATTTCTCATTCTTTCTGCCATTCTTTCTCATTCTCTCCCTTCCCCCCTCTCCCTGGACATCCCTCTTTCTCAACTATGTTTTTTACATCATTCCAACATAATTGACCCATTCCTACATGTTCTTTCTATGTAGAATCCTTTTAACTGCCCTAATAATGATGGAAGTCTTAGTAGTTAATAGTATCATCTTCCTATATAGAAAGATAAACAGTTTAACCTAATTGAGTCCCTTATGATTTCTCTTTCATGTTTGCCATTTTGTGTTCCCCTTGAGTCTCATAGTTGAAAATCAAATTTCCTATTATACTTTTCATCAGAAATACTTGAATATCCTTTAGTTCACTAAAAATTCTTTTTTTTCCCTTTGGAAGATGATACTCAATTCTGCTGGGTAAGTTATTCTTGGTTGTAACCCCACCTCTTTTGCCTCTTGGAATATCATATTTCAAGCCATCTGCCTCTGTAATATGGTAGCTGCTAGATCTTGTGTGATCCTACTTATGGTTCCACTGTATTTTAATAGTTGCTTCTGAATTCCTGAAATATTTTCTCTTTGATTGCGAGCTCTGTAATTTGCCTATAATATTCTTTTTTTTTATCTTAAATAAATTTATTTAACTTTTTACATTCATTTTCACAAGATTTTGGGTTCCAAAATTTTCTCCCCATTTG
>CM053771.1:427927063-427985521 GCA_028658325.1 Potorous gilbertii
CAATCCTATATGGAAAGACAATATTTGTAACTCTTGAAATTTTTCAGTATCTGGGTAGTTGGTGGTATTACACACACACACATACACACACGTACACATACACATGTACAGGAGTACACACACACACATTCACACATGCACGCCTATAATATTCTTGTGAGTTTTCATTTTGGGATCTCTTTCACGTGGTGACCAATGGATTCTTTTATTTTCCATTTTACCCTCTAGTTCTAGGATATTGGTGAGGTTTTCCTTGATGATTTTGATTTTTCAAAATATGTCATGCTATTTCTTTCATCACAGTTTTCAGGCAATTCAATAACTTAAATAATCTCTCATTGATCTATTTTCTAGATAAGATGTTTTATTTTTCCAGTGAGATATTTCACATGTTCAATTTTTTTTGATTTTTGACTTTGTTTCATTGTTTCTTGATGTCTCATAGAGTCTTTGGTTTCCAGTTGACCAATTCTAATGTTTAAAGAATTATTATTTTCAGTGAAATTCTGCATCTCTTTTTCCATTTGATCAATTTTATTTTTTTAATATTTTACTTCTTTCAGCATTTTGGTACCTATTTTATGAAACTATTAATTGTTTTTTCATAATTTCATTCCTTTGCTTTCATTTCTCATTTTCTCTACCACTCATCTTTTTTTTATATTTTAAGTTTTATTTCATCACCCTTTTCAAGCACCCATCAGAAAATAACTCAATAATGGTATCACATGCTGAGTCAGTTTACAGCAAAACTGAACAAGGCAATCATGTTCACAAGAATATTTATAGAAGACCAACTACATGCAATATGATCAAACTAAAATACAATGTTTATATGTTTAGGGCAAAGGAAAAGTAGAAGACAAATGGAAGTTCTTTGCAATTCAATAGGAAAAAACCTTAATATACAAAAAGGCTTGAATGGGAAGTGGAAAAACAATTAGTGTCTTTGCATACAATTAGAACAATGCAGTTTTATGACTTGGTGTTGACACAAGTCTATATTTACTATTCTCCTCAATCATTTAAAAGCAAAAAAAAAACTTAGAGAAGTAGTAAGAAACTTACTTAAACCAGCCCCCATCCATAGGGCCAAGAAAGACCAAGAAAAATAGACTAAGCACTGAGACCTTTTGTAGAAATGTTACAGAGAAAATACATCAGATTGTTCACTATGCACTGCAGTTTTCTTGTAGTAGTGAGGTGAAGGTGGATGTCAGGAAGAGAATACTCATCATCACTGGCTTTGGTTTAAGTATTCTTTCCCTTTTTCAATCATAACTTACTCTTAAAAAAAACACAGTAGTTGCATATTTCTGGAATCAATGATGTAGGTCTTAACATCCACCACCACTTTACTGCTGATAGCGGAAGTAACTGAAGTTAAACCTTCTTGATCACAATAAATGAATTTCTGAGAGTGAACAAAAGGTAGCAAAGATAGAAAGCCCTTTCCATTCATTTCTTAACTTTTCCAGGAATGGACCTGTGTCCAATTCACAAAAAACAAAAACAAAAAAAATTGAGGCTTTGCTTGTAGTTATTTTGCTTTCTTGTCCTGTTCTTAGTGTGTTCCTTGAACTTTCATGTCCCCACAATAGCTTTTTATAGTTAGGTTTTTTCTTTATTTTAGGGGAGGGAAGAGTTGTTATTTGTTCATTTTCTACCAGTGCTAACACAGGGACACCCTATAACCTCTTCCAGATCAGTCATTCAGTCCGTTTACAGTCTCTGGCTTGAGACCTCCCAAAGTTGTTTCTGTTTCTGTCTCCTCCACCTATTCTCACCAGTAGTGCTAAATTCATGTGGGCTGTAGCCAGCTATCTCCCCTGGTGTTGCAGATTTCTCTCTCTGACCTATTATATGGTCCTATTAGGCTGGAAGAATGTCTTACTCTGATCTTTTGTTGGCTCTTTCACTTCAGAATTCAATTTGAAGTATTTTTAAAAAGTTGTTTGGAGGGGAACGTTCAGAGAGCTCAGCATTCTCTACTCTGCCATCTTGGCTTCATGAATAAATGTTGTTAAGAGGGTTTCATGCATGCACAATCTAAGTAAAGGATGAACATGTCATTATACATCATTTTGTTTTTCTAGTTTCACCGTGAGGCATGAGAAAACATGAAAAAGTCGAAGAGAAAATATAAAGAGTCCTGTAGATGTCTTGCCATGTTAGGAAAGCCAACTAAAGTTTTCACAATGTGAGAACAATTAGTATCATCTTTAGATATGATGAAGAAGAAAATCCAGAATCAAAATTAATACAGTGAGGTGATCACATTATGAGAGTCATACAAAATGGAATAGCAGATTCAATGGGAGTTAAGGGGAAGGAAAGAGAGGGACAGAGACTGACTCCAACCTAAAGGGGGTTTCTGCCTTGGGAAGAGCTGAGCCCTGGGATAAAATAGAAAGTTCACTCTATTTTAAAATTATCAATGCTTCTGTTTTCAGTACACATTTAATCCAATTAAATTGTTTAGTAAGCTATTAAGCTAATAAAATTTTGAGACTTACTTGACACCAGAAGTAAGGAAGCAGCTTAGTAACAGTAGGGTAGGAACACAATCAAGACACTGAATAAATAATGCTCATAAAGGCAAAATTAATGGTAACAAATAATAAATTGAGAGTGGACATTTCATTGACAACCTTATGTATAGCATCTTGACAATTGAATGAGATCTGTAATTATTCACAGGGAAGTATCCTATTAATGTTTTACTTCTGAATAGAGGAGAAACAAAGGAAACCTATATTATAGAGGTCCTATTTCATTATCAATGAAAAATAGTGAACCTGACGCATTTTCTTAAGAGTTAGTAATAAGAAGGTTTCAAGCATGATGATAGAAATGCAACAGAGTAAATCACAAATTCAACTTTATTTTCTTATTTTTAGCTTTTACACTGATGTTCATATTAAAAAAAATATAGTCCTTTCTGATTTTAGCTTATTGCCCACCCTGCATATAAAAACTTCACTAGACTGTTTTTCTTTTCTGGTGGCTTCTGACATGAAGCAGTCAGAAGTCATTTAATGACTGACATTGACATAACTTTGCCACAAGCAACTAAAGCAATTACAAGGGCTGGTTTGGGTACAGCTGAAACACCTTGATAAGGCAGCAGTGAAAAATGACACATCACACCAACTGAATGGTTTCATCAGTGCAACACTAAATCAGCATGTATGTCTCCAACACTCTTCATTCTGTCGATAATAGAATAATCAAACAGAAAGAACCACTGTTGCCTCCAATTTCTGCTGACAGGCTAGAATGGAAATAAAATGAAACATGCCTGGGTTGTGTCTTTCAGATGCATTTTAACCATGATGGTTTCAATTTAGTGCCCCATAAACCACTTCATATTTTAAACTAGCATGGTTTGTGGTTAATAAGCACTAGATAAGAGTAGAATACACATATCTGATTTATCTCCTCCCTCAGAAAAGTCAATACTCCAAATAGGTAAGGACAACTGAATCAAAAGATAAGATAGCGTACAGTAGGCACATATCTACATGAGGGGAAATAGCCAGTCTCAAAACGAATAAAATGTAATGATAGAGTTTTCATCAGATCTTTTGAAAAGGAACCTCTCTGGGAAATATTTGATGTAACTATGTTGTATAAACCATTGTATTCTGCTTGAATAAAAGGCATATTTACAGATAAAAATGTGTGTGGGGGGAGGGAGTTTGGGGAGAAAAAGAGGAACTAGTTGCTTTTTTCCATCCCTCTTCAATCTTTCAAATATTTGATTCATCTAAACCTTGATTGATTTAGAAATGTTGTCACACAGTCCCAATTAACTGTTATTTTCATTAAAAGGAAATTAATTGTAGGAATAAGTGGTCTTTTCAGTTTGGTACTACATGGATTGAGTCCCACCTCTGACATATCTTGTCTAAGTGACCCTAGACATATCTACTGAGTATTCAGTACCCCTGGCAAGTCTATTAGATTATAAATTGCAGAACTATTAGAGTCAGAGGAACTAGATTTCTAAATTCTTGTTTTGACACTTGTAATAAGGCTAGTATGAGATACTTGATAAGTCACTTAACATCTCTAGGCCTCAATTTTCTCATCTATAAAATGAGAGGGCTATATTCTGTGATCTTCAAGGTCCTTTCCAGCTTGAAGATCTATTATTCTATTTAGAACTATGGAAATTCTCTTTGATTTCTTCATGGAGAGACTTAAGGCCACAAGTAAGTGAATTACGTACCTGTTGCAAATGAATAAACTGTCAAAGAAAAATACTACTACCTCCTTTAAAATAAAGAATACTTCATAACTATCCAGTAATAGAGTAGGAGCTACTAAAACTGATCAAATTCCAATACCCATAGCACATGTTTATTGTAATAAACATTTTGTGTTTTACTTTATGTTTATTATATGTACACAATCTCAAATTATTTATCATGCATATGATATATATATATATATAATACATATATATGTGATATATATACCAACTTCACATTTACTTGTACTAATAATAAAGATAATATGTTTATTCCAGTTGTGAACGCTTAATATGACATGGTTAAGAACTAGTTTTCTCTCTGTTCCCAAGACAAAACATGCCATCTCTAATCTTCATATATTTGCATTAGCTGTCCCACATCACTGGGGTTCATTTCCTCCTTTTACTTCCATTTCCTCCATTTACTTCATAAAAGCCCTCTTTCCTTAAGGCACAGCTCAAGGCTCATCTCCATGAAACCATTTTTGACTTCCCCAACCACTAGTGTCCTCCCTCCCCAATTACCTTCTACTTAGCTACTTTGTATACATGTGTATTAATTACCTTCATATTTATGCTGTATATGTTTTCATATGTGCTTGTATCTCCCATTCGAATGCTATCTTCTGGTAAATAGTGACTGCTTAATTCTTTGTAATTATAACCCCATCGCCTAGCACAAAATGACAGTAGTAGGCACTGAATAAATACTTATTAATTGATTTAAAACCATATTCTTCCATTTGACTAGCTTTAGTCCTTTTTGCCATATTACATCTGCCCATAAAAAGCCACACTCAGTCATACATATAGTTTCACTTCTATGACCAAAGAAGTTCATTAAGCTTTTCAGTGTGAAAAAAAATTGCTGAGCATATAGACATGCTATTATGCCATAAAATAATATTTATGCATATAGAATTTAAGGTAATACAATGTTATTTTCTTCCATGCCAAGAAATAGCTCACAAAATGCTTTTAGAAAATAAGTCATCTAAAAAAATGGTTGAGGATAACATAAAATATATGTTGCATCAGTAAAGTGAGAGCTCTCTCTGAACGCAGTCACACATATATGTCTCAGACATCCTTAAGAGGCCTTCCAGAGGTAGAATTGACAATGGACACATCATAGGAGTGACTTGATTGGGCATCAGTATGTTACAAGAGTTTATCATTAGCAAAAGAACTGACTGGAAGCTAGTAAGACCAGGTTTATTGGCTGTAAAAGTATACATCCCAAAGGAAGACTTGACTCCACTTAGCTCCTTAATGGATCACCTGTTGGTTACATTTTAAAGTCAATATCATTGTGTAAATTATGGCAAACAAGCCCTTAAAGTGCAGAGACCAACATAAATACAAGTAACCACAACTCCTTCTTTTGAAGTCAAAACACCTTTGAGTATTGTGCTAAATAGTACTAAGTACAAAGATGTAAAATGAGTATATAAACTGGTTTTAGTATTTTGAAAAAGTCTCAATATTTAAAATAAATGCCACATTCTCAAGATTCTTAGTCCTACATCAATACAAATAGGTCAGATAATCAACACACTCTAAGGCTGCCTTGATTAAAAAAAAATTCATTTAAGTCAAACTGACCTAATGATTGCTTGAAAAAAAATGTTTGTTAAATGAATGTTCAATTCCATGGTACAACTCTTCATATTGAGCTGGATGTTTTCACAGAACTAAATATTCCTTTGAAAGGGAAAGGATATATGTATATATACATATATGTATGTGCATATACACATATACATATGCATGCACACACACACACACACACACACACACACACACACACACATACGCTGCTCCAGGGAAGTAAAAGCTTAATGTGTAAAGAAGGGCCTTTCAGATCCTATAGGTTCAAACTCCTATTGAGTTGAGTAAATCGCTTACTAAGTTTCCTGGCAGGTAATAGTCATCCACTCTCTCCTTCCACACTTCAAATGATGGGGAACTCACTGTCTCACAATTCTTTATAAACAACTCTCCATATTAGTAAATTCTTCCTTATAATGACGTTATACCTTGCTGTCTGTAGCTTCCATTTGTTGCAACTAGTTCAACTTTCTAGCATAACATTAAGTCTATTCTCTACCAGCTCATCAAATAACTGAAATAAATTATTTTTCCTCTTTTAAGTATTCTGTTTTCAGGCAGATGTAATATATTTATGTGAAAGACTGACTAAATCAAAGTAGACTGTAAAATTGTTCAAGTGTAACTGTCTATAGTTCATTTATGTGGCTATGTCACGTAAGCTGAATTCAGAAGAATCAGTTTACATGCTTTTTAAAACATTTAAAATAAATTTTTGAATTTTATTTTTAATTTATGGAATAAAACAAATATTTCCATATAACATAATAAAAAGATGATGGTGTATGAAACTACAAATCTACTATGTACAACTTGCTATTCTTTGCAAATATAAAACAAAATTTCATGTAAATTTCTTAGTTTTTTAAAAGGATGATTTGAAGATGGCCCCAAAGGAATGGACCAGTGATATTTGATGGTAGCTTCCATGTAAAATAGAAATGTGTCTATAATGCTCAAAGAAGGTATAGTGATTGGTAACTTTGAAGGTATTAAATATATATATATATATATATATATATATATATATATATATATATATATATAATTATATAAATATAAAAATGGTAGCTGTGAATCTTCTTTTCATAAGCCATCATATTACAATACATGATACAGAAACAGAAAGGTACAATATTCATGAGAAAAAATAGCTCCCTCAATTTAATACAATATTCTCTTATTCTTATACTTACTGATTGAATCCTAGGAGATTATTTAAAGAGCCCTAGAAGTCTCATAGTTTTTAGGTAATATTATCATCATAAACTTAATAGAAAATATTCTTTGTCAATCTTTTCCTGGATTAAAAGCAAGCCAGAAGATCGAAAAATAAATTAATCTTTCATTTTAATAAAGATAGAAAAGTGGTTCTTATCAGTCTAGCAAAGGGGTCATCTTTATCCTGAGTTAAAACCATTTTATCTTTATCTATGCATTTCCAAGTGAGCTTGGTCTCGTTTCTTATCATCAGATAAGAAAACATTCCATTTGGTCATCAAAACTCATAATGCCTGAATAATATTTCTGTTCATCAGATAAAATTTCAAAAGGAATTAAGTGGCATTTCATGGAGTATTTAAAAATAAATCTTAGTTTCCACTTCCAAAAGTAAAGAAAACCTATTTTAGAATGAGGACATAAGAGCTGTTTCTGTTAGAAACTAGAGTGTAGTTTAGGATTGAGAAATGGAGGACAGTATGGTTTAACCAACTTTGTATATCATTATGTCCCAAAGTTCTTGGGTCCAGGTAGCTTGAGAGTTTCGTGAGGGTAACTCATCCTACCTCCTGGATCAGAAAGGTAAGTATAATGGTACAAATACATTTAGAAAACAGATTGGACTTCATTGCTCTGTCATTAAAATAATCCTCCTCAAATGATTGAGGCTGCCTGTATAACAAAAATTCAAAGAAATTTCAAATCTGATCAGTGAAAAATGCAGCATCTTTGATCTGAGTAGGAAAAAACCCAAAGGTTTTAAACAATGTTAGGGAATCAGTGGAAATATGGCATTATGGATAGAGAGCTAGCTTGAAGCTAGGAAGACCTGGCTTTATATCCAATATGTGAGTTTAGCTGTTTTCCAGTAATTACCTTCCAAAACAGATATAGTTTTTGTCTTCACTAAAAATGTCTTAATCAGTTTTGGTACTTGTTACATAAGCGGAAAGGAGAAAGGAAGGTAGGCCCGAGTGGGACAGCATGGTATGTGAGCACCCAAAACATAATGAAGAAAGGGCAGATTTGTACATAATGACTAACATTTAAAAAACACTAATGAAATGATACCCTCATTTTCAGGGCAATCACTTTACTTTCACACAAACATTTTTTCACATGTTTCTATGAAACCAATTGAGGAAATGGTAATTTTTCTAAAATGCTTTCATTCTAAAGAAATATTCTTGAATGACTTAAACATAGGAATCAGTATCCCTAATGGTCCTGGAGGAAAACATATTCGTTTGCCATAAATTATTCACATGAAGGATGATGAATAATTAAAAATTGACTTTCCACAATTAAATTTACAGAGTTAAAGGTCAGTAGATGGTCTTAACCCACATTATTCTGGCACTTTAACTCAGCTCTAAGATTTTTCCTGAAATAATTTGCAGTATGTCCACAATCGATAGCCTCTATCTTGAGGAATAAAAGGATATCTGAGGTAGGTATATTCTGTGTTTTTCCTTTGAAAAATGTTTAGCTTGTCTTCAAGAAGAGGAGTAGAAGCTATCTAATGAGAAAAAAAATACGCTACTTATAATATCCAATTTTTAAAAGTCCTAAAGAGAATGGGAACAAAGACAAGGAACCAAGGAGATATATAAGAGTGGCATTGTCAGTTTCATGTAACTGACTGAAAGTAGCGGAGGCTTCTGGGGAATATTAAAAATGACAAAAATGTAACTTTTAAAGCTATCTTGGGAGTAAGAGAAAGATAAAATAAGGGACAGAAGCATAGCGTGGGATTCCGAGGATGGTTATAAAGGATGAAGAAAACAGAATAATTCAACTTGTAATTTGTTTCTATTTTCTATATGAACAACAACAATCAAAAAGATTTTCCGACAGAGAAGTACAGACAAAAGCGGTCAATAGGGAATTGAAACCTAAGATAAGTGAGGGCCATAGTGGTTCTTGATGGGATCCAATTACTAGGTATAGACAAACTCTATCCTAGGGTCCTGAAAGAACAGTTCAGTGTTACCATTGAACATTGTGTGTGTGTGTACATGATTTAGAAAGATAATGGAGAACAAGGGAGAAGCTAAACATTGACTTTTTTCCCATTTTCTAAAAGGAAAGAGTTTCCTCTTTTGAGGAAAGTTTCCTCAAACTACAGAGCCATGAGTTTGGCATTTGAACCCTGAACAAATTCTAATGAAAGAGAGGGAGTTCTGTATCCCTCTCCCCACTTCCTACATGAATTACTCTTACTTCATTAGATTTTACATCTGTAAATAATAAGATCTTTACCTTTGGACTGCATTGTGAGGTATAAACCTCTTTGATTGGGTCCAGAAGTATACAAAAAACTAATCAAAGTAAACAAGGCTTTGGGGATCTAGGTAGAAGAATTTTAGTAGTGTGCAGTCTAGTAATGAACCAAGCTTGGGATGGACATTATGTTCAGGAGATGATGATTCCAGTTCTAAAGTGGGAGACAAGTACCTAAGAAAGAATCGAATCACTGTCAAGTAAAATTTTTTTTCTTTCTCTCCTCTCCCAAATTTGGTCAGACCAGAACAGTAACAGACAATGAATCTAGTAGGATTATAGAGGTGGAAGAAGTTGCAGACAATATATTCACCTAAATGGAATGAGGACAAAGGTGGGTGGAAAGTCATACTTTTAGGGGGAAGACAGCTTCAAGGACTTTGATCCCTTAGACCAGAGAAGAATGCTAGTCCAATAAAGAATTTTCAGGTCATAAACCACCCTGAACTGTGAAATAGCCCTAGCCACATTCTGCATGTGTGCCTCATTACCATTGTAACTCTAAGATGAAGCTCTCTAGTCCCATGAATCTGTGTGTTTGTGGATGTTTTTGCTCCAAGTTTTTGGAGAAAATATTTTGTATCATTGTTCATATTTTTGCTAAAAAGCTATTTTGAGAATAAGATATAGTAATCAGAAGATTACTAAAGGGCAGCACATCAGTGGGAAGTAAAATACTAGAAATCCAACCTCTCATGGTTACCTTGATTCACCTACACTGTAAAATTATGATGCAAAAGAATGATGACATCAACAGCATTATTAGAGTAAATATTGCAACCATTTACCCTGTCAATGATTTTGAGCTAGATCATGAGATCTGCTAACACCTAAATGTCTTTACTTTTTTGGTGGTTCCCTGTCAAATGATGTAGGGAGCAGGCAATTTCATTGCCACCACCTGGAGAGCCTGGCCATTTACTAGGCATAAGCAGATGGTTTTTCTAACAGAAACTCACTGTCAAAGTGATGACGCCTGCAAAACCATTGATGGTTTTATTATTTTTTCGCTTATTTCCTCCTAGAAATACATCTGTGACTACAATGTTTATCCTAACAATTTCTCTTTACAAGGGAACTGCCTGATTTTTTCATGACTTCCAATAACCTGTCTCAAGTCAAACACCTGCAGATGTGCCTTCTTATATTAAAACAAACAAAATTTAATATTGCTACATCCTATCTATTTTTGGAGATATTGAAACTGATTCTTCTCACTTTTTCCAATTCAATTTCTGTTGGGAGTAAACATGAGGGTCAGAATTATTCAAAAGGAAAACAAGATCTTTTTTGCAGCATAATAGTTACAAAGATGGAAATGAAGCATTGTGCTCTACCTGCTTCATGCATGGTTAGACTCAGTACTGCATTTTCGGCAATAGACATTCAAGCCTTCCTTCTCTCAGATTCTATGTCTGTCTGTCTGTATCTGTGTCTCTGTCTCTCTCATCATCATCATCACCATCATTCAAGCCCCTATCCATTATTTATATATCATATGTATATTTATTTATTTTCATCTATCCATCTTTGTTTCTTGCCCACCATGGTGCTTGGCTTATAATTGGTATTTAAAACATTTTCTGAAATGATTTAAAAAAAAACTTGAATGAGCTTCAAACCATAACATTTTAAATGACATTGCAATCTTTTTTATTTGCTTTAATGATCACTAAGATAGCTATGTGATTTTGTACAAGTTAGCTAAACTCTCTAGGCCTGTTTCCTAACCTGAAAAATGATGAACTAAGACTAGGTTTATTCCAGCTCTAACATTCTATGACTTTCATTTCCACAGACTATGGATCATCATCATATGCAAAGATGTTTGAAAATACCTATAGTATTATACATTTTCCACATAAAATTTTACTAGGTGTGAAAGAAAAGGGAAGAGATGCAAAAAGATGAGCATTCTCCAGTCTCAAACTTACAGACTGAGTTCTGTTTTTTGAACACAGCACTATAAATTCCATTCCAAATCCCACCACACCCACTATATTTAAGAGACTGTATTATCATAACTAGAAGCTTTCATTGACCTAAATACTTAGTATAATTCCATTCCAATTGAATTCTGAAATACAAGAATGATTTCTGAATAAATTAAGTCCTTTATTATTTGAAAAAAAGTATTTAATCAGACCAAAAAGGGAATATGAGACAGCCTTAAGCATAAAGATTAAACAATATGTTTATTGTATGTCAATCTCCTTATGTAACTCAACAGCTGTCTCTTATATTGTACTTTAATGATATAACCTCAAAGGGAATGGTATGCTTTATATATCTTCCCTCCTTCACAAGTGCCTACAAGTATCACATATTAGTAGGACTGGGATAGAAATACAAAGATATAGAATATTCCAGTCTTTGTTGAGCAAATCCAAAGTCCAGATATGTAAATTTCTCTACAATACAAGATTTAAGGGAGACCACACTTTCACAGGTCTGGAACACTTTGCAATAATGGTTATATTTGCAGCTCTATACACATATCTTCAGAAATTCTGGACAAGGTAAAAATACAAGAAAAGGTCTGCAGAGGTGTAGATCAGAACAGAAAGGGTCTCCAAATATTCTAAGACGTGAACAGATTGAATGAACAGATTGGATCTCAAGGACAAAACTTGAATTTCAATATCTTGTCTGATACATTATAATTTTAGAAAACTATGATTGCTAAAAATATTTTTGAAAACCATTGAAAAATTGTTTAAGGAATTATTATACAACTTCTTCAAAACAAAACAAAATAAATCAACAAAAAGTAGGCCTGAAAGATTTGGTTGCTCACTTTTCCCATTAACAGAAAAAGGAACAATAAATACTTTAGGACTTTAATCACTGCCAAGCCATTTAAAGTAACTGTTAATACAATGGTTGGGCTTTTCCAAGGAACTATTTTTCTAAATGACTATATAAAAAAGCTTTATTACATGCATATGTGAAGACAGTTAAGAACTAAGAAACAAAACTCCATAATGTGGTTAGAAGGATCAATACAAAATTTGCAAAGACCTGCTGAAAACAATTTCAATTCTGTGCTACTGACTGAAAATGTCTACTCTATTACCTCCTTCTCAGTTTCCTTTGCCGGATCTTTTTCCAGCTCATGGCCACTTACTCTAGATGCTTTCCAAGGTTCTATCCTAGGTCCTCTACCATTTTTTTCTTTATTCTATTCCAGTGATTTGCTTACCTCCCATAGGTACAATGATCATCTTTCTATATAGTCGGTAACCAGCTGTCTATATCCATACCTACCCAATCTCTGTGTTCTAATACTATATCCTCAGGTGCCTCTTGGACATCCCAGATGGGATTCCCTGTACACATCTCAATCTCTCTACATAAAAAAATAGTCCTCATTATGTTAGCCTCCATACTTCCCTTCTTCCGAATTTTCCTATCACTCCTAAGGGCACCACTTTCTTCCACATCAACGCAACTTTGTGGTCATTGTCAACAACTCCATCACCACATTCATGTCACTTATCCAATCTGGTGCTAAGTCTTGCTGTTTCTACCTTCTTGATAAATGTCCTCTTCTCTCCATTCACATAGCTACCTCCCTGGTACTGGTTCTCATCACCTGCATAGCTTTCTGACTGCTCTCCTTGTTTCAAGCCCTAACTCACTACAATCTATCAAGTGTCAGTAAAGATCTAATCATGTCACACCTCTGCCTATAACACCACTCAAATTCTAGTGGTGGCTTTCTATTAACTTCAAGTAAAATATAAGAGGTTTTCTTTAGATTTTTAAGCCCTTCCAAACCTGGATCCTTTATCCTTTTGGATTTCTTACTCTTCACTTCCTTCTGCTTCCTCTAATATCACATATCTTTGATTCCATGCATTTTCACCAATCACCTCCATGCCTTGAGTGTTCTTTTTTCTGGATTTCCAATTCTAGTTTCCCCAGCCTCCCTTCAAGATTCAATTGAAATCTTACCTCCCATAGAAAGTCTTTCCTAGTATCTTTTCCCCACCTCCACTGCTTATACCTCATCTCTGAGACTGCCTCTCATTTATACTACATATAACTTCTATGTACATTTTTTTTGTATGCTGTCTCTCATCAGAATGAAAATGAGTTGAGGCCAAGGACTATGTTTTTGCTTTGTTTCTTATCTCCAGTAAGTAACACAATGCCTGACACATATAATAAGGTCAGAAGTGGCTGCTCATGACCAGGCAACTGAAACAGGAGAAATAACAACTTAATCCTCTTTTTTGATACCCCCATGGCATAAATTAATTGAGACACTTATTTCAGGGGTTTTGAGTTTGCATCTGACAACTAAGTATGGGGAATATATGTTAGTGCAATTATAGCTACTTACACCTAGCTGGTTTCTATGAAGAGACTCTCTATATGGACTGTGTTTCATTCCTCTGTGTGCTCAAGGGAGTACTCAAATGATTTATATCTCAGAATTCCTGGGATCTGATTGTTTCTATACCTGGGGTTGGAGTAAAAAGGGATTTATGGTAGCCACTTGGTAGATATCTATTGTTTATGATGATCTCCTTGTTATTCAATGATGTTCATTTACTTACTGAATCTATGCCAAGACTAAAAATTCTCTCTATATACAGCATTCCAGCATCTGTCAACTTCTGTGGGAAACAAACTCCATTTATATCAAGGTCATGTGCAAAGCATTCACTCACTGAAATAGACAATATCCAAAGAGAGGTGGGGTGAGCCAGTAGTTATGGGTTTGGAGAGAACACAAATTCCCACCCACCTTGCCAGTGGTGATCACTGCTCCTAAACTACAGCCCTGTTTCTCAAAAACCTCCAGTTTTTCCTTTTTTTCCCTGTTGAATAAAACATAAATCCCATAGGTTGATATCTGAACCCTTGAGAATCTGAATACAACCTACCTTCCTAGACTCATTTCTCTTTGCTGATCTCTACTCATTCTACA
Organism: Potorous gilbertii; assembly: GCA_028658325.1. NCBI lineage: Eukaryota > Metazoa > Chordata > Mammalia > Diprotodontia > Potoroidae > Potorous > Potorous gilbertii. Next base: position 427,941,376 of record CM053771.1, read on the forward strand.
TTTCAGCCAAACTGACCTGCCTTCTTTCCTTTGAATACAGAATTGCATCCTCAGCCTTTGTAAGGTGATGACAGCTCATTCTTTTTTTCCCTTTCCAAAGGCTGGAATACATTCCTTCCTCATTTTCTGCATCCTAAAATCTCTAGCTTCTTCCAAGGCTCAGCTCAGGTATCACCTCAGGTGTTAGCACTCACTCCTTCTCAAATTATTGTATATTTACTTATCTGCTTATGATAACCCCCAGCAGAACATAAGCACCTTAAGGGGAAATGCTATTTTCCTTATTTTTGTCTTTATATCTTTTCTTACCTGACACAATGCCTTTAACCGAAAAAGCAAATAAATATTGGGTGATCATAACTGGGGAATAGAATAAGAGTGAATGAATAGGTTTCCCCACTCATGTCCTTCTAGTTTTTGTCATCTCTTTTATTTTTGCATCTTTCTTCATGCAAAATGATTATCAGGTATTGAGTTTAATATGAATTATTACCTTATGGTTGCATGCTAAGAATAAAGGTTTCATAATGACATCACACATTTCTTTCAAAGATCATTAACAGACTTCAAAGTCTGAATTGCATGTCGTGAAATGCTGATCTTTTAAAGTTTTAGTATTAGAACTGTATTTTGGCTAGGTTTCTCTTTAAGCATTCATTTCACAATTACTTTCAAAATAGCTCAAAAATTTTCAAATAAATGTATTCCTTAATTCTCCGAAGGCTCTATTTTACATGGACCTGTCCCCAGTGTGTTTATAATTCAGTTTTCCCTAGAAGTCCTTTAAATATTTTTATTAATAAGAAACATGACAAAGCCTTCAATATTTTAAATTTTTACTTCTTGATTGCACAGCAAAATCCTTATTGCATAAGCTAAAAAGATTTGTCAGAAGAGAATGCTTTAATCTAGCTCTGCTTTCTAAAATCAATCCCTTAGGAAATATAAATACATTTGCGGCTGAAAGTAATTTGATTATTTTTTAGATTTGGAGGCCTCCAATTCAAATCTGAACATCAACTCACTTTTCCTCCCCAGCTCCCCCAGCCATTTACATTTTGCCTGCCTCGTTGCTCTAGGAGAGCAACTACCCAATCTTGTGACGGAGTTCTTATGAGTGATAATTTAGTCCTCACACAAGAGCAGAATTACAGTTTTTTTTTTGGTGGGGGCAGTAGGAATGGGAATAAACATATGACAAGAATGTATAACTAACATTCTTTTCTCTAGACAGGGGTTTCCAGTTTTTCCCATTCATTATGAAAGTACATCTTACGAATTTACCATAGTTCTTGTGGCAGGTATTGAAAAAAATAAACTATACCATAATCTTACAAACACAATGGTATGTCATACTTATGCCCCCCTTATCAAGCTAATTAATTTTATCACAAATTTACATTTCTTTAATTCTAGTTGTGTTCTTTCCTTTCCCTGTAAAATTTCATGATTTAAATGATCACACCTAAGGTTAGAAAAGTTTCTCTTTTTCCCACCCTGCTATCTCCGAAGAAAAAGCCATGGAGCATTTTCATGGCTAATTGTACTGGAATCTATCATTCCGACATTCCACAAAAAGACCATATTTAAACCTTTCCACTGTCTCGTCTTATCATAGGAGCAGTTTGGCATTTGGTGTTTGGAGACAGCTATAACACAGTACCATCTGTACCACTCTGTTTCAAGAGGGACATCAATTTTTATCCTTGTCGAATCCTGCAGGAATTACCCTGTGAAAACTCAGCACATGCACGAACTAGTTATAATTCAGTTGTCTAACTGTGGCCAAGATATGTGTGCCAGACGGAAGCAGTCGTGTTCATATATTTGGGAGAGAAAGAAAAATGCTGTCATATATTCAATCATAGTAGCACAGGATTGCTAAGTAACTGACTGATAAAATATTTGTCTGGATGCTGTAGCCTCCAAGATTAATATTGGCATTTTGCTTTTAAATAATATTCTAGACTCTGCTTGGCAATACTAAAATTTGTACTAATTGCATTAGGGATTTAAAAACAATTTGGCCAAAAGGAGGATCCCTTTGTTACTTGGTACAAAACAATTATTAGAAAATAGCTAGCATTAGCATTAGGTGGTATAGTGGATAGAACTTTGGACCTGGAGTAATGAAGTCCTGAATTCAAATTTGATCTTAAGCTCTTACTGCCGGTGGGATCCTGGGCAATCACTTAACCTCAGTTTCACATCTGTAAAATGGGAACATAATGGAGAAGAAAATAATAAACTACTCCAATGTCTTTGCCAAGAAAACATCAAGGACAAATACCATGGGATCACATAAAATTAGCACCATTGAACAAAAATGAGAATATGAACAAAGCACTCCTATAATGATTAAAGATCTCCTTTGATTCTCACAACAATACTGTGAAGTAGATGAGATATTATGAAATGGAAGAGTATATAATGTACTCTGAAAACCTTCAATTGATATATAAATGCTACCCTCATCACTCTTGTCATTTTATAAATTGGGAAACAGGCTGAGACATTAAATGGATCGCCTGGGTTCACAGAGCTGATAAGTGTCCAAAGCTGGATTTGAATGAAGGTCTTTGTGACTATGAGTCCAATACTCTGCCATTAAATTACAAGAAGAATGATACTGACAATGCTAATAGCTATCATTTAGATAGCCCTTCAATATTTGCCAAGTGTATTACATATATTATCTCATTTATCCTCACAACAGCCCTGTGGTATTGTTAAGCACTATTTTACAGATGAATAAACTGAGGTTTCCAGATGTGAAGTTACCACCAGGAGGAAGTCAGTAATTACCACACAGCTAGGAAGTAATTACGTGGGGGTTTGAACTCAGGTCTCTTTGACTCTAGGTCCAGAATTCTTTCTACTTTGATAGCCATCTTGCTATCCCAGAGCATGCAGAGACATTAGGGTGAGGTTATTTAACTAAACTTTTTATCTTACAAATTTCATTTCAAATGAAATTAATATTAAAACATGAATCTTCACTTAATAACTGTCAGATGTCCTCCATCCCTTCAGTTACACTTTTAGGAGGCTTCCATTTATTAAGAAAGTTGACACACTTGAAAGGGAGTAAGAAAATCTGAGTTTGAATTCTTTAACAGATTATGGAGTGTTCTTCAATGGTGGTTTAATTCTGTTTCATTCAATTCAACACATTTATTAAGCATTATGTGTGGGAGTGGGTGAGGGTATGGTAATAGTAGTGGTAGTGATAGTGGGGATATAGCAGTCATCATGCTAAATGCTAGGGATAAAATGAAACAAACAAACAAAAAGAGTTCTGGCTGTCAAGGAACTTACATAGTATAGAAAATAAGGCTAAGAAGTTTGGATTTTACTTAATAAGCATTGGGCCCCTCAGGGAATTTTGAACAGGGATCATTGCTGTGCATTTAGAAGACTGATGGGGCAGTAGGTAGGTAGATGGATCTCCTAGACCCAAACAGGCAAAGTCCAAAGACTTGTATCTAAGTCTAGGCTTTGCTCCTGGCTGGCTTTGTTACCTTTGGGAAAAAAATACCTTTCTCTGCATCTCAGTCTCCTACAAACAAAATGAGAGAGCTCAATTCAGTGATATCTAGGGTCCCTACGAACTCCAATAATTTGTGCTCTTGAACCCCTGGAAACACCAGCGTGAGAAATTTAGATTAGCAATAAGAAACATTTCTATGCTAACTATGAAAGTTTGTTAAATAAAAAATGTGACTGAAAAAAGCTTGTGAATTGTTCTCCCTGGAGATCTCTACAAATAAGATTAATTTTCATTTGCCTGTGAGGGTTTGAAAATGGTGCTGTCAGAAAAGGGGAGAACTTTTCCATGTCCCGTCCAAAGTCAAAATGTCAAAACTTGTTTTTTTTTTTCTCAGACAAAATCATTAAGAGCTAAAATTATTCTTATATATGGCAACTACTGTTGCTCTGTTGTAGTTTTTTAAGGGCTGGATTTCCTAAGGCTTGGCTATGATTTATGATTGGTGTGTGGCACCTGTGACAATTTAAAAAGCAGGCAGACTCTGTACTTTCAGTATCCATTTGCAATATACTTTCAGAAGGTGAAAACATGTTTTGAGATGCCATGGCATAGTGAGTTGTGGGGAACTACACTCCCCTTGAACAGTCTAGTTTTTCAGAATTCAACTTCCTTTCCAATTCTGTTTACTTCTGTCCATCACAGGTATTTCTATCTATTTGAGTAAGAGCTCAGTTATATGCACTAGTTCTTTTGACTATAGGATTTCTTTCTTCTAGCAGCCAAATGAAATTCAGAATTCCATTGATACTATATGGACAACCTTGCATATGCAATGGAAAACTAGTAGATACTTTTAAGGGAGCCAAAGGAACCCACGGGAAAGGAATTAGGGTTAACAAAACTACTGGCCTCATTCATCACATCCTGACAACAGCCTAGATAAAGTTTTGAATTTCTTCTGTAAAAGCTGTTTTGCAAAGTTTAAATGCATATTGGCATAATTTCTAGTGATCAGTACAGTTTTGTGAATCAGCATTCAAGTTCCTATGGTTTTCCCATATATACTCCATATTTATCAATAATACAGAAAAAAGCCTAATTGTTATATAATAAATTATTAGATCAGAAAAACAAAGCATAAGAAGCCAAAATAGAAAAATCTCCCCTGAAAGCAATCCCCAAGACATCATATAAAGCTTATAGGAAGATTTACTTTTCTACACTATAATTTATTTTAAAAACCAGATTGTCTTGTTCCAGTTTAAGAAAATAACCCATAATTGCTTATTATACAATTATTTACATGAAAAAATATACCTAGTTATATACAACTTCACATCTTATCAATGTGAGATTTAATTAAGTGAATCAGTGAAATCTTCCTACTTCATTTGAAGTGTTAGGATGTTAACCTCCATACGATAACTAGGCAAAAACACCTCTCTGCTGTATTGATAAATCATAGACCTTTTACTAAGCACAAAAATGTCCTTGATCAAGTGGAAATGTGCTTGCGTTAACTGAGGAAAACATCGTCACTTCAATTAGAAAGGTTCCACAAAGTGGATAGGGATATGGACATGGATATGGATATATATGCATGTATGTGTGTGTTTGTATACATATATGTACTCATATGTATATTATATAGATATGTGTGTGCATAAGTATTTTTAGTAATCACAAAAAAATGGAAATTAAGAGAATAGACAACAATTGAGTATGTTGTGGTACATGAAGCGATGGAATAGTATTTTTCGGAAAGAAATGAGGAAACATTAAAAGGCACATGGAAAAGGCTGTAAGAATTGATGCAGATTGAAATATGTACAACCTGGAGAGCAATTTATACCAAAACATGAATGTTTTTAAAACGAACAATTTTGATGACTTTATAAACTAATGAAATGAGAACCAGGAGAACAATTTATTTAATAACAATTGAAGAAAACAGACAACTTTGAAAGCTGTAAGAACTGGGAACAATGTAATGGCCATCCATAACTCCAGATGATCAATGATGAAACAAGATATCCGTTTTGGAGAGATAACTCATTTAGGGCATAGAATGAGATGTACACATTTTGTATATAGCTATTGAAAAAATATTTTTGTATTTTTTAACTCACATTTTGTGTTTTAGGTTTTTTTTTTCTTTTTTAAAGGGCTAAGGGATAGAAGAGAGAGAAAATAGATTTCTGTTCATTAAAAAATGGTGAGGTGGAGAAGTAAGAAATATAAAATGTTGCATATACTTTCAGATGAGGTCACTACAATATTAGTTTTACTAATTTGTTTACTTTGTTACGAGACCTCTCAGAAAGTGGAAGTAATTTGTAAATGATTATATTGTTGAAAAAAAACACAATAATATGTTGAAAAAGAAAAAAAGAAGTAATTGACTAGGGGGAAAGGAGCAGAGGAAGAAGTGAAGAACTGGGGCCTTATTTTCAGTCCCTCTGACTGAAGAAGGACCTACTAAACTCTGTCAATGTGGAACACTTCCCACCTTGCCTCTGGCATCTCAGTAATTTCCCTAGATTAGTTGACAGTTGTGTCTGCATTAGGAGCAAAGGATAGACTGGTGAATTCACAAATCCACAAACAACTTATGCAGAGAAATTGAACCATGCCTAAGGGAAACATTTTAAGAATTCCAAAATTATTTCCATGAAGAGTGGCCACTTTGGCACTCATGTTCTCTAAGGTATATACTACTTTCCCTGGATTCTATGTTCCTGTAGGAATGTATGATGGTCTTTTGGAGGGAGGTTTTGGAACTAACTGCCCTAACTGTTGCACATTAGTATTAGTAAAAAAATCCTTTCTAAATATCTACTTAAGTCTGGATGACCAATCAACTAACAATCATGTCCCAAAGTATTACAAGTATGGACTCATGAGCATTAAGTAGACCACCCCCTAAGCCCTCAGGGCTAAACCTAGAGGATATAGTAACCACACTATGAGAACTATACTCATCAGTGCACAAAGGAGTTGGGACATCAGTTCCAGAGCATAAATTACATGAATTGTTAATTGGTTCTACAAAAATATGATGAGGAGTTAAATTATGTTAGGAAGGAACATGGATGTTCTGGGGTAAAGTGAATCATGTTACAGAGAAACAATGTAATATGTGTTATAAACTGATAATTGGTCAAACCATGTTCAGAAAGGGTTTTATAATTTTACAATTGGGATTGGTTATAATAGATTAACAATGTTACTATAAAATGTCATTAACTAAAGGTGACCTCATGCAAGGAACACCTATACATTCAAAGACAAATGATTTTTGTACTCGTACCATCTGTGGTTCCCAAAGTATAAATAGGTATTTCTGTAAAAACACTTCTATTTAATGTATACTAAATAATCTTTACATATTTTAAGAATTTTACACGTCAGTTTATTTATTTAAAATACGGAAGTTTTCCATTTTAATGTTTACCCCTGAGACGCTCTCAGTACCTGCTTTGAAGGTTGCAGTCGGATTTTTAAGATACCAGTCAAGTGAATTCCTGCAAGTTGGTTGCTAAGTGTATCTGCCATTATTTATGAGCTGATAACTTAGGACAGTCTTCTAGTCTATTATTTCTTCCTTTATTTTTAAAATGCATTGACAGAAAGTCTTCCATGTTTGCCTCATAGCTGATGGGGGTAATGAGTATGCTTTGGGTAGAAGTTAGGTAAGAACAGGACAGTATTTGGTGGCACAAAATTTTTGTTGCATACGATTTTGGTAACTCCTGTCATACACCCTACTTTTCTATAGCAGTCTTAAAATATTTTTGTGGACCGCTACTGAAGTCAAACGTAGTTTTGGAGCTAAATCATCCTTAAGGGCTTTGAGGAGTAAGCCTAGATTTCCACATGAGCCAGAAACGGGGACACAGACGTTCTTCCCTGGACACTGTCGTGCTTGCCCAAGAAAAAAGGAGAGCATTGAACTGAGAAAGAAAACCTCTCCTCCACAGAGTATGGCAGCTGCTTGGGTACCCTACTGTTTCCACACACCATCCAAATTCATCTCAGCAGAACTGTGTTGTGATAAGCACCACTTCAATGCCAATAGACTGACTGAATTTCCATACTGATGTCAGCCTTCCTGCTTTGTTATTTAACATCAGAAATGGAGAAGCAGCTCTGGGCACTGCGTGTATGTGGATGCTATCCAGGTAACAGAATGAGGTAGAGTAATTACTGGGATATAGCCATATATTTTTCAAAAATGATACGTATTATCAGAGTTGGAGATTTTCTCTATACAATATTGAAGCCTACGGATGAAAAGTGCCAACCATCTGGATGCATCTAAAAATCCAGTAATTCAGTGCGCTTAGATAACCTGATCCAGTGTAAGGTCAAGCAAAGTAGAATCTTCTGCTGTTTTCGCTCTACTAATAGTGCCTCTGAATAATGTGATTAAGGAAGATCTTCTCCACCCATGGATGGACCTGACCATTGAGGGAAGCTTGACTAGGGGAGTTGTTTGGTAGGAGGGTCCCAAGTGCCTTTTGTTTTTTTTTATTGAGACTCTGGGTCAGAGGGTCATGCCCTCTGGCTCTGGAAAGTGCACAAAGACTCTGAGATGAGGTTTTACTTTGGGACTTGCTGAATGGAAGTGTTTGTTTGGCCAGATGAGGACTCTGGGAAGCTGCTAAGGAGCCCCCCTGGATTTGAAAACCTAGATGTGGGTGCTTTCCTCTCTGGTAACTATGGTCAGACAGTTGGATTTATCTGTTGAATTGTGATGTGTGTATTGATTATGGTCAGACAAAGGAAACCATGTCTATTGATCTTTGATTTCTCTGGATTTTCTCTGAAGTTCAGAGTACTGACTTTTTCCCTGAGCTAACTGACTGATACGTGTGCTTGATTAAAGTGATTGGTAAGCCCTCAAAAGTTATCTTTTCTTTTATGAATGCAGATCTAAGAACCTGTGATTGCAGGCCTTCACATGTATGTTGGGGTGCTTACTGTTATATCCAGTGAGTTGGATGAATTTTTTTCACTTTTCATTTGAATATGTGGGGGTTGATGACAACACAACCTAAAGCTTCAATTCAGGGCACAATTTGAAACACTTTAGCACAGTGACTGCCAAACTGCACTTTCATAACTTTATATCATGCAGGAGTAAATAACAATACTTCCTCCCCATGTTTTGAAACTTTGGATTTCACATTTTTCAAAACGAAAACACATTTTTTTCAAGGACATTTTAAAAATGAACATCTACCTACCTACAATTATGAGTACTGACAGTATATCATCGGGGTATACAGAAGCAGGTTTAAAAAAGAGGACATGATTTTGAAGGAAATGATGACAGTTCTGAGAATATAATGTAAGTGCCCAAAGGTACACTATTGTTTCATCTATGCCCTCAGATACTTGGACTATGGATATTTATATTTAAGAGGTATTTTAACAGTAACTGGTTAGTGAATGGGTTATGAGTGTCAAGAAATTCTGTGCTGATGGCACATAGAACTACCCTGCCCAAAAGGGTGATCTCCATGGGTTCAAATAGTTGACATTTTTTCCCCTCACTGCACTGGAATATCTTCTGCTTCCTTCCATGAATGTTTCTAATATTTTCAGGTCATCTTTAATCTGCAATACATTTTTTTTAATTAAGGTGAACAGATTTGTAGTGGAGTTTAACTGCCATTTAGGGTTGATGGTGTGGTTGTGCCTTATGATGAAGCTGTTTTAGCATTTCACTAACCAAATCTTTTAGGTTGACATCCAAGATGGTGAAGTATAATCATGGTTACAATGCAGTGTAGAAGTATAGAATTTGACCGAGGTCGAGGTCACACAATGAGCATTTGGTCCAAACCATAAACTAAAAGAATCCTCACAAAATGACTGAAAAATGTTGATTTAAGATCTCCAAAGGAGGGAGAAGGTATCACCTCTCAAAACAGCACATTCTACTTTTGGATAATTCTAACTATTAGAAGGGACAGCTAGATAGCTTAGTGAACATTGTGCTGGGCCTGACATCAGGAAAACCTGAGTTCAAATCCAGTCTCCAAAACTTACTAGCTATGTGACACTGGGAAAGTCACTTAACCTCAGGGTTTGTCTTAATCCACTGGAGAAGGAAATGGCAAACCACTCCACTGTCTTTACCAAGAAAATCTCATGGACAGTGTTTATGGGGTCATGAAGAATTAAACACAACCTAAACAACAAAAGTAGGAAGTGTTTCCTCAACGGACTTTAATGAGGCCACTTTGCAACTTCCATACAGTATTTCTGGTCCTACCCTCTGAGGTCAAAGAGAGCAAGCCTTCGAATGATAGCTCTTCTAATACCTGAAAACAACAATTATGTGTTCTCCTGAAGGCAAGTCAAACCCCCTCAAGTTAAACATACTTTTTTCTTTCAAAAAATCCTTATAAAACATGGCCTGAAAGTCATTTATCTGTTCCTCATGTGACATGGCCTGAAGGAGGGATTACCGCCTCTGTATGCTCTCTAGCTTTTCAGTGTCTGGCTGCAATCATGATGTCCAGAAGTGAACACAATACTCTGGATAACATATAACAAGGACATAATATGGTTGGGTGATGATCTACCTATTTTACTAAATGCTCACTCTACTAGGTGCTAGGTTTTGGTACATGAAAAATGTGCCTTTGGATGATTGCATTCAGTTCTCAGAACTGTCATCATTTCCTTTGAAATTACATTCTTTATGTAGCTATATTTCTCTTCTTTAATTTCATGGTTAGAAAAAAACTTTGTTAAAAATAATAGTGATATAGATAATATACATATTATTATTAGTGTTTATAATCACAACATACATTTATATGTTATTTTAAGTTATTCAAGGTGATTTTCTCCAAAGATACTACAAGGTAAGTAGTCAGATGATTAAATCTGTATTACTGATGAACAAACTAGGGCTTTGACAGGTGATGTGACTTGTCCAAAATGATGGGGCTCATAACAGTGAGATACCTATGAATTCAATCTCCTGACTCCAAGCATGATCCGCCTTCCTCTACGTCAGCTGAGAAAACCCTATACCTAATAATTGTCTTCTTTAGTAAGCAATACTATAGTAAGTTTCTGGTGTATGCAGCAATTATGGCCAAATTTTTCCATCTATAATTATCCTAATACAGACTTTTGTAATTTAGTTGTAATTTTGTCTGCTTATATATTTACATATGCAATACTGGCAAACTTGCAGGCCTTCTTTTCTTAATTCTGACTTCAAGACTTATCAAAGACATACAAGTTTCATTTTAAAAGTTTGGAATCCAGCAATTTAATTTCAGTTTCCAAGTATTTTGAAAACCATCCCTTAAGATACCATAGCAAACAGGGATTTTTTATTAAGATATCTTTAAAAAAAAACAACTTTGTTTAAGTTACTTCTACTGAAGACTTGAACATTTGACTTGATGAAAGATGACACGCCAAGTGATCTTAGTATGAATCTCTATTTTGAATGACTCTATAGTAGATATTGCAATGCAGAATGTGTTGTGAATTAGACTTACAAAAGTCTCTGAATATATTTTAAAAATTGCATTATGACCACATGACAGAAGTGGCTTCCTCTTCCAGTAATAACAGGTTTCTGTTCTCTGTAAATGTAACTGTCCAGAATTCTCTAACCAAAGCAGATTGCTGCTGCCTTTAACTATATACATATGTAGTACATCATCTGCATTCCAAAATAAATGTTGAGTTCTCTAGGAAGAAAGCCAAAAAGAAATTCCACAAAATTTAACAGAAGCTCAGTTAAACAAAAACTCTGAGTATTTTCATAAATGGCAGAGGCATAAACCTGATTTCGAAGAGAGTTTCTAATTAGAGGATGAAGAAATACCTTTAGCTGATGTGTGCCTGTTACAATAGAGAAATATTATAATTTACATGCATTTAGTGTATTTAGCATTAGTAAATCTTATTTATTTAATCAAAGCTCTCCCAAATCCCAAGGCTAATACACAAATGAAAATTATGTGAAAAGTTATGGTAATATTAAGAAAGGAACATGATAAAAATGACACAAAAGAGATTGAAAAAAGTGGCTATTCATGATCAATGCTAAAGTATAATTCCTCATCTAGATTTCATTTGATTGATGGGTCTTCTGAGTGACCAAATCAGAAAATTTAGCAAGGTTGATAAAATTAATCTTTGACTCCAGAAATTTAGTAGACAAGTAAAGTTTATAAAGATTTTATTCTATAATTTGAACATGATTACTTTTAACTTGATGGATTAAAACTCATTGAGTTAGTCTGTAGAATAAGTAGTTCATCAATATATATCTATAGATGTATAAACACCAATAAGTATACACACATGCACATATATACATATATTTATAATATATGGGTATATAATTAATTCCATATCTATATGCAAACACATGTCTATAACATACATCTGTGCATATGTACGTGAATGTATATGCGTGTAATGAGCTGGGTCAAAAGTGAATAGGAACAAACTGATTGGATATTATTTGGGAAACGGAATTTTTCAAATTTCAATATTTTCAATGACCCTGAGCTGTTCTCTGAAAAAGACCTATATTTTTAACATTCATTTTCTATTGGTGAAAATACACAGGTGTCTATTATGGAACACCACAATCAAATCTGGGGAGACACCAAAGGCAATGGGGATACTATCCAGTGGAGATGGGTATGACTAGCCTGCTGTTTAACCCCTAATGGTAATATCACTTGAAAAGTCGAGTCAAAATTCCTTCAAGACCCTGTAGAACAAGAAAAGGCAACGATTCTATCATTTTTTCTTTTATTACCAGCATCTACTACTGTCAGAACATAGGAGAATCGTACAGGATGAAAAGTTATGGATGGGTTGCTACTGGAATCTCTGAAGGGAATAATTACATGAATGAGTTCCTAGGCCTGGAATTATTTTAGCAGGCTAATTGAAGGAGAATAAATTAAATACCTTCTTCTGTGTCACCGCTATTCACATGCTATGAAATGGTTATTATAGCCCCTCTTGAGTATGATGAAGATGATGATGGTGAGGATGATAGTATTAATAATACATTGAACATTTTGCCAAGTATCTTACTAAAGTAATCTTACTGAATCCTTCCTACAAACTTGGGAGTTAGGGGCCATGATCATGCCCATTTTACAGATGATGAAACTGCCAAAGTCAGAGGTTAAGTGAATTGTGCAGAGTCAAAAATCTATTATGAATCTAAGGACAGATTTGAACTCAGGTTTTCTTGACTTCAGCTTTAGTGTTCTCCCAACCCTGACACCCAACTTCCTCTAATTTTATACAGGAGTAAAGTAGTGCATGGGACAACAAGGCAGGGTACTGATCCTGGAGTCAGAAAGAGTAGAATTCCCACATGACCTCAGACACTTACTGGCTGTGTGACCCTGAGCAAGTTACTTAAGCCTTAATGGCCTAAAACTGCAGGAAGAAATGGCAGACTGTCTTTGTCAAGTGAACCCCAAATGGGGTCACAGAGAATCAGGCACGACTGAAATCAACTGAACAGCAATGACAAAAGTAATCCATATATATCTAATCAAATTCTAAGCTAAAACATATACAGCATCACTTCAGTGCAGCATTCTCGAATATCAATTTTTAATGATTTTGTTTGCAAGCCTAATGTAAAAATTTTTATCAGGAGGGGGCCCTATTATGGATGAAATGGGGCAAATAATCTAAGTTGTGGGAGCATCAGTTTCTTCATCAATGGAAATCTTATAGGATTGTGGTAAGGAAAATATTTTGCAAAGTGTTTTTCTTTTTATCCTATGTGATTAGATGACTTAGTAGATAGAGAGATGGACCTACGGTCAGGAGAATTCAAGCTGAAATCTTGTTTCAAACACTTACTAGTTATGTGATCCTGGGTAAGTCACTTAACCTCTGCCTCCCTCTGTTTCCTTATTTGTAAAATGTAGATAATAGTGCTTATTTCTCAGACGTGTTGCAAGGAAAAAATAAGATAATATTTTTAAAGTGTATACACACACACACACACACACACACACACACACACACACACACACCCCTAAATGCATACCTATATCTGTGTTTGTGTGTGTGTGTGTGTGTGCGTGTGTGTGTGTGTGTATACAATATATTTTTCCCAGCACTTAGCCTTGTGCCTGGTACACAGAGTTTAATAACTCTTTGTTCATTCACTGATGGCTATGTAAGTGTCAGTAGTTGTTATTCAAAAAATGTCATATATTAAGGGCGACATCTCTCAGGATTCTTGGTCTCAGAGTACAAGTATATTCACTGGAAGAAAATTAGGGTCCCACCTTACTTGAAACTATATGTTTATGGCCCAGTATTGAATGGAAAAAAGAAAAAAAAGATGTTTCTAGGAAACAAGTCATCTCCAAGAAGTATCCAAGAGAGTACATCAACATCCCAGAATCTAGGAGACCTACAGCATCAGTGAGCACCCATAGAGTGAGCAGAGGGAACATTCTTGCACTGAGATACAGAGAGACATTGAGACTAGCTGGGATCTGGGCAGAGCTAAAGAATGTTCTCCCTACAATAAAATTCTCAACTTCCAACTCTATCTGTAGAGAGACTTCCCCTAAACTTTCCCTTTGAAAAATGATCAATTAATCAACAAGAATTTATTAAGTGAATATTATGAGCCCGCACCCTAGGTGCTACTGAGGCAAAGACAAATGACAATCAGTTCCCCAAAAACCTTATACAGGAGGGATTTCAGATGTAAACTACTCTGAGATGAAAACAATCTCCAGGAAACTAGGTCATTCATTGCTATTGCTTTACTTTTCATTTTTGTTCTGTTCTGATGTCATTAGCAATCTAGGTTCATTCATTGCTTAGAAAGTGAATAATGCAGTCTTACACTGATTTGTGAAGTTGCTGGCAATATCTGAGTAAGAAGAAAAATAGCTTGACAGAAGTAAGTTATTGATGAAAGTACTAAAGACAGGATAGAGTCCCTATGAGTCCAGAGGTGTTTTGAAATATTTGTTACATCATTTGTGGCTTGACTTCCCATAATACATACATACATATATACATATATATATATATATATATATATATATATATATATATCAGTTCATCAGACTGAGGATAATGGTAGCGATACATACCAATGTACATGTAGTACAGGACAGTATGGATAGTTAAGGATACATACCAATTCCATATCACATTTTAATTCCTGAGAACACATAGCGTCAACAGAAGCATAGGTGCTATGTCTTACATTTTCTGCACAGGGAAATTTCATAATATTATCAGGCTGTAAATCTAGACCCCCAAATTCACTATTCAATAACTTTACTAATTTCCTTTTTCAAAGTTAAAAACACTTCTAATTAAAATACAGTATAACACCTGCCTTGGTCCACTGGTCTCATATTTAACTTGAGATTCTTATCATGGTCCTATCCTTAGCTCAAGGAGACTCTAAGGAGCACTAAACTGTGTGTCAAAAGGCTTGCCAGTGCTTAGCTGAGTCACCTTGGGCAAGTCACTTATCCTTTCACGGCCTCAGTTTTCCTCTTGAATAAAAAAGAGGGTGTTGATCTAGATGATCCTGAAGATCTCTTCTGCATGAGTGAGTTGGTGAATAAACAAACCTCATCTAATTATAATATTTATGTAATAGGGCAATAGGGTATTAGGTAATAATTTACATAGGACTTCAAAGGTTGACAAAACACTTTACTGATATTGTTTCACTTATTCTTATAACATGCTTGTTAGATAGATGTTAAGATTATTCCCATTTCAGAGATGAGGAAACTGAAACAGAAATTAAATGACTTGCTTGGGGTTATACAGCTCTAAATTATTAGAGAATAAAGCACTTAATAATTATTTACTATTTGCAAAGGGATAGAGATATAAATAGAATATAAAAAAAATCCTTGCTCTCAAGGAGGTTATCTTCCAGGAACAAATACGGGAGGTTTCAGCTGCAAGTTAGATGAAAAGGTCCTATGATCCTTAGGGTGAAGTGCCAAAGCAGAAAGTAAAGCTTCTTCATTAATTGCATTTCCACCGATAAAATCATGTCAATTTCTGATGTTGGATCTCTTGACAGGGTCAAAGATTTTGGTAGCAAGAACTTTCTAAGTTTTCCGTAGCTGTAACTGTAACACTTGCAGGAACAGTTGCTATGCTTCATCTTTAAGGAGGTTGCTTCCCAGGATGATGGCCCAAGGTCACTGGGGTAGAAGTATTGTTATTAGGTTCAGGCTTTGGGGTTCACAGTCCTGAACTGTCTCCGTGAGAATCTTAAGGGAGATGGTGATTCAGTTGTCAGTGGTGATTTGATTTGCCTGACATATACCATCTTCTGTCTCTCCCTTCCTGATTGAACTAAGCTGGCTTCTCTATCTAGAGTGTGACAATAAGTTAATCGTGATGGCAATGGCTGAACACTTCTCCATAAGAACTGCTCCTCCAGATGATGACTACAAGGGCCAGGATGAAAGCAGCTACTCCCAGTGAATGATGCATTTTTCAAGGATTCCTGAGCCTATTGCCCTCTCCTGGCCAGTTAGTCAGCAGCCACTGCTCTGGTGATAAAGAAGATAGGTCTCCTCTCTACAGTTATTTCTTCTGGCAATAATATACCTGGAGGCTACTAACAATAATACTAACAAATGTACAGGACCAGATTTGAACTCAAACTTTGCTGACTTCAAGTCTAGCACCCCATCCTCTACGATACCTAGCTGCCTTAATCACTGTTTAATGTAACCTTGATTTGGTCTCCTAACTTCCCTCAACTTAAATAGAAAATAATCCATTTTAAAAATGCAGTATTCTATGTTATGATGTCTTGGATTCAAATCCCTCCCCTCCCAGACCTAAAAATACAGTTGCAAAATGTGAGGCCAGGCAGACTATTCCAAACAGTCTTCTTAAGTCACCAACAGTTTCTCTAAAGTACAGCCACAAATGATCCATTCAATGAATTTAGGATATTAAAGTTTAAGGAAAGGTTGTGATTTGTTTTTAAATCATAAGATTGGGAAAGGTATAGAAGTCATGTAATCTAATTCTTGCCTCTCTTTTTGACTGTTCTTTTCAAATAGATTTCTTAGCTTTTGGGTCAGTAAAAAGTTCTATACTCTTCCTTTTGATTCCATTTATGACAGAAGAAACCTCAGTTATCCCTAAGAGGGTTTAAATTCAATGGTTAAGCTCGCCCTGATTCCAGAATGTTTCTCTATTTGTCCTGTTCTATAGTTTGACTCATTTTATTTTTCTTTAGGAAAGACCCACTCCAAAAATCATATCTGTTAGTTCCAGTAAGAAGTAAGCTCTTTGAGAGTAGAGAGTATTTTTCATTTTGTCTCTGTATTCCCATGGCAGAGAAGAGTCCAATGTATCCACTAGGGCCTTAATGAATGCCTGCTGAGTTGAATTACATATATCTCACATAGCTGCACATATATATTTCCATTAGAGATTGAAGTAGCTTATAGTAAAGATTTGAACATACTTATTTTGCAAACTGCCTTTGACATAAACTTTCTGGAAATTGTTTTCTAAGAAGGCCACAGTGTATCTGCCCCCTGAACATATCCAAGAAACTTTTTGAAATAAAGTTTTCAAACACAGATATGAGGGGAGCTTTTACCTTGGCAATAATTGGGCTCATTCCCACCATCCAGGCAGAGGGATGAAAGTAGCAGCACCTTTCTTTCCATGATGTTATCTCCTATATGATCTCTCTTGATATTTCTATTGGCTATAAAGCATGAGAGCTGTCATACCATGGTTTCATCGCAAATGCTTTAACAAATATGGTAATATGATCTTTCCAGGAAGAATTTGTTTTATTTTATTCTAGAAATGCTCTAACCATGAAGACAAAATTGCATGGCATAAACTATTCCATGAAAAATCTCCCTCCTCTTTTTAAAAATAATTCCTGTCTGCATGTGAATGATCAAGTAATTCACTGAGACAGTATAGTTTCTGCACAGAGAATTTAGTAAAGTCTGTTATAGTTAGTCCTGTAGTCAAAGAAATTCAAAGACCAAATCTTGATGGTCCCATTAATATCATAAAGAGTAAAAGAGTCAATAGTTCCCTAGAGTAATTGAATACTTTTTAATGGGAATGTCAAATGCACTTATATTGACATGGCATTAACTCTGTGTCCTAGCATAAATGCCATTGCAATGTCAAGAAGGTCCTCAACATTTTCCACTCTTACTTTGCTTTTCAAGTGCAAGTGTTTTTTTTCTCATCATGAGAACAGTGAAAGCCTGATTTGTTCCTGGCATAATCACAGCCAATTATATAGGACACTGGTGATCCAGTTAACCTTGTCATGCTTCCATTAAAATCCCAATGATAATACCTTTAGCTTGCAGTCTAAGGCTCAATTAATACTTTAATTAAACTATTTAATGCAGCATTATCATTAGATTAAGTTAAGTCTTATGTTATAAGAGTAATTTTTTTAAAAGTTAGAATCATGCTTAAGTTGCAGAATCCTATTGAACTGGAAAATTCAAAGTTTGGTTTAAAGCTAAAATAAATAAAATTAAATTTAGAAATCATGTAGCTCAACAGAAGATCACTGGGTAGTTTTCCCAGCTACATTCTTTTTGTCTTTTTCATATCCTAAATAGTTTGATGACATCAGTTAAGGAACATATTTCAATCTATTGATGACACCACATATGGATCTGCCAAGATAAACTGACTAAAGTGCATTGTTGGACATTTTACAAGAGACACGTAGCCTCTTTTTTAATGCTGGAAAATGCTTCATATGTGTCTATATTAATAAAACTACAATGTGAAAACTGAACACTTTGAGGCTAGGGCTACCAAGTCAACCATTTTGGCTAAATTTTGTCACACAACTGGAAAATTCAGCTCAGCACCTTATTTAATTCCCCAGCGAAATGGCTGATGTTTATATATTCTATAGATCATCACAGCTTGACTTAGTGTGATCTTTCTCCCATTCTTTCACAGTGTTGGTAGAAAAGTGCTGCCCCATTTCTATTTAAGTATATTTGGCAGCTAGAGGCTTTTGTTATATTCTTACAAATCAAAAT
Source organism: Potorous gilbertii (assembly GCA_028658325.1). Lineage (NCBI taxonomy): Eukaryota > Metazoa > Chordata > Mammalia > Diprotodontia > Potoroidae > Potorous > Potorous gilbertii. Next base: position 427,959,955 of record CM053771.1, read on the forward strand.
CCTACAATCCTCCTTACGGCATGACTTTCCTAAGCACCCCCATGAGAACTGATACTTCCAAACTCTAGAGTGACTCCATTAAATGGGAATCCAGCTCTGTTCTTACATAGAAAGGTCCTGCTGGTTTTGAAAAGGAGTTTTACAGACTTTTCAACTAAGTAAATCACAGGCTAAAAGAAAATAATAGCTGTTTTCTGGCATGTGAATACTGGAGAGAATTTCCTGGTATGAATCATCATCACCATCATACTTGACATTTATGTAGCACTTTAACATAGACCAAGAGGAAACTAAGGCTATGGAAATTGTTGACTTCTCTGTGATCATGATGTCCAGCCAATCAATTAATCCATAAACATTTATTAGGTTAAGGGATTTCTCTATGATCACCGTGGCCAATCATTCAATAAATAAGCATTTATTAAGCACTTAATACATGTCAGTCACACTGCTAGTCTCTGCTGATATAAAGTGAAACAGTGAATGAATTAATAATTTCAATTCATACATGTCAGGGCAGAATTCAGAGACCTAGGTTGCTTGACTTCAGTCCCAGAGCTCCTACCATAAAATATTACTGGTCTTGCATTTTTGTAATTCTACCACATTTTTTAAACCACCTAGTTTTACTTTCCTTTTTATCCTAAAGTTCAGCAGATGGATGGATACTTTAGTTTCCTGACAAAGGAAATAAACTTCAAGTACAGCTATGAAGAAAAATAAATGACTATGGTATCTGTAGATAATTCAAATCAAGAACAGATCATCACTTAATTACCAGCTTCTAATTACAAATCCTGAAGAACTAAGAGTGGGGAAATGAATAATGTGCTCAACAGTATAAATACAAGCAAAATAGAATTTGCTTCAGAAAGTAAAAGGTGATTTATAAAATATGAAGTTAATAATTCAACTGAGTAAGAAAAAAAACACTGAAGTCAACTTTATAATGAATGATATTCAAGTTCAGTAGGCCCATCAAAGTTATGTTAACATAGAGGTGATTAACTCCATCTAATTACTAGGGACAGATTCTTTTCAGTGTTTATTATTTTTTTTAATAGTTTGTTTTGCACACTCACAAGTTGTTACTGGTATTCTTTTAGCTAGAAGTCATTTTGGTGTATAACCAAATATGAAACATTTGATTCCAAATATAACTATGCATTTAGTGCATTTCCAACTGTTTATTATTTTTCTAAATCATTTTTCATCATTTTAAATTTACTTAAAAGATGGGTTGATTTCTTGACTTGTAAAGAACACATGTGATGATATGATGTCATAACATTTCATTTGTCTTCTTGGGAACAATTGAAAAAAGAGAAAGATTGTTCAGTTGAAAAAAATATCCTCAGTTTCTAAGACTGTTTTCCCACTGAATGTTATAACTGGAAGGAAACTTAGAGACGATGTAGTTCAAATGCTTACCTCATTTTTTCAAAGCTGAGAAAATAGAGACAATGAGAACTTGAGACTTTCCCATGTTCAAACAAGTTGCCCGAGTCAGGATTTAAACTCAGTAATTTGAATTCAAGTCAAACGTTTTTTTCCTGCTATCCCACGCAGCCATCCCATTAACACCTAGCACCTACAAGCCATTTACAATTCTGTCCAGTAGCTAGACACAATTAAAAAAAAAAAACTATAGTAGACTTGAATGAAAAGATCACAAAATATTTCTGCTTTGAACTGTAGTGACTGAAAGACCTGATGAAATATTTATAGATCACACAGTTCTTAATGTATGTATTCTCTTAAAAACCAACAAATGGGATGTCATGGTATTCTGCTAGTTTCAAGTAGGTAGTATGGAGATGGGGGTGGTGGTGTATTTTTTAATATGGCTCTATTTGATCATTTGTTCTAAATTCTGGGAAGAAAGCTGAAAAAAGATGCCAGATTCCAACTATATTCCCCTTAGAGGCTGTCTAATATGCCTTCCTCTCTCTCCCATTTTACAATTAGGAAACTGAGGCCCAGTGATGCTAAATGATTAATTCAAGGTCACACCCTACGTCTCTACTTGACTTGTCAGGAAACTTATGCTTCCTCATCTCCAAACATGAACCCTTTCCCCCTAAACTGGCAAATGCAAAACCACAGTCAAATAATGGAATCCAAGAATATGAAAGGTACACAGATCTTGGAAGCTGCTCAATCCAAAATGGGAATTTTTACATGTGAGAAAACTGAGAGCCATCGAACTTTTACTCAAGGTTGTAAATGTAGTTTATAGGAGATTAAAGGACTGAGTATACTGACCTATGCCTCTTTGTGTGAGCATAACTGAGTAGATATTTACCAGGGTAGAATTTATTCCCTTAAAATAGCTGTGCCCACATGAAAATCAGACAGAAAAATAAGATTCAGTTTAATTCTTCCTTTCCAACTCTGTCGGGAAGAATGCTATGTCCTTCAGAGCCACAAAGTGGACCAAGTCCTCTAACTGTTATTCATTTTTATTCATTTCTATATTGAGTAGAATTTTCCCACTCCATATAAGCCTTTAGAGTGCTTTTCTATACACATTTATATCACACCCTTTTTCTATGTATAACTTGGAGATTACAATGATTGTGTGTTTTAAAAATTCAGTCCCTGAACCTTTATCCTAATTTCATTAGTTCTTCATGCCACTTAGTTGTTTTCTCCAAAGTTCTCTGATACCTTTAGTAAAATGGGGAATTTTTGCCAGCACAACAGGGATTTTTAACTGTTCTGTGTTAAAATGCCAATGCTTCTCAAACAAAGAAAAAACAGGAGACTGCAATTAGGTATATAAAAATAAAGTCAACTGATGTCTATCATGATAAAAAAGAACATAATTTAATAATGGATCATATTTATTCTATTTTATTTAGAAGAGGCAGTCTAGTCTAATGGATAAGAGCATTGGCCTTGGAACCATGAAGATCTGAGTTCCAGTTCCTTCATTTCTGACACATGATGCCTGTTTGACCCCGGGAAAATTACTTAACTCTCATTGGCCCCAAGTAACTCTCTACCCCTACAAGTTGCAGATCAGGTACCCAGACGCACCGACAGCCCACATTTCTTTGCAGAGCTAAATAACTGGATCACAGATCCAGTCCCAAAATAGCATTATTGACATTGATTCAAAAATCTGAAATTGTCATTGCTTATTTTAAAAGTCTAGTATTGGTTGTGGTTTTTTAGGAGACCAGGTTGCATATAGGAATTATTACATTTATTCTTATAGTAAAATCCAGTTTGCCATTTAATGGATTCATTCACGTTGTGCTAGAAAGCACACCATTCTTGCAGACAGTACACTTATATTCAAAATCCTACCACTATACTTTTCTTACTTTAAAAAATGATGATAGTGACACTACCACTCTCCCAGCACTACAGGAATGACTGCGGGAAATAATATACATAAAATGCTTTGTAAATGATGAAGCACTACATACATTTGTGATGCAGTTTTGCAGAATGAATTTTCTCCTAATTCATCCCCACAGAATCTTGACTCTATTAAGATATATATCTATATTATTTGCGTGTGTGTGTTTGTCCTTCGCTGTAGAAGAAGACCATGCCATCAGAGAAATGATGACATGACTTGAACTTGACTTTGTTTTAAGTGAGGGAGGGCTGTGTAGGTCACCAGCCTCACTTCTCCTCCAGAGTCATCTGAATCCAGTGACCAGATATTCATCAGGATGACTGGAGATGACCCAGGATGAGGCAGTTGGGGTTAAGTGACTTGCTCAAGGTCACACAGTCGGTGAATGTCAAGTGTCTGAGGTGAGATTTGGACTCAGGTACTCCTGACTCCTGTATGGGTGCTCTATTCCCTGCACTACTTAGCTGCTCATTCTATATTATTTATATAATCCTTGAACTAAAAAGCTTTAAGGAATTATTAAAAATGAAAGACTTAGTGTTTAATACCAGTTAGTTAAAAACATTGAGATTAGTTCATTTTCACCATACAGAACAGATAATGAACAGGTTTTATTCTTACTGTCAGCCTTATCTCATTTACCTTCACCTCATTTATTCAAATCTTTACCCAATTAAATTATACCTTCAAACATCTCTTTGATACATCTCCTCCATTCTGATCACTCAGCCAATTCAGGGCTTCATCACCTCAAATTGGGCGTCATAACTTTCTAAGTAGTATTCCTGCCTCAAGTCTCTCCACACTATACTCTATCCTCCACTTAGGTGCTAAGGGATTTTTCAGAAATCTAAGTCACGTGTCTTCATCATCATCCCCCTGCCAGTTCAGTGAGCTTCAGTGACTCCTTTTGTCTCCAGGATCAAATATAACCCTTTGCCCCTTCCCAAGAATCAAATATAATCTTTCTCCCCTTTAAAGCTTTGACTTTTCTAGCCTTCTTACATTTTAATCCTCTCCTCATACTCTCAGATCCAACTACATTGGCCTATTTGCTGCGCCCCACACAGAACACACTAGCAACATTTCATCTCATATGTCTGTTTCTTTGAACTGTTCTTTCTCTTCACTTCTATCAGCTTCCCTGAATTCTTTCTGCTAGAGGCCTTTCCCTGTGATGTTTAGCTATTTCTATGTTGTCTCACAATTAGATTGTATGTTTTTGGTAGGCAGGGATTTTTTAAGAATTTTATTTGTATTTATTTGCATTTAGATCAATTCCTGGCATATAATAAGCACATAATAAATGCCTGTTGACTTACTGGCTAAAATTATCATTAGAAAAGTCTACTTAGTCATTTCTACATCTCCAACTGCAAAATAAGTTTGTGGTTTCTTGAGAAGTGAGTTCCAGTAGAAATGTTATGTTTTTGACAAATACATAAGTAATATAGAATGAGCAGTTCACTAGAGATCCTTGTTGGGAAAAGTCTGATGTAATATTTTCGACAAAATGATCTGGAAGAAAGACTACATAGCAAAATGTCCAAGTTTACATAGGAAATTTTTTTATACAATAAAATTATTTCAAAGGGGATAAACTACAGAAATCTCATAAGCTTGTTCAAGTAGAGAAAAATGGCAATGGAGACAGTTACAATATTGGTAATTGACAATTAGGTTGTCTATTTTGCACAATTTATCTCAATAAACCCAACAACAACCCTGCCACAGTAAAATAACTTGTATTATCAAGTACTTTTATGGATGAGGAACTCACAGAGTGTATATGACTTTTCCATGGTCACATAATTAATTAATTGAATTAAATTTAATAAGTATATGTCTATTAATCACAGATTCTTTACCCGTCATTGAATTAGGTATTACAAAAGAAAAAATAATTAGTCTCTGCCCCCAAGGAGTTACATTTTGCTGTATTTGAACCCAGAACTTCCTAAATCCAAGTTCAATAACTCTATTACAGGGAGAAACAATGCAAACTATGCTTACAGGATATGGCAGGACCTGAGATATCAAACACAACTCAGAAGATGGTAATCATAAAATATTTTCCTCAATATGTTAGCCAAATGAAGACCCTCCCGAATGATATCCATAATGACACAAAATAATTTGTTTTAATTGTCTGTATAAGAAAAAATGTAGATAAAGATTACCAACTGTCCAGAATACAATACTAAGGTAAATGGACAATTCCTAGTACTTGCCTACCAGTACATATATCTTGGACATCTATTGCTAATGAGCAGTGGACTTGTCCCACAATGGATGGGAAAAAGGATAGTGGGATGATTTGACTTTATGAATCATAGAGTGTTTATTGTCTCCCAAGTTTCTCCCATCAGTGTTCTTGCTGTTATGTTGTGTGGCTATGAGGTATCAGATTTCATAATCTATGAAGAACTACAATTGTGAGTTATGGGCAATGAAGAGGGGTGTAGTAGATATAAATAAGTTTCAAAATCACCATTGAAGAAGGAGAAGCATAAAACATATCATCAGATATGTATATCAGAAAAGGAAGTACGGTAGTCATATAGTGAGAACAGGACATAATCAATGGACAGCCTACAACTCATGTGTCTATAAACCATTAAATAACCCGAAAACAACCCTTAGGATATTTGATAAAACCCTGTGAAACATTTATGAGAAACATGAGGCCAGTTATTCATCAGAGTGAGAATGTTTGGATAGGTTACCCACCCATTGGATATCCTTTGGAGGCACTACCCAGATATATGAAAAGACAGAATCACAAAACTGTGAAAGAAGTGTTTTACACAATTAAAAACAGGTAGTAAGATGCAGAGGTGGAATATCAGTTCTAAGATTGTCATAGGATTGATTTTTGCCTGAGGTTGGCAGCCAGATGGGGTTACTCCTAATTTCCATATCTAAAATTCACTTTTTACATATAAATTTCACTTTCTCTAAAAGTTCACTTTTACCAGAATGAAATATATCTAATGCTTTGAACTTGTTAAGTTTAATTTCTTCCTGTGTATCTAGCTTGAAGTTAGCAAGTCCAAAATGGAAGGGGTGAAGATGTTTTTGATCAGCAAATGTGAGGTTTCTCCTTTAGCTTTCCATATTATCCCTAACCTGTATGGCTTCCACAATTCAAAGGCAACAAAGCCCTTGAAGCTATTGAGATTCTTTCCAAAGGGATACAGCTTCATTAAATGTCTTCTCCCAATGTCCTGTTTCTATTTTCCTTAGAGTAATGAGTTTTCTGTTGGCTGTTCCTCTCCCTTCACAAGTCTATTCTAGTTTTATTCAGCTTTCAGTTGAGAATCTAATCAGTAGAGCACTAACAGGCAGGTAAAACTGTCAGAAGCTCTCAAGCTAACACAGAGAAGGTGCCACATAAGAATAAGAAGTTGGCATGACCTATATTGTGTTCTGTCTTAATGAGTATTAACTGTAATGACAGAAAACAGTAGCCTATGGTGTTCTCCTTAATAAGGCAGTCTATCAAGGATTGAGTTATCAATTCTACCTAATTCAACAAGCATTGTTAAACACTTAGTAGGCATAGACACTGAGGACAGAGATAAGAGTGAAAATGGTTCTTCTCAGAAGGAGATTCCAAATGGGAATAGCACACATAAATAAATATTATGTATATATAGATGCACATGCTTACATTTATATGTGTACATACACATATGTATGTATGTATCATAATTTCTGGTGAGTAGAGCGGGGTTAGTAGTGCCCACAATTGGAGGAGGGGAGAGAATAAGGAAAGGGTTTATTTTACAGATAGTACTAGAGCTGAATTGTGAATGGAACTAGGGATTCCAAAAAAAGTAGAGCTGAGGTGGGACAAAATTCCAGACAAGGGGAACAGATTATAGAAACAGACATTAAGGAAGGAATTGTTACCCATTCCTCCATGTACCAGTTTATTCTCTGACAAGAAGAACTTTTAGGATTAGTTCACATGACATTTTTATTTTACTAAACAGCACAGGAAACTGAGGCATACTAACCAGTGACTTTGGAATCTGTCATGATGTCATTAATGGTTCTATATGGAAACACACTACTTGCTTGGTTTCATTTATGACCAGTGTTTTATATTCAAGGCATACTTGGCCAGTGCTAAGAGTATAGTCTATAGCTTGGCAATTAGTTCCCCTTCTGTTAAGCTGACAGAAATCTGAACAGAAATCAAACTCTTGACCTTGGCCCCTTATCAAGATGTTCTTACAGAACAAAGCTAATCAAACTAGACAGAACTTGTAACAACTTTAAGTCAAATGCTTGGGTGCAGCTTATGTACTGGAAGAATTACAATCAATGCTGAGTGTATCTGCATGTAGATGGCTGATGAGATTAAAATGTGGCTAGTTTGATGAAAACAATCCCCTATTATGAGTGCAGGCATAGTATCCCATTGAGCAAACTCACACCAACCATATTACAAACTATTTCAAATATTTTCACACTACACTTGTTCAGTGTTTTCTATATTTAAAAGCCTAGAGATTTCAGTCATTAAAAGAGATGAATGGTGAGAGCTGGGGTGGGGGGAAGTATTAATCTCTTAATATATGCCAAACATTGTAAAGTTCTTGCAACAGTAATCTATCCAACAATGGAAACACGTGACTTGAGAGATAATTTCACCATTACTAAAAGTATCCAAACACAGTTCGGATGACTCATTAGAAAGGATTCTTGTAAAGTTTTGGAAGTATTGTGAAATTATATCTCAGGGCCATTCTAACGTAGATTCAGTCTATCATTAAAACAAAGAAATAAACCTAGCACAAGAAAGAGAGGAAATTACAAATGTTGAATATGGTTCATATACATGCAGATCTCTGCCCAGAATAAACACATCTGAATATTCCAGGATCTTGCTGTAATATTGGTAGCGCAAACATTTGGGCCACTGCTCCATGAAGGCATACTTGGAACAAAACTATTCACTCCAGTCTTACCATAACACAAAACTCTAGCTATGAGATGACTAGGAAAGAACAGGATATATATATATATTTTTTCCCTCCTTAAAAATAAGAAGAGTTGGTTCCCTCTTCTGAATTTCTATTCTCTTACAGAGCTGGCAGGGTCTATGGGATAGAATTTCAAGGCCAATAGGAAGGGCCTTAGTCTAAAAAATTAACCCACTTACTTGATTTAATTATTTAATTAATGGATATGTAGAAGAGTTTGGAGGAAAAACTCAATTCCACAACTGCAAATAATTTAAAGGTAAGTAAACCTGGAAGATGTAGTAGTGACTTAAATTCATACCAAAGAAGAAATTATTGCCCAATTAGCTTTGATTGGCCTGAGCTATTTTCCTAGTGTGGAAGTGAGAGTAGAGAAGCATTAGGGACCTGAAAGGGGTTACTTTATGACACAAGGGCAAGGGTGCAAAAAGATGTTTCTAAAAGAACAGAAGGTGTATTTCACAATTTGATCTAAGATTGAACTTAACTCTTTTCTTTATATCAATTACAGACTTGATAATTATAACTAAATTTAAAACTATGTATTTGTCATGTTTTGCAATAGTCCTTTGAAATATTCCTACAAATAAAAGAAAATAAAACCAAAATTCCTGCTTGGCAAGCCATCATCAAACTCTCTGCCCAGCTTAGAAGGAACTGTTCTTGCTGCTGTTGCTGGAAGAGTTTGGAGGAGAATCCACTTTGCCAACACAGGCAACGAGGACCAGAATCTGTCCGAACTATAGGTAAATTGGAGAAAGTAGAATGATGTAAGGGAAAAAATACTTTAGTGTTAAAAGATCTGGGTTTGAATTTTGACTGGCACTTGGAAGCCATGTAACTCAGGGAAGTCATTTTAACTCTGAGTCTCGTTTCTTTGCCTATGTAATGCAAAGATTCAAACAGATGGTAAAATATTAAGGTCCTTTCCAATGCAACAATTCCACAATTATGAAAGCGACTTATCTTTAAGGACAAATGTCAATAAAACCAGAAGTCAGGGGTAGTGCACTGTAAACAGAAGGCTGCTTCATTTTTATACATACTCTACTTTATGAAGAGGTGGAGTCCATGACAGATAGCATGGCCTGATTTTCCTTCATTTCTTTGGTGCAGTAAACCATTATGAACTTCTTAGGCTTCAACATAATTACGTGTGGCACATTTCATAATTGCTTGTGCTTCTTGGCAGGCTCGTTGAGCCCCCAGTTCCCTTAAATCTTTGAAAGTAATTGCTGACTTCAGTAAAACTTATTAGTGAAAGCAGAGCTGCACAACAATAAGTCTCTTGCCACTGGCTTTTGCCAAACTAATTCACGTAAATGGTGTGATGTGGGGCTTTTGGAATGTCTCTTGCCTTCCTTCACAGTTCTCCCGTAGAAAAGATGCATTGTTTCAAGGGAAAATAGAAAGGAAAAGCGCATGGGTGCAACCAGAAGAACAGATCTAATAGGCTCTGACTTAGGAGCCTACATCCAGTATAAAGTACAGCTGGAAACATTTCTTCACTGAGAAATACTGTGGTGAGCACTGTAGTCTTGTATGCAGCTAGAGTTAAGTGATAGGCTCTGACAAACAGGAAACTTTGAAATGACTACAGTACACCTTTTGTGGCATGTGAAAGCAGAAAGTCAAAAGTCAACTTTTTTTAATCACCCAAGAAGTGTGATTATCAACCTGAAATGCATCATCTATATGACATTGTACTGTTGGAATCTAAAGAAGGAAATTTCCCTGAAATAAGGAAAATATTCAGGCTCCATTAGACTTCTTCAGTGGTTATCACTTTGCGGATGAAAAGTGGAAGCAGTCCAACATTACCCAGATTAGTGAAGTCATTTTGCACTATGTAAGACATCACAGTCCTCTCAACAAGGGGGCATTCAAAGGCTGCAGGATGCTGAGCTTTCCAAAAATCCACTAGGACAGCCAATGTGTTTCCTTTTTCATTGACAACTTAGACATATCATTCCAGGTCTTAGCTTACAGGAAAAGTGCATCTGAGCATTTTTCTCTCCTTTTTTTTTTTCTTGGGGGAGAGAGGGGCATAAAATCCTTTTATCATACAACCACAAAATTACTAAAATATTCAGATATTAGCTATAGAAATTTTAATGATAAACATCTCCCATTGGGCCTTCCTATAATGATGAAACATTAGTATTTTGCATTGAAAAAGCATTTTTTCCTTCCATTTTTACTTATTTTCATATAGCCTATAGAGAGTTACTTGAATTAGCAGCGTCTCAAAGGTTAAAACAATTTTAAAAAAGAAAAATCAAAAATCTCATTAAATATTTTCAAAGCACATATGTAGAGTTGTTGTTATTTTTGAAATGAAAGCAATTTACAGTGAATCTGCATATCTTTTATGTTGAAAATATATTCCAAATGTCAAAAATATTAAAATGCCTAAATCTCATCTAAGAAAATTCTACATAGTGTCAGCTGTCTTTGGACAAAGTCAGATATAAAATAATAACTTCCCTTTGGTTGCACCTGTATTCTGTTTCCAAGGTACATCTGTCATTTTATTTTAACAGACTCTAACAAGATCCTTTAATCGCCATCTGCGTCTCTTCCTTGCACTCATTTTAGGCTTTATAGCTACCAAAATGACGAAAAGTTAGGGCTGAACTTGATTAAATTTGACAATAAGAATATAAACACATACAATAATGTGGAAAGACAAGTAACATTTTAATAATAAAGTCTATTTGGCAATAAGTCAGTCATGATCGAAGGTGTTAGCTGCATTTCTACATATTCAACTGCATATCAAAATAACTTGGTAAGAATGATTTAAGTTCTTCCTTGGAGGAGATAATTATTATTTACTGATGTCAAAAGGAATTGTATATATTTAAAATGAAACTGCACTGTGTTTTTACAATAAAGTTCTTATTCATTTTATGAAGCTATTAAACCTAAATCCAAAATTGTCTCCTTTTCATAAAGTAACTGTAGAACTGTATTTCAAATTCAATACTCCATAAGGAAGTTTTTTACATGATTAAAGTGTGAACAAAGATTCATTGGGATGTGAGTTTTTCCAGAGTACATATTAAGTCTTGTCTCTACTTATTCTGCTATATAACACCTCATTCCATCATTTAAACTAGTGATGAATTAATTTTAAATGTTTTTTTTAAGGGCATTCACGTGTAGGATGGAATTAAAACTTTAACTTTATTCTGATAAAGTTTCTGATGATAAAAGAATTGAAGAGGAGAGTTATAAGAGAGTGTCCAGGACTGTGCCTAAGACCGCTCAAATGTCTGGAGCTAATTATTAAATTTTCCAGGATGAGCATTTATTGATAAACACTACAAAACAGTGCTTGTTTTATTGCTATGTTGATTGTCTAAACTTATGAAAGTGATGGAAAAAATTAATAATGCACTTTAAAATTAAATGTACCATGCATACACCAATACTGTGCACCAATGATAACACTATTAAGAAGTCAAAGGCAGAGGAAAATAGCTCATGGGAGAGATTGTCCCTTAGACTTGAATTCCCAAATCTTTCGGTTTGGCTACTTGGGCAAATCACTTCATGTTAGCAGCAGCTAGGGGGCACCATGGAGGTAGTGATGGTCGCCTAGGCAGAATGACCAGAGTTCAAATGGTCCCAGACCATTTGATGGGCCTTGAATAGGAGGTAGCTCTAGAATTGAGCCTGGAAGGAAAGCTAGGGATTCTTAGAGGCAGAAGTGAGAAGGCATAGGGGATAGTCTGTGAAGAAAGACAGGGAGATGGGACCTGGAAAGCCATATATAAGGAAGAGTGAGGAGAGCCGTTTTGATAAAAAAGGAGATTGGATAAAGAAGAAGAGGAAATAAGCCTGGGAAATAAATAAGAACTACATTGTGAAAAATTAAAAATGCCCAACAGATGATTTTGAATTTAATGGTTTGCAGTGTCTTTTTTCCCAAACCTATGAAGCAAGTGGGGCAAGTATTACTATTATAGTACAAAAATTAAATGAATCAGAGAGAAAAACAAAAACAAACCTGTATTGACACCCACCCACATCAAAGGTTTTGGAACTTGAGGGATTAAAACATTTGTTTACCATCTTAATTAATAATTTTAGTGTTTACAATAGCTAATTCAAGTTATTCTGAAAACACAGCACTTTAAAAAATTTATATTTTAAATTACCTTTTTTACATTAATAAAAAAATGAATGAACACCATTCCTGCAGCAATTTAGAATTATGAACCTTTCAAAGGGACTGAATTAACTCCCTCTTAAAGGTCTTGTGACATCGAATTGCCCCCTACTACTGTATAAATCAAGCCCTCAATTGAAGAGTTCAGAATCATATTTTAAATCCCTAAGTGGAACAAGACATCCTGAATACTTATAAAATTGTCTGGCTATTCAGGCCTGTTCAGTTCCCTACTTGTTCTAATCCACTTATATGTGGATAAATTTGAGAAAGGTTTTGGCTTACTTCCCTGCCCCCCAAACCCTAGTGCCCTGGTTCTCCAGTTATAGGTCAAATTTGTGACTTTTTCTTCTCGTTCTTTGCATAATAGATATTTGAGAGGGAGGACCCACAAAATGTAGTTAGTTCACTGCAAGAATTTAGGTTCCTATGTGAACTATGTTTCTTGAATCTGACTTATGAAATACATTGAAAAATGATGTATATGTCATAAATCTCAACTACAACCAAATATTTTCCTTATGCAAATTCTCTAAACAACAAGTTCTTACAAGTATGACATAGGAGAACATATTAGCCATGTGCTTCAGCAAATGTGTGAGAAAAACTCTCCAAAATGCATATTTGCAAAGGAAATGAGTTTAGCAGACATCACTTTTTTTTTATTGGTTTCTAGAAAACTGTCAATGGAAAGTTGTTCCACTCAAATAAAATTTTCCCCCCTGAAATGGCACACCTACTTTTTCAAAGGAATCCTGGAAATTTGGAAGGGGAGATACATCTATAGATCTTTGGCCATAAGTAAAAATTTCCAATCAGCTCATAGTAATGAGAATGGTCATTAGAAATTCTCTTATAACTTAGACTTTCAGAGTTGCCTGGGTGAACTTAGCGGGTAAGGGACTTACCCATGGGCACACAGTTTCTATCCTTAAGAGGTAGGAGTTAAATTTAGACCTTCTTAACTTCAAGAATAACTCTCTATCCATGATACCATGCCAGATGTCTTCTCATAATAGGACACAACTGAGTAGCCAGGGAAGCACAGGAAAATTGTGGTATGCTGTGATTTTTCCATGGACATACTAAGGAGACAACTATTTCCTCTATATTTTATTTTAGCATAGTGTCCTTGCTACTCATTGCTATATTTGAAAAGAGGAAATTTTTGAAAGATCATTTTGGAAGAATTTTTTTTAATGTGGGTCTTTAAATGCAGAAATAAGAGAAATGGTTGGTTATTTCCTAACCTGTGTTGAGGCAATCTAATGCATGTTCCAGACAGTGTCTGATGAGAAAAATGTTAAAAAAAAAAAAAGTAAGTTGGTCCAATGTTCCATCTTTCTAATGACTAAGCAAGATCAGCTGTGTCTAATCTGATAGTACACCATTAAAAAAGCAAAAGTAAAATACATATTTGAAAGAAAAACAGTTGATTCCATAGTGATGTTTGGGTATAATCCTTCAATCCTTTATTTCTCCGGTGTCTTGATTTTATTTACGGCTGTGTTTATATCTATTGTAAATATGGCAATGTGTGCATAACTATGTATCTAAAACAAAAGAGAGAATGTGGGTGAAAGGATAAAGGAATTTCCAGATGGTGAGAGAGATCTCAAAACGTCTGAGCAGAGCATGCGAAGCTGTTCCAATTTACAGTATATTTACCAGACTTACTATCTATATAAACAGGCTGTGTGTTTAACTAACCTTTTCCTAGGGGCTCTAAGCTCTGTTGAGCAGAGCTGTGTCTAGCAAAAACTTGAAAAGGAATGTTGATTCAAATGGCTTCTTGGAGATAAATAACAAGAAATTATTTTCCTAATTAGATTTTTCAAGTTGGAATGATGGTTTTCCAGTTCATTTTAGACTTGCTGAATTTTTCTCACTTCATGAAGGAGAACTTTGCAAGGAGATGGGCCTGACTTATTTTGTCTTCCCACCTGAGTCTCAAAACTAGGACTATTCATTTCATCATTTCCCTGCATCCTCTTTCTGTGAGTTCTACTGTTCTCACAGTAGAGCACAACTTCTCAATAACTGTCTTGTCCAACCACTTCCAGGATTGTTTTGAAAAAGCAGGTGTGCCATTTCAGGTGGGAAAATTTTATCTGAGTGAAATAAACTTAAAAAGTGATGTCTACTAAGCTCATTTCCTTTTCATTTCAAGTAATGAAAAAAATGAAGTATGACAGTTTTGGAAGGCTCAATTTTCAGTGTCTTTTCCAACATTTAGTAGACCTCTGTATTATTAATGTTGCTTCTCCATTTGTTGTTAGTATAGGCTCAGTAGTGATGTCTTAATTAGTGATTTTATTGACTATCGTTGATTGATTTATTAATGGGGTGTATGGGGTGTTCAAAGAGGACTAATACTCTGGCGTGAGGGCTTGCAAAGATTTTTGGGGGGCTGCTCATCCACCATTGCTGTCCACCTATCACCCATCACTCACCTGTAGTTCCAAGAAGCTTGGCATTGCTATATTAGCAACAACACTAGCACACAGGATGGGCTGCTAGTGCACGTTCTTTGATCTGCTTTTCTAAAGGAAAGACAGCTTCAAAGGGGTCAACAATCTTATTTTAATTAGTGCAGAAAGACAATGACATATCAGTAGAGAGAAGTATCCAAGAAAAAGTTCAAAAGACAGGGTTCCCACTGTCTAAACACAATAATACAACCACCTACATGCAGCACCAAACCAAAAGAGCAACAACATCTGAGTCGTGGGGGACAGAGGGATGCTCTAAACAAATTTTTACTCAGTCTGGTCCAGAGAATCAAAGGGTCCTTCTCATGAGTGAGCCCTCCCTGAAACAAAATGCCAACATCCAAGAACATATAACAAAGACTCAGTCCCTGATTGGCATAGAGCCAGAAGGCCCCAAAACTATATGACTCACCACAGCTGTGAATTATCAGGGTTCAAAGGAGATTAATCCTTCTGATATTTACAATTTAGCCCGAGCCTGGGAAACTTAACCCCAACAAAGAAACAACAAAAATCCCACTTTGTTTACCCTTGTACATGTGTGACATCCATACCCTGGTAAAACTGTCTCAATGGATGGGCTAAACCAAGCTGAGGCTAACGGCAGGCTTCAAAACCATTGATGAATTAGGGGGATGTCTACCCCAAGCACATGAAGAATTCCCCCAGCAGAATGGGTGGATAAGAACAATGCATGAAGGCAGCTAAGCAGGTGTTGTGGAGTGCTTAGAGCTTGGTTGGACATTGAAGAGGCTAAAGCCATGCATTACATTCCAGGGCATCATCAGTCACCTTGATTTTTGTCTTGCCATGGGACTTCAATGACTCCAGAAGAGAGACTGGGGCTGATGTCTGTGCAACTCTGTTCAACTCATACACAAGTCAAGACCTCACCTTCATCATATCATTGATCCTCTTTGAAAACAAAGGGCTTAGGGGAAAAAAATTAAAGAAGCATAGGTCCAAAGTCTAAAAATGATCGATGAGGATAAACTGCCTAATTGATTAATTCAGTATCCGGAATAATTCTATAATCCATTTCTTGCTAGAATTAAAATTAGCTTAATTACTTTTTTTCATTTTTAATATTCTATGACATTTTTCTGTTTATTTTTCTTTTTTGTCATGTTTCTAATTGGAACCTGTCTCCTTCCCTCCTGATCTCACATGAGAGAAGGCTACCATTTGACACAGATTTATAAATATATGCAAAATTATGCTATATGTAATTCTGTTTATCAGTTCCTTCTCTGAAAGTATATGGCATCTTCCTTTATAGGTCCTTTATAATTGATCTGAGTATTTATAGTATTCAGAATAACTTCAAGAAAAGTCTACTTCATTGAGAAAGTTTATAAACTTGTCTGTAAGATTTCTTATTTATATATTTCTGACTACTTATATTCTGACTGATACCTCCTCATCTTACAACATCCATTGGATGTTCTGACTTTCTTATCTATCCCCCATTATTAGGGAATTCCTCTTGAAGCTTCCATTTTGAGTAGAGGGCACAGGTCAGTTATCCTTCATTTCCCTCCACACTTTATTTTTTACTTTCCTGATGTCAACACTATGATCCCATATAATTACTTTACTTTTCCAGCCCCACTCCCTTCTCTTATTATCTTTTACCATTGGAGTATCATTGAGATAAAGCACAATATCTGTTTTTCTTGTTTTTGTATCCCCTGCACATAGCACAATACTTAGTCCACAGTAAGTGCTTAATAAATGTTTATTGCCTTTCCTAGCCACACTCTTCTCCTTTGATTTTTATGACACAGCTCTCTTCTTATTATCTTTTAATTGGCATTACTGTCCTTGTCCTATCCCCAAGGCTCTATAGTAGGCCTTCTCATCTTCCCTTTTCTTTTCTCCCTTGGTAATCTCATATATTCTCTGAGTTCAATTTTCATTTATATTAATTGTGATCTCTGGCTCAGGAGTCAGTGCCAATGTACTGAAATCTTGCCTGTGATTACTATTTCAACTTTGGGGAAGGCTGTTTAACCTTTCTGGATTATAGTTTCATATTTATAAAATAAGGGAGTGAGTTGTATGGCCTCTGAGGTTTATTCCTACCTAGTTCTCTGAACTTATGAAATCTCAACAAAGATACTAACTCATTGCTATCCCATATTAGTTGTAATTTAACAGAAGTTTATCTCCATGAAAAAAAATGTGAAAATTATAGTGGTTCTGAACTAAAGGCTGAATTTATTGAACAAATGAAATGGGCTCATTCAGTCATATCATATAATTCCTTTCTGTCTCTTCTCTACCTTCTAACACTACTCAGAGGGATTTGCTCTCTTTATACAGCTGTCTTTAGAGTTTACTTTTTTAATAAATGAGATTAGTTAGAATAAAATCTAACAGATTTAGTTCTCACTGACTCCAGCTTAATCAAATTTTTACTGTTCCAAAACATTTTCAGCTGTGTACCAAACTTAACTTTGGCATTTTCCAAAGTGTCAATCCCACATTTAAGAATTCTCTCTACAAGGCTGAATTGTCTGCCCTTGGTCCAGTCTACATCTGTTAGTGGCACGCTTTGGGCTGGTTATGTCTGAAATTCTGAGTCTGTCTTTATTTACTGTGCTCCTTGAATAACTATAACAATAGAATCAGTTTATGATTGAGATTCAAGCATCTAAAGCTTCTGCCCTTTAATCCAAGATTAAAGGCAGATGTATTGTGGACCATTATTAGTTTCTCAATCATTAAAGTCATGGAGAGAATTTTTAAAAGAGTCTCCATAAATACACTTGATTTTAATGTGTATGAACAGTTGATGCCAATTATTATTCTAGGACTTGGACCCAATGTTTGCATCAATCACATGTGGCATATGGAAAACATATTTACCACAGACATTCTCTTTGGGGATTCCTAGAACCTTTAAATGTCCAATTAAATAACGAAGATCTTTAAATACCTATTACAGATATTTACTGAGTATGCTCAACTTTTCTTTTGGGCATATACCTTAATGGTCCAAAGCAAATCCATGTTCCAAATCTTAATCTTGTCATATTAAGGGAAAAGAGCAAGCATTTGTTTTCCTTTACTTATACAAAAAAATGTTTAATGTAGATGTCAGTGCCAGAGGAGACAAGGAAAAGAGAACATTTCTCATTGAACTACATCTGTATGGTGTATATTCCTCTGGAATAAAGGAATGCCCTGCCCTCTCATCCACCACACCTATTTTAATGTCCTTTTTCTAGATAAGGCTATTTATTTTCAGATGCAAATTGACAAGATACATTTTCAATATACTCTGTTGTTTTTCTAGCGAAATACTTAGCACAGCCATAGGCCCAGTTTTCTCACTTCTACTAATAAATAAGTCCTTGGTCTATTTCAAATCCATCCTTAAGAAGCAGGGTCTATTTCAGCTACTTTTACATCTTGATGATATCAGTAGTTTCTTACTCAATAGAATGAAAGTTCAGTACTTTGCATTTATGGCATATGTGTATATATGTATACACATGTTCACATTTGTAAACTTGAATAAATATATATATATATATATATATATATATATATATATATATGTATATATATATGTATATACATATATATAAACTTATATAGAACTGAGCCTTGCAGAGAATGAACTTGATTATTTTCCTCTGGGTAATGTCTATCTTATCAAAGGTAGACTATCCAAAGTATTAGTAAGGACAGAAAAGAAAGGGATCTTTCATTAAATATCACTTACTACAAATACAAGAACTTTAGAGAATATACACATAGACACACACATATACACAAATACATGTAAGATTCCATATACATGGATACACATAGAGAGTTCCAAATATACATATACATATTGAGTTTGTTGTCTCCTAAAACCTTTGGTTCTCTTTCATATGGTCTGCTATATCCCTGCCTCTCCTCTTGTACTTGCATTGAAAAAAAAATGTACAAGAGTGCAATTTTCAGCTTATTCATATAACATTACTCATTTAATTTAGAATGGTTTTCTAGTCAAATCTTGGCTTAGTCATTGAGTATGTTGGTTTTCCCTCCCCACTTTGTGTCATCTACAAAATTTCCATGTATCATATTTAGCTGTACCTTTATCAACGTCATTGAGAGAAAAAAGTGAAATAGCAAAGAGCCAAGCAGACATGTGGTCTACTCCTCTGCAGGTCTTCTTCTAAGCAGACATGGAACCACTAAGGATACTTTTTGAGTCAAGCCTTTCAATCATTACAAAATCCATAGCACTGTGTTATTATCTTGAAGATATCTTTAGATATTATGAATAGTATAAAGATATTTTTTAAAATGTTCTCATTAAATCTGAATAACTTATATTTACAGAATTCATACCAGTTTAATAACCCTGTTTTAAAAAAAATAGGTAAGTTTGGCATATAGGCTGCTCAATGGTGCCATGTCTAAAGAGTGGGTGTGCATCTAGGTGGTGCTGGGTAGCTAGGTGGTACAGAAGACTTAGCTAGAGTGCTGGGCCTGAAGTCAAGGGTCTCACGTTTCTGAGTTCAAATCCAGTCTCATATACTTACTAGCTGGGTAACCCTGGACAAGTCACTTAACCCTGTTGAAATGAGTTGGAGAAGGAAATGGCAAACTGTTCCATTATCTTAGCTAAGAAAATCTCAAATGGGGTAAAGAAGAGTCAGATATGATTCAAAAATGACTTTATAGTAACAATAGATAAAGAGTGAATCTTGGAGAAAGGAAGGTCTGAGTACAAAAACTATCTCAGATGCTAGATGTGTGACCTTGGCCAAGTTCACCTATTTCAGCCTCAGTTTCTTTATATTGCTCTTTCCTCATAGGGTTATTATGAAGATCAAATGAGTTAAAATATGTAAAAGATTTTTTTAAGTGAACTTTTAAGTGTTTATATCAATGCTAGTTATGATTACAAGTCACGCTGGTCTTTGTGATCACTGCTTCTTGTTCTATATGTTTATTAACCATTTAATTGTTGTTATACATTCTTCATTCTTGAAGAGGACTAGGGACTTCAGGAGGATATCTTGATTTGCAAGTGAATTGGATTTAAGTGAGGCAGGGCTAGACCAAGTCACCAGCCTCACTCTCTCCTCTTAGGGAGTCTTCCCCTCCCAGACTGATTGTTCTGAGAAGGCAAACTAGGACATCTTTGATGGCCTTTAATCACTAGCCTTAATCACTGAAAGGGTACTATTTTTTAAGCTTAGGTATTTCCCAGCTCTCATTCAGTCTGAGGTAACACTCATTCAGTGATTAAAGGCTAGGTAAGAATTGAGACAAAATGGCCTATTTGCTTCTCAAAACAATCAGTCTGGGAGGGAAAGACTCTCAGGATTCTGGTCAGAACAGAAATACTCACTCTAAGTCATCAGAACCTAAACTATGAGCAAGTGACGTGGACCTATTATTGGCCAGTCAACGAGCACCAAGGTGATGTGGGTTTAAAGTCATATTTGAATCCTAATGGACTTTATCAAAGACTGGTTTTACAGAACTATATTTCAAGAAACCATATATAAAAACTACATGAGACAAGAGAGTTAAAAGTGTTTCATGAAAGGAGAGAAGGCTAGCATTCCCCTAGATAAGGATGGAAGAGGTTCTAGTGGCCTTTATAACACATATACATTTAAGGCATTACCACTTACTCTGTGACATCTAACAATTTAGTAATATTGGTATTAAGGAGGCGGTCTTATCCCTTCTATGTGATGAATCCTTTGGTAGTCAGTGAAGCCAAAATATTCCTTCTAAGAATAAAACTTTTAAATAATTGAAAGCAATGCAGAATGTCAGTTAGAGGTTAGTGATGATGATGTATTTTTTCCCCATTCAAGTTCATGTATCTCTTGAAATCTAGGCTTCCACAAACAGCAAGTTAAGAACACAAGTTCTAGACCAAAATGCTGTCTTTCTTCAAACAAGACATTTTTCATTTTTTAAAAATTTTTTCCTCCAAATTTTTTTGTTTTCAAGTTTCAACAATCACTTCCATAAGCTTTAAATTTTCACCCCCTCCCTCCCCACTCCCTTCCCAAGATGGTATGCAGTCTTATATGGGCTTTACACATACATTTTTAATAAACGCAATTTCACATTAGTCATGTTGAGTAAAACTAAACAACACCAAACATAACAAAAGAGAAAATAGTCTGCTTCCTTCTGTGTTCTGGCTCCATCATTCTTGCTCTAGATGTAGATGGTATTTTGCATCATGAGTCCTTTGGAAATGTTTTAGAACCTTGCAATGCTGTGAAGGGCTGAGTCTATCAGAAACAGTCCTCACACACTGTGACTGTTACTGTGTATAATGTTCTCCTGGTTCTGCTCACTTCACTCAGCATCATTTCATAAAAGTCTATCCAGGTATTTCTGAAGTCCACGTTTTCATCATTTCTTATAGTACAACAGTATTCCATTACATTCACATAAAACAACTTACTCAGCCATTCCCCAATTGATGGACGTTTCTTCAATTTCCAGTTTCTGACCACCACATAAAGAGCTGCTACACATATTTTTGTACATGTGGGTCCTTTTCCCATTTTAATGATTTCTTTGGGATACAGTTCTAGAAGCAATATTGCTGGTTCAAAAATTTGCACATTTTTATAGCCCTTTAGGCATAGTTACAAATTGCTCTCCAGAATGCTTGGATCAGTTCACAACTCCACCAAAAATGACTTAGTGTTCCAACTCTCCCACATCTTCATTAACATTTACCATTTTCCTGTTTTGTCATGTTCACCAATCTGATAGGTGTGATGTGGTACCTTAGACTTGTTTTGATAGCCTTACTTTCTTTTGAAAACTGCCTGTTCATATCCTTTGACCATTCATCAGTTGTGGAATTACTTGTATTTTTGTAAATTTGACTCAGTTCTCTATATGTTTTAGAAATGAGGCCTTTATCACAGACACAAGTTGTAAAAATTCTTTCCGAGTTTCTTGCTTCCCTCCTAATCTTGGTTGCGTTGGCTTTCTTTGTGTCAAAACTTTTCAATTTAGTGTAATATAAATTATTCATTTTGCATTTCATAATGTTCTCTATCTCTTGTTTGGTCATAAATTCCTCTATTCTCCATAAACCTGACAAATAAACTATCCCTAGCTCCCCTAATTTGTTTATAGTATCAGCTTTTATACCTAGAT
Source organism: Potorous gilbertii (assembly GCA_028658325.1). Taxonomy (NCBI): domain Eukaryota; kingdom Metazoa; phylum Chordata; class Mammalia; order Diprotodontia; family Potoroidae; genus Potorous; species Potorous gilbertii. The sequence continues at coordinate 427,982,146 of CM053771.1, forward strand.
CATATACCCATTTGGACTTTCTTCTGCTATACATTAGGCATTGATCTACATCCAGTTTCTGCCACCTTATTTTCCACTTTTCCTAGCAGATTTTGTCAAACAATGAGTTCTTATCCCAGAAGCTGAGATCCCTGGGTTTATCAAATAGTAGACTGCTGTAGTCATTGCCTACTGTGTCATGAATAAGACATCCTTTTGCCAAAATTATTTAAGATTCCTTGAAAGATACAAATAGAGATAAGTTTGATGGCACACTTGGCTTGAAAGAAAAAGCATAAAACCTGGAGACCTGCTCATCCAAGTTGTCTGTCACTGTCATAAAATAAATTTCCCCCAGAGCCCAAGTTGAAGAGTAGTTTCCTATGGATGATAAAGTCCTCTAGATTCTTATATTTGAAGATGGAATTTTGCTAGAATATTGCCAAACCTCACTGGAAAGATCTATAACCCTTCAAGTCACTTTATGTGAACCAGCATATAAAAAAAACCTACATAATATAGAATGCCCACAGTCTATAGAGTTTGTCTATCAGTATTTATACTTGGAAAAAAGACTGTGAATGGACAATGATTTGGGTCTGGAATTAAACTAGAGGAGAGTGGGCTGCATTATTTTTGTAATATTGCAAAGCAACTGTAGTCAATCCAAATTTCACCCAGAAACTAAAGTTGATCTTTTTAATACCAATATACAAACAATGCTGCATGGCTATAAATCATAGAAAACTACAGTTGTTGAAGAATTAAAAATCAGTATCACTCAGATGGCAATGGAGAATATATGGTACTGGTGAAAACAAGTTACAACACATAACATATAAAGAATTATGAGGAAAAAAAGAGTAAAAGAAGCCATAAAAGAAATCTTGATCAAAACAAAACAAAACCATGGGCACATATCAATACAGAGAGAGATAACCAATAGCAGACCTGTGTTCCACTAGTATTATTGAAATTTCAGAAGAAAAAGAGAAAAGCCCTCAGGAGACTGGGAAAAATTTCTTATTGTAAACATAGTCACATAGATGGGGAAGCCATGGGTGAGTTGCAATTTCCATTGTTGGAGGTAACATATACATTGATAAAGATCTCAGATTCACTTGAGAACTAAAAAATTCTGCTATAGAAATAAGTCAAGATCACTGACCTTTATATTCTAGATTCCATTTGCTTCCTGCTTTTAAAAATTGGGACTTAGGTTGCTTTTTTTCCAGACCAACTGTTAGTTTCCTATTCTTCATGGAGAGGTTGAACAATTCCATCTGCCAGTTCCTTTTGGTATAGAAAGGTCTCCTTCATTTAGTCTTGATGACTTGGACTCAGTGAGGAGAAGTGCTGTTCTCATTTATGAAAACTCTACTCAGGAAACATTTCCTTATAATTAAACCTATGCAAAATCGGAATGAGGTGCAATGGGTAGTGGATTTTCCTTTATTAGAGGTCATTAACAAGTAGTATGATGATCACTTGTTTGATATGTTGTAAGACAGCTTTTTATGCCAAGGACAGGCAGGACTAAATGACTCTGAAAGTCTATGGTTGTACAGTCAGTTATTTTGTAGATAATCATTTATTTTGGCATTCACAAATTATCAACAGCAAATTTAATGCATATGTGTGAAAGATATGCAAGCAAAGCATACTAAATAGAATATTTTAACAAAATGTTTTCACATTTCCTATGTTACATTTTAATCTTTTCCTCATTCTATGTTAAAAATAAAAATATAAAAATGCATCCATCTTCTCTGTACCCAGGAAAGAATATTCTATTCCTCTCTACCTAATTAGTTCAAATTCTCATTTCCTCCTACCTGGTCTATAGTAATAGCTTCCCTACTGGTCTGTCTACCACCACTTAATTTCTTGTAGTATCATATAAGTAGAGTGAAGTAGAGGGTCTAGCACATTGTAAATGCTATATATATATATGTATATATATATATATATATACATATATATGTACATATACACATATATGTACATATATATGTATATATATAGATTAATTGATTGATTACACATCTGCCACATTAAACTTATTAAAACATCACTCTGATCTTGGCACAACTGAAACCACATTCTACCTTGCATTATAATTATCTTGTACCTTTTGACTTACCTATTAGATTTTATGTTCTTTGAAGGCAGGGATAGTGTCATGTTATTTTCTATGCTCATCTCCTAATACACATAGATTCCCAGTAAACCTTTCTTTTGGAAAGAATTAAATTATACTACTAGTTTAATTACCAGATTATATATGAAATATATCTGAGTCAAGAGAGAAATAGTAAATCTTTGAAGAGCACTGGGATTATTTAGAAACCTGAGACTTTCATTGCTGACTTGCTTCGACTTGCTTCTATTAGAAATATACTTCATTGCCCTCGACAGATGCATTCCTGAAAAGTCCGACTTAGGAATATAATATAATTTTTAAAATCATAATTTAAAAATAATTATAATAAATTATTATTAATAATACTAAGGAAGACTTTTCAGAAGTCAGATGTTCACAGCTCAGGCTGATACTGGCTACCTGGGTGACCATGGACAAGTTACTTAACTTTTTAGATCCCAGTTCCCTCATGTAAAAGGAGAGTTGGATTACATAGCCACTGAAGTCCTTTTCAGTTCTATGTCTATGACACAATAACAAAATACAGAAAAAATAGGGGGGAAGGGGGGCGGAGCCAAGATGGCGGAGTAGAAAGACTCACATTTGCTAGCTCCGAATCCACAGCCCATAGATTTCCTGTAAAAAGAACTCCTGACAAATTCTGGAACAGTGGAAGCCGCACAGAAACACAGTGAAGAAGATTTCCGTTGCAGAGAGCCCTGAAAAACCGACCACAAAGGTACCCCGGACACGGGAGCGGAGTCCTGTCCTGCGGAGCGCTCCCCTCCCCCGGCCCCAGCTGTGGAGCTCTGCAGACCCAAGCAGGCTTCAGAGACCTGAATGTCCGGGCGGCCACGAAGGTCCCTCCACCCACAGACACACAGGTCAGTGAGAGAGACAGGCTGAGAGGGGAGCGGGGGATCTCCGGGACTCGGATGCCCTCGGGAGGCGGCGGCCGCTTGGCCAGAGGCCCGCAGAGCAGGCAGGAGCTCCACCCCAGCGCCATTACAAAAGATCTCTGCATAAACCCCCTGAGGGAACTGAGCCTGAGAGGCGGCCCTGTCCCCACCTCAGAACCAGCAGATAAGCTCCCATTGAAGAGCAGTCAGGCCTGCTGCCAAAAACCCTGAGGCTGGGGAGCAGCATTTGAATCCCAGACCCCAAGCACTTGCTGGGCGGATCTAGGCCAGGGGGCGGAGAGCACTCTCAGAAATCAAGTAACTGGCTGGGAAAATGCCCAGAAAAGGGAAAAAA
>CM053771.1:427986021-428027172 GCA_028658325.1 Potorous gilbertii
CTGCCTTCCCAAAGGGAATGGGTGGGGAGGGAGGGATGGGGAGAAACTGGAACTTAAAGTTTTAGGACCAACTGTTGAGTATTGTTCTTGCTACTAGGAAATAAGAAATACAGGTAATGGGGAATAGAAAGTTATCTGACCCTACAGGACAAAAGAGAAGATGGGGTAAGGGAAGGGAGGGATGATAGAAGAGAGGGCATATTGGTGATATGGGTAATTAGAATGTCTAGTGTATCGGGGAGGGCGGAGGGGACAAATGGGGAGAAAATTTTGGAACCCAATATCTTGTGAAAATGAATGTAAAAAAAGTTAAATAAATTTATTTAAAATCAAAAAAAAAATAGGGTGGATAAAAAACATGTCCTAGAGACCATGTTCCCTAAGAATTAAAAGTGCCAAGGATGTGTTTTCCGAGTATTTTCAAGTTCTTTAATGTTAGTCTATGAATTTATGGCTATTCCAATATAAATATTTCCCTTTTATAGCCTTATGCTCTTAGATATTTCTATTAAAGAAGTTTATCTTATGTCACATCCCTTAACTGTTTTTAAAGCCATAGTTAAAAGTTAGAAGGCAATGGTTGATATTTTGATTAGTATTTTTTGTGAAGTAATGTCTGGCTTAATTTTCTACACACTTGGATATCAGGGGCTATTCAAAAATAATTACTGAAATTTATTACTTATGCAAATGTGCCTTTCCATATACAATTTTCCTTTAAGTGTGGTGCACCTGCTTTATGTTCAGTTTTTACAAAAGATAGCCATTTTTTTCCAAGTAGAAAAAAAATCAAAGCAATGTATTTTAAATTTGTATTTATTTAATCTTCTTTTTTCTTTCATAATAATATATTCTTAAAGTTTCATTTGTGCCTGTTCCAGCCCCAAGGCAATTTGGATTGAAATTCAACAAAGACAAATTTCCCTTTCAGAATGAAAATGCCCTTCAATAATACGATAGAGTCCTCAAACCTGCCTTGTGTCAGATGTTCTTTAAAATTGAGCAATCCATCTCTTCCTGGGAAATGCATTATTTTAAGAGACCTTTTCATATTTGCTGTGTTGCAAGTTATTGGGTTTCCCATTAGCTTGTTCACTGGTAGCTTTCAGATAATCACTAAACATGAAGAAGAAAATTCACTATCTGGGCAATTTCCCATATTTGTACTTTGGGGAGAAATTCATATGTCTTAACTCACAAGATGAATAGAAAAAGAAATGCTAAAGGTCAGTGCATTTGGACAAGAATTCCATTTAGAAGATCTAAATATTTGAATGTTTTCTTTTTTCATTAAAACATAGATATGAGTGCATGCATACACACACACACACACACATACACACACACACACACACACACACACACACACACACGCATGAGCCAAAGCAGCAAAACAACACCACAAACCATACCACCTCCCCACCGTCACCACCAAATACAAAGATCTACCTAAAAAGTTCATCTCTTTTTTGTATGTGCTAGTTACAACTTGGAAAGAAAATTTGAACACACACAATCTCATTCCAATATCAGTAACTTTTAGGAGCACTGGACTCTGCATCTCTCTATGACTTTTTCAGTAGTTAAAAAGATTTTTTTTTATTTGAAAACAGGTTTTCAGGTCCCATCATTTCCAAGGCACTGTAACAAGATGCACTGTGTGTATTTATGTGCACACGCAAAATAAGCAGAGGTTTGATTCTTTCTGAATTCCATAAAGATGTCAGAGTGCTTCAGACTCTGTCAGATGTACAAAAAGCTTACCCCTTAGACTTAGATCATAAGGCCTTGCTTTTGTCACACCATATTCATACTGAAAGACAAAATCAATTGAGCTTTTGCTCTTTTGCTGTTCTAAAGCAGGGGTTCTTAAACTGGCTCAAGAACTTGGATAGGGCAAATGTTTTGACAACTAATTCAATGTAACAAGTTTCCGTCACAATTCTGTATATTTTATTTTAAGGATTTAGACATAGTCTTGTAAGAATGGGTCCGTAAGCTTCACTAGAATGCTAGAAGGTCCTTGGAAGAAAACAGTTTAGTAACTCCTGTTCCAAAGCTTATAGCTTGCCATTCACTTGAGAACCCAAGACCACATATCTGAACCTGGAAAATATCGTAGAAGTGACCTAGCTCAACCTCCTTATTTTACAGATAAGGAAACTGAAGAAAAAAAAAGATTTACGAATGACTGGGGATCAAAATCCATTTTCTTGACAGCAAGTGTCCTGTCCACTGTACCATACTCCCTCCATATAGTGTTAACAACCTTGCAATATACTGTTTTCAAAAGACTGTCAACTACCCAAGAGTGATTTCTATGTTTTCACTTCTTTTGTATTCCCCAAAAATGTCCTGGTCCAAAATTAGGGACATAGGGGATATTTCACACTTCTTGCCTTGATGGGACTTAAATTATTAGAAAGGAAGTTTGCCAGTTAGGCAGAGACAAGTCCAAGTATCTGTTACCACCAGACAAATTCTAAACACCATATTAGTTTTCCTTTGAAAAGTGTATCCCTATGTTAATCTTATCAGAGATAGTTATTCTCTTAACTGTAAAATGTCAATTAATTGATCAAAAAAGAAACCCCATTTGCTATGAGGAACATGGAGTTTCTGGTTTTTACACCTTATAAAGTTCAGCATAAAAATTATCATGTGCTGCATCTACAAAGGGTGTTGTGCCTGACTAGCTTGCCTATCCCCTACTTTTGGCTCTGGTGATCAGGATGTTTTGGTAACTTACATACCTGGAGGGATCTCATACCTGGAGCATGAGAAATCAACGGTAAGGAATAGGAGTTTGAGATGTGGGAGAATTCCAAGAATGGCCACCAACCCACTCATACTTTGAATCAAACCTGCACCCATCAAACAAACAGTCTTCTGCAAATATTTCAGTGCTTTGAGCAATCAACAGTCATTTTGGAAAACCACAGTACCCTGAAGCCTCTGCCAATTTCTTCATTTATGGGTTGGTGTCTGGTTTCCAGAATACAACTTCAAATATTTGAGTTGCTAACATTAGACCAACAATAGACTTAATGGTAATTGAAAACATCTTTTGAAATAAATAAAAAGTCTACACACTTTCTTAAAAAGTCCTCTCATGCCTTAGACCATCACAGATGGGGTTTGGAGATGTTTTCTAGCTATGGGAATGGAATTCTATGGGAAACAAAATACCAAAAAGGAAATGAACTGATATGATTTAAACAAAGATATTATTACACTTGTGAATTATGTCAGCCATGACCACTTCATGTGGAACTTTACTTGAACTAATGCCAGACAAGATCATTGAATTCTCTTCAACAAATTGCAAGATAGCCATATGTTGCAAAGGGAACAATGTGTTAATCAGTTAACAGAAGTTCAATGGTGAGAATTAAAGTGGTTGGTTTGTCTCCTGCTAAGGAGAAAAATGTATCTATGAGTAAGATGAACACGAATCCAATCCATCTTTGTAAAGCAAATTTTATGAACTGATCTGAAAAATTTCAATAAGCTGGAGAGGTTGGCAGTGGCAAGTAGTTGTATAAAAATTCATGGTTTAAAGAGCTCCCCTGTCTTTCAGAATGGCTCACTAATGTAAGTCAGCAGTTTGGAAAATTTGTAAATGATGAAGTCACCTCTCTTTATGTGGGAATCAACTTATCTCCTGATAAGAACCCACTCTATCTCCTAGACATGGCTAAAATATTTGGAATGCAATATATGAATATTTAATCTAAACACAAGTTTTAAGGCCATGTGTGAATCATCCTATAAAATATAGACATTGGCAGAACTAGTTCCAAGAAGCAAGAATAGACAGCATGAACTGTAATGAACCTGGAAATGTTATTTGTGAGAAATGAATGTTAATAGAGCTCATTACTCATATTTGCTGAATACCCCAAAGTGGAAGGCTCTGTGGGGAACACAGAACATGTAATTCCTTTATTTACATCCTAAGGCAACGTGGCAGGAAACGAACACATACAATGTGATTTGACAAGTCACCTACATCCAATTCAACTGGGGTAAGATTCCTGGTGTAGAGAATGTTGAGGAGGCAATTCTTCCTCCTCCTATTGCTAGATGTACCCCCCATACATTTTCTGCCAACTTTCTCTTCTACATCAATTTCTTCTCTTTCTCCCTACACCCACAGAGCACATTAGTACCATATGGAGTATAAATACAGGTGGAGTTGTTAACAATCAATCATCTAGACCAATCCCTTTGTTTTGAAGAATAAAAATCTCAGCCCAGAGGAGGTTAAATGTCTTGTCCAATGTAATACAGAGAGCAAATTTCAGACTTTGGATGCCTAGCTAAGTCTTCTGATTCTAAACCTGAAGATCTTTCTAGTAAATAACATGCCAAATAAGCATTGTTGAGTGCTTTGGTGTTAGATGCATGGAAAATAAAAGACTGCACCCTTCACCAAGCTCAGACCCAAACTGTTCAGGAAAGAAAAATTGATGAGAAATTGAAAGACTTCAGTTTGCCTCTGTCACTTATTAGCTCCATGACTTTGGATGAGTTACTTAAACTGAGACACAGTTTCGTCATAAAAAAGAGATAATGTTTGTAGTACTTTATAGACCTTATGGAAACCAAAGGAGAAAACAGTTGCTAAAGAGAAGATTTAGGGGAAATTATGATACTTCTAGTCAAGTATCTGAAGGGTTGTCATCTTAAGGATGAATTAGTCTGTTCTTAGCTACAGAAGGGTCAATGTGTAAAGTTATGGAGAGTGGAAATCTATTCTACATATGGAGAAAAAGAAATGATTAGAACTGATCAAAAGGAAAAATAGGGATCGTCAAACATAACTTGAGGAATCCTTGTTGGGGATACAGGTATGCAGAGAGTCCAGAAGGTGAAGGGTCAGAGGAATGCTTTCCCCTGGGTATGTAGGCACACGTAGACTTCATCCTTGCACACCTAGATTTGGGGATGTTAAAAAGTAAGTGCCTGTATAGATAAAATGACATGAGATTTAAGGTGCCCTTCAATTGAAGATTTGGCATTCAAAACCCTTCATAATCTAGCCCCCTTTTTTCAAGTCTTCTTACTCTTTACTCCACAATACAATCTCTTCAAGCCAGTTATAATAACCTGATGGCTGTTCCATAAACAGTAATGTCCGCCTCTTGGCTCTTAGCATTTTCTCCGGCTGTGCCTTGTGCCTACAACCCCAAGAAGGGCACCTTCTTGGGTTCCTTTAAAGTGTAGACTAAAACCTCACCTTCTACAAAAAGCATTCACCAAACCCTCTTAATTCCAGTGTCTTCTCTTCATTAATTATCTCCAATGTATTCTGTATATAGATTGCTTTATATCTGTTTTTTTCTATGTTGTCTCCCCCAAGCTCAGTGAGGGCAGGGACTATCTTCCATCCCTTTTTTTATTCTCCAGTCTTCGGCATAGAGCTTGGCCCATAAAAGACATTTAATAAATGTTTATTGATTGCTTGACAGTATATCGCTAGTATCTGAAATGTGATCTATGATGGTAAACATGCTTGTCTATGATGATACATATGGGCTTCCCAATGTAGCAAGTATGTCTCTCCTAACGATCTTTATAATAAAAGTAGATAGTAAGAAGAATTGTTGCCCACATTTTGCAGATGAGAAAACTGGAGTTCATATAGATGAAGTGATTTGCCCAAAGTCACAGAGCTTGTAAAATGAAGACATAGGTTCAATTACAAGTTATCTGATTCCAAGTTCAATGTCCTTTATGCGGTTATCCCACCTCATCTTGTGATTTCTGACACTACATATTATTGCTTTTTTATATTCTTTCATTTTCATTTTAAAAGTTCTTACGTTGCTATAACAATCATGCCCTATTTTAGGTTTTATATTTTGTACTTCACTTGTTGATCTCTATTATTTTTTGAATAATATTTTATTTCCCCAATTACATGTAAAAGAAGTTTTAGCATTAATTTTTTAAAAAATTTTGAGTTCCAAATTTTCTCCCTCTTCCCCTCTTATTCCTCCTTCTCTGGGATAGTAAGTACTTTGACATAGATTATACACATGAAATAATGCAAAACATATTTCCACATCCATCATGTTGTGAAAGAAAAGACAGACAAAAGTAACAAGAAAAAATAAAGAAAATGAAAAGTAATAGGCTTTAATCGGCATTCACTCTTCATTGGTTCTTTCTTTACAAGAGGATAGCACTACTCATCATGAGTTCCAGTAAAATTTATCGTCCTCATCATCACCATCACGTCATTGCCTTTCTCACCATTAGTTCTAAGAATGATGAGGGTGGCTATGATGTTTATTATTAGCCCTCAAAGTCAAGAAGTCCTGGATTCAAGTCTCACTTCTGACCTGTCCTGGCCTTGTGATCCTGAGCAAGGCATAACCTGTCAGCGCTCTAAGCAATCCTGTAAGACTATACCCTGAAGAGTAGATGCTAACTAGCCTCATTAGAGTTTCTTCCATCCATTAATGCCCTATATCAGTAAAATTTCAGATCCACTCCTTATCCATATTTTTATTTATTGCATCTAGTGAGGGTTTGCGTATTTATTTATTTTATCTTAACAGTCCATTTCTATGCAAGTGCAGCAATTCTGGGAATAAGTTTCATTTTCTTAAAATGGGTGATGGCATTAGGGTTTTCCTTCTCTCACTCCCATTTAGCTTTTTCCCCCATATACACTTTTCAGACAAGTGAAACAGCATCAAATGATCAAGAATTGAAATTCTTAGTAAAATCTCTTTAACAAGCTATTGTTGTAGAGGCATTTGACATTGTTTCTATGGAAGATGCTGTAGATAACATGTTTCTTGAAATTCCTAAGAATGGATCAACTCAACTGTAAAGTTAGTCCTTTTTTTCAACAATTATACTCAACAAATATTTACTATAAAACCCCTCAAATCATGAAATTCCTATAGAATGCAAGTTCTTTGTGGGCTAGGATTGTTTAAATGTTATTTTTAAATATCCATTGCCTAATATAAAAAAAAGTAAAACATTAAAAAAATGAAAAGTGGTAGGCTTTTATAGATTAAGAAAATGAAGCCCAGGGAAGTTACGTTACTTACTTAAGGTCATGCAGGTAGCATAAACATGGGAAACATAAATAAGGGGATATTGTGGAATCTGAATTTAGGTCCTCTGTTTCCAGAGTCTTTCCATCTCTATCAGGTGGTTCCTCATTTGGCTAATGGCCAGTGGAACTTGTCAAACCAGTTTGCTTAGAAATATTGTAATAGAAAATGGATGAAGTATACCTTCTTTACAAAATAATTTAGCTGGTTGATAGTATTCACCAAAAAGTGGTATCAGTTTTAAAGGTAGACAGATTTGAGATCAGAGAACTTGGATTTGAATCCTGGCACTGAAACTGTGCCTGAGCGACCTTACTCAAAACACAATGTATCTGAGCCTCAGTTTGTTTTCTATGTAGATGATAATCTACATAGGATAATATTACATAGGATAATCTACATAATATTTGCACTACTAATTTTTGGTGTTGCTTTGAAAAAGGCAATTGGTAAACCTTAAAACATTATATGTTATTTTTATGATTAAAAACTCAGAATTATTGTTTAAGAGATCAGAATAAGATCTTTCTTCTAAATGATTGTACCTGTTTGTTAAGTAACAGCCATTTCCCTCCTAGTGTTTTCATTTTCATTCTAAATCATCTACAACATGAACTTTGACTATTTCTGGGATCTTTTAAATATTATTTTGAAGAAGTAATTTCTAAATGTTAAGGCAGCATGGAGATTATTGTAGTAAGGACAGTAGTCATTTTGACTTACCAAAGACATTGTATTTCAAAGACAAATCTCTTACTTTGCAAGATGTCAATACACCTGCAACCAATGGGTATCATACAAACTTTAGAGAATATTTCTTCTTACTCGTATTTAAAGTCTCATATAATTTTCAAATATAATACACGTTAAGTAGAAATTTGGCAGGGAATTACGTGACTGGTTAATCTAGAAAGCCAAACTGGATAACCAAGATCCCTAAATGCATTTTGCTTTGGCCCGTTTACATTTTACTGTCTAAATTGATTAAATTAACCTGATAATTGTTAAATCTCAAAATTATTTACCATAGATTGTGATTTTAATGTTCTATAATGCTATATTATGCTTACATGTAAAATAATTTTGTTTTAGGTGATATCTCACAAACTTTAAGAGCTATATTGAGACAAAGTTGAAAAAAAGCATTAGGCTGGCCTCAGAAAAGAAGGGGCATATGTCTATATAAAGACAATTAACAATGCATTATTTCCTTTTGACGAAGAGATGCACCTAAAAATAATCCAAAGTCTTTTAGCAAAGCTACTGCTTATTCATACTAAAAGGTGGAAACAATTAAAAGCCCATTTTAATTCCTATATTATCTTATAAACTTGTTCCCAGGCTGGCTATGAGAATTATGGTTTGTATTTCTTTAATTCTCTGGGAAACTGTAAAAAAAGAATTATTTTAATGGAACTCTTGTCATTTCAAAAAGGCACTGATAGATTGCTTAGTACACAGTTCTGTTCACCCCAGCTCACCCACACTATTCCCTCTTGCTTTTCTGAGTTATAGCGTGTTCCAAAAGTCACTGCAGCACTAGAACTTTGGGGCCATCTCCTACTTGAAACTCCCATGTGAAATTGTATATTATTAACAAACAAAGTGAGATACATGAGCAGTGAAGGGGATGAAGGGATAGCTTTGGAGTCAGACAGACCTGGATATAACTCCCAACTCTGATAAGGGCAGATTCTGTGACCATGGGAAAGTTATTAAAACCCTCAGGTCCCCAGCATCTAAGACTTTAAGTTCTGAACAAAATGGTGCTCATCTATATCAGGGAAAAAATTTTCCACATGAGGAGTTTCCCACCAAATGAATTTTTAGTACAACCATAAAACAAAAGGTTTTTTTTTTGAAAAAGATGATTTTTTTTATAATTCTGGGACAAAAATGACAAAGTACTAATTACTCCATCAAAAATGTGTTCATGGGAAGAGCTTTGATTATATATTGGTGGTTTTGCTGGAGATTTCTGATATTACAGAAAATTTCTGCTTAGAATACAGAAAATTACAGAGATCATTTAATGCCCCATCTAGCCTAATTACTGCACTTTTCCCTAGGTAGGTGGTGACCATTTTACTATAGGATTATCTCCCCCAGGCAAGGAGTTTATTAGATGCTAATAGATTAATGACACACTGAAATGCAAAAGAAAAAAAATTAAATTAAATTAAATTAATGAATTCATAGGCATACAAATTATGCCTAATGCATGAATTAGAAAAGCAGGAAGAAAAGTGGAATGTTTTGATGTAGTCATTTTAGTAAATATTCATGCCAGTTTAAAAAATGTGAAACTTGAGAGTTTGAATGCAAATGAATTGCAAAGTATTACTAACAATGTGAAAGAATGTTGCGAATTACAAATAAGAAAAATGACACATTTCTCTGTAATTCTTTTGTTTTCTCTTTAACTTAGCACTGAATTGGGAGAAGATATACCTTATATCTTCCACAAAACAAAACAGAGGATTTCATTCACCCCCTGCAAATTGATAAAGATGAGAAAATATGGAAATAGTCAATGTTGGAGACTGTAAGAAAATAAGCACAACACTGCAATTGTTGATAGAGTTTTGAATAAGTACAACCATTATGGAAAGCAATTTGGAATTATGCCAATAAAATCACTAAAATTTCCATATCCTTTAACTCAGACTTGTCAGTACTAAACTCACAACTCAAGGAAGTCATTCATAAAAAAGAAAGCCCCAAATTTGAACCAAAGCATTCACAGCAGCCATTTTCGTAATGGCAAAAATAATTGGAAATAAAGTGAAAAGTCACAGATTGAGGGAGTGGCTAAACAAATTATGAGGACAACAGAATAGCATAGTGCTCTAAGAAATTCCCAAGTGATGAATACAGAGAAACATGAAAAGAATCGCAGTAATTGATACAGCCAGAATTAAGCAGAGGCAGAAAAACAGTAGGCACTGCAAACACAAAGAAAAAACACAACTATCAAAGGTAAATAAATATATTGTGAAATTACAAAGAACTTGCATGACATAAGTAGTGGAGAATTTTATCAGGGGAATATTAAAGAAGATCCATTACCATCTGCTTTGCTACTAAGGGTCTTCCCATCTGAATTGGAGGTGAAACAGCCTATGGTTATCACCTCCTACTAAAATGTCAGTAATTTGAAATCATGGACAGGTCTAACTTTGATTTCTATTCATGAAGCAGAGTGGATTGGTATATGCTAAACCATGCTTTTTTCTTTCATTTCCATTCATTTAAATAGTACTTAAATACATAATACAGATAAGTATGTTTGTGCACATATACAAAGCTGTATTAATGTATGCATGCTCTTTAAGATATATTTTCTTTCAATTCAGTGTTAATTAAAGATTAAGCAAAAAGAATTGACAAGCTGTTGCACTATGAATTCCTTGTTAGTTCCCAATTAATATAATAACATATTATAACATAATACAATGCAATAAACATATTATAAAAGTTGGATTTTCATTGTTTGTCAAATGGGTCCCAAAGGCCAGAACCAGGAGCATGGGGCAGGACTGGAGAGGATGCCAATTTAGGCTTGTTTTCAGGGAAAGCTTCTTAACAATGTGAGGATCTTTGGAGATCTCTGAGCACAGTTTGGAAACAAACTGTCATACGTACTGTAGAAGGGACTTGTTCTGGTATGGAATGGATATGATGAATGCTGAGAAGCCCATGATTCTGTGATATGTCAAACCTTAAATACTGGGGGCTGCCTATACTGGAGCTGTGCTGTATGGCCCCTGTGAGTTGATCATTAAATTTTCAATGAGAGCATTTGCATTTTGGAAATCAGCAAGCACTAAAAGCAAGGGCTTAACATATTGTTTTGTCTAAGAAAGTGAAGGATAAAATGTTAATAATGCAGATTAAACTTAAAAGTGTGTCAATCATCCTTCCCTTCCTCTCCCTAGAAATCTAATAGTTAAATATTTACCAGCACACCCTTGGTGAGTACAGTTACCATCCTATGCTCATAAATATTTGCAAAAGAACACTACTCTAGAAATTTGAAGACATAATTCGGTATCTAGCGAATATTTTATGTTAAGATAATCTTGGATGTAAACCTAGTTGATTTGATTAAAAGGAATTGTTACAATCAAATTAAAGTGGAAAAGACAAGGCCATCTATGCCAACAGCCATTAGGATAAGCTAGAGAGCATAGTGTACAGGGTCTAGAGTCAGAAAGACCTGAGTTCAAAGCTACCTCAAACACTTACTAGATGTGTGACCCTAGGCAAGTCACTTTACCAGTCTGGTCCAATTTCCTCACCTGTTAAATGGGGATAATGATAGCACCTACCTACCAGGATTGTTGTGTGAATCAAATGAGATAATATTTGTAACATACTTAGCATAGTACTTGGCCCATAGTGAATGCTACATAAATATTACCTATTTTTATCAGAAGTATTTAATGATAGAAATATCATAGACAGAAAAGAAACTCTCTGTCTTCTTTAAATCTACATCAAAGTATATATCTCACTATTTGTTTTCCAGGAAAATGAAAACAGAATTCAAAAAACAGTTTTGTGGGTGGTGTAATAGAAAGAACACTGGATTTGGAATCTGAGGGCCCCATTTCTAATGCCAGCTTTGGTGCCAAATCACGTTTCTCTCTGGGCCTCAGTTTTCCTATCCATGGATAGGGAGTTGAAGTTGCTTTTGCCTTTTCCAGCTCTAAGTGCCCTGAGATGGTGATCAGGATAGCAAGCTGAAGTGAGGAAGGGGGATGTGCTGAAAATCTGTGACCTTATTCATGCCACTGGTATTATGATGGATAATATGTTATGAAATAGTGGGTGGCAAATTATGAAGCAATTGCATTAAAAGCAAACAGAACTCTGACCTGAGTGCATTCTTCAAGAGCAAAAAAAAAAAGTAGATCAATGACAAAGATGAGAAGCAAAACCAACCGAGAATGAAAGAGAGCATTCATTTTCAAGATTAACCAACCCTCCCAGATATTGCCACCCAGCCTAGGATGCAATAATTCTGTGTTCAGCATCTATTGCTATTTTATGAATAAAATGAATTTTCATATATGGATTACCTCTTCTCTTTTAAATATGTGATAATCAGGGGAGTATTTTCTTCAGTAAAATCCCATAGTAGTACTTTCAGTAAGCTTCATGAACCAGAAATGAAACTAAACTGAATCTTTTGATTTTTTGGTGGTAAGGGTGGAAACATTTCTAGACTGACTGATATTTTCCCTTTAAAACAGACTCTTTAGCAGTTACTACTTAATTTCCATATTAGCTTTAACAAAGGTTCTTTAGAATTCACAAATCAAATTACAAATCAAAGTAGACAACCTTTTTTTCATTAGGATACTTCCATTCCTCCTTCTCTTCCACTTGGTAAAATGTTACTCGAGGGCAGGCCTGGGACCTGCTGAGTGCTTTATACATAATGTTCATTTATAGGGCACTTGTGGAATTCATTTGGACTATAGATTATGGCTTAGTTCCCAAACCTTGTTTGAGAATAAACAGGTTTCTAAATAAACAGGTTTCGGCCACAATAGCCAGTCGGATGGATTGTCTGATGACATAGTCAATTCCTCAACAATTAGAATGACTAGAAAAATTTCCATTTTCATTGTACTTATATGAATACAGAAGTTTTTCCAGAAATCTGTTTTACATTAGAGCACTTAGCCCAGGTATCAAGATTAGAGTTCACTGGTAAGGAGTGAGAATTGATTAGGATTATGGTCAGTAGGCTATAAAACTGTGTATACCCTTTGACCTAGCAATATCAATAGTAGATCTGTATTCCAAAGAGATTTAAAAAAAAGGAAAAAGATCTAGTTGTACAAAAATATTTATAGTTTTTTTGTGGTAGCAAAGAATTAGAAATTGAGGGAATGCCGTTCCATTGGGGAATGACTGAACAAGTTGTGGTATATGATTGTGATGAAATATTATTGAAAGGACGAGCAGGATCCTTTCAGAAAAACCTGAGATTTATATGTGCTGATGCAAAGTGAAGTAAGCAGAACCAGAAGAAAGTTGTACAAAGTAAAAAAAGTATTGCAAAGATCATCAACTGTGAATGATTTAGTTAGACAATCAAGATAATGGTCCAAGAGAATTCCAAAAGGACCAATGATGAAAAATGCTAGTTTCTACCGGGAAGAGAACTGATCAACTCTGAGGGCAGGTTTAATACTTTTTTTCTTATTTTCATGTGTGTGTATGTGTGTGTGTGTGTGTGTGTGTGTGTGTGTGTTTTACAATATGACTAATATAGAAATATGTTTTGCATGATTTCACATATATAATGAATATTATATTGCTTCCCTTCTCTAAGAATTAGAGAAGGCTGAGAAGGAGAGAATTTGGAACACAATTTTTTTAAAATGAATTAATTTTTTTACAAGTAATTAAAAAAAAAGAAAAAAGGAGTGAGAACTGGGACCCTGGAACTGAAAGTGAAAGCTTGAGAATGGGTATGGTAGCAATAGGTCTCCTCTAAATGTTTTTCAGATGAAACTACTTCTGGAGGTCTTAGAAGATTTTCTTCAGTCTATCTTTGAACAAGAAAGACAAAACCATCCATGAAGAGGTTTCCTGGTACAGTGGGGAAGTGCAGAGGATTTAATCATGTGGTCTGGGTCCTAGTCCCACTTCTAACACATATTATTGATATATCTGTGGGTTAGGGACATCTCTTCTCAGAGGCTTGGATTCTTCTTCTAGAAAATAGAGAGACTAATGCCTTCCTTAATTACCTCCCAAGATGTGGGGAACATACGGCATTGTGAATTCTAGAAAAGGTAATTATTAGTACATCAGTCTATCGATAAACACTTGGAGATTTCTGGTCAAGATGGCTGTTAAAAAAGTAATGGAAGCCTCTGGCTCTGTCACATTTACTTCAGCAAAGATTGAAAAATGGCACCAGAGTGAATAACGATTAAGAAACACTAAGGAAAGAATCAGCAAACTTTCATGCAGGCAGGACTGAAAAAAAAAAGCAGAAACTTGAGAGACTCCTTTATCTGGGAAGTCTGAGTAAGTACAGGTACATCCAGAAGCCTGTAAGCACTCTGACCAGAGATACACTAGAGGCACCTGAAAACGGCAGTTTTACCTTCAACAGTGGGCAGAGGGTCCAGGGTAAGACAGGAAGCCTGCAATGCTCTTGGGGCAACAACACGGCTTATCACATTTAGTGCTCTGACTACTCTGACCAGTAGTTGACAAGATAATACTAATAACAACTAATATTCTTAAACAGAGGCATCAAGAAGTCACTAGCACTGGGTACTTCATGGGGCCTGAAATCTGTCCTGCCAGCATTCTGAGCATAGACACACAAGAGGAGATTAAAGCCAGTGGCAGGAACCCAGGAAGGCAATGTCAGGACCAAACAATGCCTGACCACCTGTTTAGGCTGGATCTAATTCAAGTCCATCTGGTATTTCATAATCAGGATGGAACTGAAATGAAACACTTTTAGGCCATATAACAATTAATAAAAGGAGACTTACTTAATTATGGCAGAAAGTGATATTCAACATTTACTTGAAAAAGAGGAGCATTTCCACCTCTGTGTTGGTCAAGCTGGCCCATTAGTTAGTAGCTTGAGGAAGTTGTTGACTCCTCAGCTGGTTTTTGTACTTAGGTCTTACAGTTATATCAGCAGTTTAGGCATTACTCCTTTTGGCCTAGTATATCTTAGGAAAGATATCAATGGGCTGTAAGAAAAAAGGAGTAAGTATAGTCTATGTGGGCAGGACCTTAAGCAACTCTTTCTACCAGAGTCTACCCTTTGGTGGCAAGATCTTGTGGATGCTAGAATTCTATTAGAGGCAGTACTGGAGAACTAAAGGATCTCAAATCAAAATAAAAACAACAAACCAAAAACCAAACAATTCAACAGCTTCTTGAGGTAGAAACGCAATATGCAGGAGAATGAAGACTAGAAATCCCATGAATTGCTTCTACCTTTGGAAAAACTGAATTCTGAATCTTAAAAATTTAGGTCATGTTGTGAGTAAGGCCAAATTTTTGAAACTCAAGTGCAATACTCCTTATTTTTTCCTGGTCTTTGCATATGTTGCCTGACTCAGTTTCCTCATCTATCCAATGGAAATAATAATAGTACTTATCTCTAAGAGATGTTATAAAAATAAAATAAGATAGTATTTGTGAAGAGCTTTGCAAATCTTCCAAGCGCTACATAAATGTTAGCTCTATCATTAGAGAAATATTTTAGTTAGTTGGTGTTTGTCAAATTCAGAATAAGAAAACACACAAAAATATTAATATTAAAAATCAAGTTTAGAAATAAAATAGGATTCAAAATTGTAGGTTCTACTTTGGTCTACAGTATGTAAAGAGATGATATGAAATTCCACAAATACTAAGATGAGAACATTCTCATATAACAGTCCTTTGAATGTGGCCAGTTGGTATTTCATGAGTATTTTTTCTCTTCCAGGAAAAAAATGAAACAATCAAACAAAAATAACATTTTTATACCACCCCTCTTCCAAAAGGGCACTCTAATAATGAAAAATCCACTTCAATAAAGCATAATGTGTACATCGAAACATTGGGGCATCTAGGTGGCCAGGTGGGTAGAGTGTGGGAACTGGAGTCAAGAGAGACTCATCTTCCTGAGTTTAAATTTGGCCTCAAATATCACTTACTAGCTATGTGTGACCCTGGGCAAATCACTTAACCCTCTGTGATTCAGTTTCTTCAAACTGGGAAATGAACTGGAGAAGGAAACGTCAAACCAAGCCTGTATCTTTGCCAAGAAAACCGCAAATGGGCTCACAAAGAATCAGACACAGCTGAAAAGCAGCGGACCATTGTAAGGGGTCTTCCTTGATCTACTTACAACTTTCTACCACAGTGATTTCCTTGAAGACAGATCATGGAAACAAAACCAAAAGAAAAAATTAATTTCCCCAATCACCAAGATGTTCCCAGAAGTCACCTTTCCTTTGCTACCGGAGAGAGATTTGGGTGAGGTTTCTCTCTTAGATAAAAGTTTGTCACCTGACTCTGCTCTTTTTTACTGGAGTTTTCACCTGAACATTCACTGCTTACACAAGTAGAGTTGCTCAGTGTTTCTTCCTCAGGCCTATCCTATCATTATGTGTTATATGTATCTTGTTCAGGAATTGGAAACAGAGTGTAGTGAAATAGAAGGAAAACTGGATTTGAAGGTAGAAGCCTGGGTTCAAATCCTATTTCTGTTCTTTTGATCAAATCACTTGACCTCTATGGGTCTCATGTTCCTCATGTGTAAGAAGAAAAACCTTGAGGCATGGGGAGGACAGAGGACTGCCTTTGTGACTTGCACACTTCAGTTTCCCCATTAGAAAAAATGAAGGAGTTGGATGGATTGGGTAACTTCAAAGGACCCTTTGAAACTTTCTTAGGAAAATGATGAGCTGGCTAGCACCAGAAATTATTTGGGGGAAGATTATATTATTTGATAAAAACTGCTAGAACAAATGCAGATCAATTTGATACACATTGAACTTAGACTAATGTCTTATACCTCACTCAAAATAAGGTAAGATTTGAACTTAATGGAGAGTCTCTGGTCAGATCAATCCTTTGATTACAAAGCCTAGCCACTCTAGGATAGCTAGATGGTGTGGTGTAGAGAGCATGGAACATGGAGTCGGAAAGATCTGAGTTCAAATATGGCATCAGATACTTACTAGGTGTGTGGCTCTGGGGAAGTTACTTTACCTCTGTTTGCCAAGTAAATCCTATAGTCACGAAGAGTGAGACATGACTGAGTTAACAAGAAGAAATGATGCTTGTGAAGTCGATAGAGGGGAGTCACGGAAAGACTTATACAAGATAAAATGAACTAGGGAAACAACATACACAATGACTGCAGCAATGCAAATGAAAAGAACAAGAATCAAAATTTAAAATAAACTGAATGCTATATAATTATAATGGCGAAGCTTAAGTCTCTTTTTCTTGCAGAGACAAGGCACCCTCTATATGGAACAATTTCTATGCTATCAGACTTGATTGATTTCTTGATTAAATGAACTATTGTTACTTTTTTTATCGTCATCATCAACACTTTATTACTAGTACTAATCAATACATGATAGCATTTCATGTTGTTTTAAGGTTTGCAAAGCACTTTATATATGCTAACTCAGTTGCTTCCCTCAGACATCTGTGAAGTATTATCATTCCCATTTTATAGATGATGAAATTAAACCATGTCACATCACAATCCTATGACTCCTTGAACTTTTTAATGTGATTACTTAAGTAAGACTAAAGTGGGAGTACTGTAGATTGTCAAAGATATTACTGTCTTGGGGCAAGTGAGTGTGCATCCCAAATGCAAGTTCAAGATTTGAAGAGATTGAATCAGAGTCAATAATAAAACTCTCTCTCTCTCTCTCTCTCTCAAAAACCCCCACAAAACACCCTTTTGTAAAAAAAAAAATCAAGAGCAGGGCATTTGCTGAGAAGTGAAGCTTTCCAAATCCATAACCTCAAGAATTCACTCAATCTATCCTCCTTATGGGTCTTATTTCCATGACTAGGGGCTACTGATATAGCGTAAATCATTAATGCCATATGGGTTAGACATCACCTTAGGGTCCAAGAAATGAATAATACCTAAGTCACATGTGGAAGAAGAAGAGGGGCTATGGATCAGATATGCATTTTTGCTTTAATTTGCCCCTCCTCTCTGTCCATAGATGCTTTGTGTGCTGCAATGGGAACTACTTTCTAAAGTGGTATTTGCATAGGACAGTGAAACAGATAAGAAGAAAGAGGAGCTTGGGAGGAGAGATCTTTGAAAGGAACTACACTACTAATCCAGGCACAGAAAAAGGACTCTCACACATAGTTAAGAAGCAACATTGCCTTTCACCTCCTTTTATACCTCTCTCCTCACTCTGATTATCCTAAATGCGCCATAACATGAGCCATCTGGCTTCCCTAAGAACTCAGGAGTACACATGCGTAAACCTATCAACACACACTTACAGGAAACAAGACAAGCATTTATTATGTGCCAATTCTGATAGGTACTGGCATACAAACGTAAATATAAAACAACCCCTGAATCCAAATAGTCTACATTCAACTAAGGGAAGGGAAACAAAATTTGACACCATCTTGAATAATGAAAATTCTATTATTATATGTACAATATCATATATGTATGTGTATGTACATGCATGTATACAGATATTCATATACACACATAAAGTTAATATAAGATCATTTTAGGGAAGAAAGGACTAGTAATTAGGGGAAATCAGAAAAAGCCTATAGAAAGCAATACTTTGCTGTACTTTGAAAGAAACTAAGATGTAGAGGTCAGAAAAGGTACATTTCAGGTATGGGACAGCATAGAATGAATGAATGAAAACACATTCATTAAACGTGCTTAAGATTGTGTGGAAGTAATATAGGTTGTACGAAGCATTCTGTTAAATACTGAGAATACAGATAGAGAAGCAGGGCAGTTGCTCTTCTCAAGGAGATCATGTCCTAATCAAAAGAGACAACACGTATAGTAAGTTTCAGCTGTAAGTCAGATGACAAGTCCCTGGGTACAACAGAAAAGTAGATGGCAAGGAATCTTCTTTAATGTTATTTACCCTGATAAAATCAAATCTATTTCTGATCTTGAACAACGAATTTTGATATAACTAAATCTGATATATAATGTGTGATGTTGTTTAAGTTACTTCTAAAATACCATTATTTGCAATAAATCTAATTTATAGAGATTTATGTGTGTTTTATCTCTTCTACTGGGTGAGAAGACCTTTTCTTGATGTTTTCTATTCATCCTCCCATCAGAAGTCAAATTTATATTTCTAATGCATAGATGTGACTATCACTCAAATGCTCTGTATCACTCCAGAAACTACAGTAACTCTTCATTAACTTGTAAGATATAAAAATAACTCTTTATTTGGCATTTACATCCCTTCACAACCTATGTATCATATAATTTTATCTTATGTACTCTAAACAGTTGTCCATATGCAAGATTCCATATTCTATCTCTGCATCATTGTGTAGGCTTTTTCACCATACTGGAAATGTGCTCTTATCTCATTGTTGCATCTTCCAGCCCACATCTCTTTTAAAGACTCCATGCAACTCGATCTTTCTATATGAAGTCTTTCTTCATCTCTCCAGAGATCTTACCCTGAGAAAATACCTTTATATACCTTCTATGTATTTTATATTGACAACGAATATGTTTCTACCCTCAACAAGAGTAGATATATTCTTTGATGAAAGATTTTTCTTTGTTTTTTATGTATCATCAGCACTTAGCCCAATGACTTGTACATACTATGATCTTGTGGAATTGAATTCTTTTTTTGGCATTACAATTGTAAACTTTTAGAATAAAGGATTATTAGCATTTTGTCTAAAACTCAAATTGAGAATCCTTGTGGAATAAATGAGTACTTAAAAAATCTATCTATATCCTCTCCTCCTGGAAATCTAAAGTGTTTAATAGTCACGGTTTGTTATTATTGTTCCTGGCAATTAAGTGTCAATTTAAAACATTAAGATTCTGGATACAATTTTAAAATAGACAATCTAGCTTTAATAATTAGATTTGCTCTTTAGAGAGACACAAAGAGCTGAGTTGATTTCCCTCTTAGAAATGTCTTGATTCATCCAATTATCTTTAAATAATTTTATTACATTTTTACCACACATAAAATATCTTCATTTATGTATATGCAGAATAATTTTCCTGATTTTTATATGTGTGTGAGCATCTGTATGTGTGTACACAGCCTATATCTTTGGGAATAATTTTTTTTTGAGCTGATGCATGACTGTCCCCAAATGAGATAAACGTAGAATAGGTGTTAAAATACATAAAGTCAAATTCAAGATAAATGATCAGTTTATTGCCCAACTCTGTAGGTTTTAGTCAAAAACAGACTAGTCAGAATCACAAGATTTAAGGACCAGAAAGTGGCCATTAGTGCAACACACACAAAAGAATTCTCATTATAAATATACACTATAAAAAAATAAAGACCGGTGAGATGTAACAACAATTAGACATTATTGTGTATGCATACATGTGTGTGTCTGTCGATATACATTATACATTGCATTTTATATTTATGTATCAATATATATGTACATGTGTATTAATATACATGATATATACGTATACATATATAGAAATAATTAATTAATTTACATGTATTTAAATTTACAAGTCTACTTTTTATGACATTTAATTTTATATTACTAAAACAAATTATCTGGAAACCTTTATCACATTTTCCTTTCTAAGGGTGTCTTTTCTTTAACAGTCTAGATTCTCACCTTATGCAAATCAAGTACACATTTTCATTAGAGCAATTATCTAATTAATTGGTCTGTTGTGAATTCTAGCCTTTGGGAAGTACCTTTTGGATTTCATAGGATAAATAGCAATTTCAACTCGACAGTTGATTTTAGGGTAAGATTATGATGGGACACAATTCTCTCATTAGAGAATATAGAAAAAGTCCTACTTAGGTGGTTACAGATTGCTTTGGCAACTTTAATTATATTTATACTATTAATTCCCCATAGAAGTTGAGATGATGGCTATTATCTGTTCTGGCTCATCGTTACAATGCTTCCCAGTTAGAAACTTAATGAATTAATGTCATAGAAAATGATAAATTTTACTTCCTATTTTTCAACATTTAAGTGACCAATTTATTGACTACAATTCTTAAAATATTCACAAGAATTGTCTGTCATACAATAGGAAAACATGCACATGGTCACAAATGACTAAAGTACCTTAGATGAAAAGGGTGGTGTGCTTTTAAAGAACTTTAAATCTTGTTTGAGGTTACTGTTCTCCTTGGTAATAGGATTACTATAGCACTAAACTGATACATTAATTTTGGAAGTTCCAAATATTTTACTATGTTGAAACATAAAGCATATCAATGGTGATTATTTTTGTATTTAAGTTACTCTTTTTATCTATATATCATTTCTATTAATAACTTTGGCTTCCAGAATAAATGACTTCAGGCACAATGAAGGTATGTCCATGGAAGATGGTTGATAAAGCTGGGTTTTTGTCTCTCCAAGTCCCTGGTAGTATTTCAAAAGCCCAAGATTTGTTATTGTGACTTAAGTTGACTTGATATCATTGCTACCATATTGTCCTGACTTTTAAATTTCATAGCTTGTTGGATATAAGGACTACACTTTCTTCTTATACACAGTATATAGATAAGTGTATACACATACTCACAGACACTAAAAATAGCTAAAATTATACTGTATCAGTATTAAAGACACTGAGGGACAAATTTCACTCCTGTTCATGTTCTTTATTTTTCTAATCCTTTCTTTTAATCTTTTACCCTCTCCCTTGCCATTCCCTATTCTTAGTGCAATCTGATTACAGCATACTCTTTCTGTGGCTCTACATTGATATATTAAGCAACCTTTAAATGAATATATTCCCACATACTAATAATGCTGAATGCCCCCATACTAATATTGGATGCTTGGTCTATTGCGGAGCATTGTGGATTATTTGATCCTACATTTTGTTTAAAATAATATTTCTAAGAAATAAGTTAACTAGAGTTAGAGTAAAAAATATAAAAAGGAAATCTTGCCAAATGAGGGGCTAACATCACAGCTAATCTTGGTAACCCCTCCCCCCAAAAAGGAATATGGAAAATACATGCATTTAACTAGATATCCAGAGTGATTAAATATATTTTACACACATGAATAGCTAAAGTATAAAAATTAATGTAGAGTAATATTCATTTTTTTTCTTTGAAGTATGTGATATGTAAATTCATTGTTCACTTAAATATTTTTCTTTGTTTGAATATAAGCAAGAAGTATTTAAATTTACAGGAAATAAAATACAGAAAGACAAAATAAATTTCCAGTAATCACCCTATGAAGTGGGGGTACAGGCTAGGATTTCTCCTTGGTTCTCATCACACTTTATTTATCTCTACATATGTATAGCATGCCTCAACCCCCTACCCATGTACTGTAAGGTCCTTTCATTCAGGGAATCTCTTGCTAACAAATATGAATTTATTTGGATTTTTGAAATAAACAGAAATAAGTTAAAAAACAAACATGTGATTCAAATAATCAGTCTTGCTCCCTTACATGATACCTAATAGTTTTTACTGATCTTTTCTCCTTCATGTGCCAACTAGCTATTTTAATATCTTGCAGAAAAAGATTTCTGACTACAAATAACAAAAAAAGAGAGAGAACAGAAAAACAACCACCTTTTACTTGTCTTCTCTAGAACAGATGGCTAGTTTGGATTTATGATTCCCAAATGATAAACAGGTATTTTCAGTAGATATTTGGTCTTAAAGACTAGGTATAGTGCTTGATTCAGAACACATTGTTGGTTTCCATGTCAATCAGGAAACAAAGTGAAACTAAATATACTACATTATTTCCCTCAAAAGGTGAGAGAGAAGAATATCGAGCCAAGTAAAAAAATGTTAGGTTTTCAATCTCAGAAGATATTTTCTATTTTCATTCACAATTTGAGGAAAATAAAAGTTCTCAGGAATTGTTTAATGTTTTTGTGTCCTTGTTAAGTTTGCTTTTTGGAAGAAGGTTGTTTAGAAGAGGACTGATGTTTGGAATGTAGACTTAGTTTAGAGTTAGATAGATTTTCTTGGAGGAAATTTCTAAGTAACTTCCAAGGGTCACCTAATTTAGAAAAAAAAAATATAAATATATATATATATATATATATATATATATATATATATATATATATATATCCTCAGTATTAGAAGTAATCCGTCTTGTATAATCAAATATCCCTTTCCTTCATGAAGAAATTATCTCATATCTTTCAATTAAATTTCCAGTAATGTGGGAATGCATGCAATAGATGGGGAGGTTAAGTCTTTAAGAATGATAAGAACTGTAATAAGTGGTAGTGTGATACCAGTCCAGGCATGAGTAATGGTAATACTGTGAAGAGAAAATGGAGGCAGGAAGGTATAGGAAAAGATCAGGGGTCAGCAAATTAGTCTAGTTCAACTGAAACTTGGAGCCACATGATATGAACCTGTTTGTAAATAAGGATGGGAAGGTACAAAAATTATTGAGATCTTTTGAGTATAAGTTTAATATATTTAGATGTATATGAGAATGGACTACTTTTTGGAGGTGTGGATACCCTTTAAAATTACAAATCACTTATAAATATGGGATAGATAAATGGATATTTAATGCAAGGCACTGAAAAAACAAGCCTATTGGTAATGTCCATGTTCTAAACCTAGACTATTTACAGACAGTTCTGGGAGATTTTATGCATCTGATGGAAATCTGGAGAAGCATTCTAATGTTTGTTTTCTCCTTAATTAAGGCTACTTCTCTGCATTTAAGACTGTGGCTATATCCGCCATGAAAGAATTATTACAAAACTGTTCCAATCACAGTTTTTCCTTGTACTGAACAGCTGCAAGCTTCTTAGCCTAGGATGCAATTGACAAGGGGAGCCCCTACAATGTTTCTTCCCCTCAATGTATGGAATCATTTAAGTCTGATAACATACCCCCTTCCACCTGGCCCAAGTTAGTTTGTAGTAAGCTATAATCAGATCATTTATACAAATAAAATTTGTTGTTTTTACTTCTGGAAGTAAGAAATGAAAGTTCAACACCAAACATAACCGATGAAAAAGGCAGTGGTTTGTGTTTTGGGAAAATTAGAATATTCCATACTTAACTGAATTCTCCAGTTGTGATTAAAGGTTAAATTGACTGGCCGGTCAATTTCTAAAACCCCTTGTCTCATTTAAAAATGACAAATGAATAGCCAATACAAATTGTAAGAAGCTGAAGTGGGAAACAATGCAAGTAATATCTTTCTACTTAAAAAAATAACTAAACACCATAAGTAAAATGAAAGAAAATAAGTAAGTGCTAACTTATGAATGGGACAAATTCCAGGAATCCATTCATAGTTCAGTTACTTAGGATCCACATTAATGTGTTATAAATGGTGGTGAGGTTCTCAGAACAGCTCATAAAAGCCTTTTGAACCCACAATGTACCTTAAGCAGAAGATGAATAGCATTTTACTATTTACTAGTATGAGGCATTACTGTTAGCATTCTTTTTTTAACACCGAAGAAACTGAGATGGAAAGAGGTTAAGTGACTTTCACAGAGTCACACAGTATTTGGAACAAGATTTGAACTCAAGTCTTCCTGACAGAAGGTCTAGTGCTCTATCAACTTTGTCATCAAGCTATAAGGTATAGGGCCTGTATCTGGCACTGCCAATAAATACCTATACTGAGAGTTTACATACTGTTGCATGTAATGTAAGGAAACTGAGTAGTGACCCTAAATATCACATTTGGACACAAATTGTTCTAACTTGGATATTGTGGAAGGACCAGGTCAGGAGGCCAAGGTTTAGGAAGAATTGACAATATATGATTGTATGATCCAGCAGAAAGTCCAAGTCACAGTTTTTGTAAAGGCTCAAGCTTTCCAAAGTATGGTTGATGAGGGTGATCTGGAGGCAGAAGACTCAGAGTTGAATTATGGATCAAATTACAAATTCATTGAGAAGCTCAAAAAACAAAGCTTTGAAATCTTGACTGAAACCATTAAGACCCTTTTAATTGAATGCAAAATTTGGTCTTTTTAACTTTAGTCCTAAGACAACTGTTCCATCTAACTTCTCTCCTGTCCAAAGCATCCATCATTTACCAAATACCTAGATTAGTAGTCAGTCAACCAGTATCTACTATGTGCTGGCCACTATGCTAAGGACTGGGGATACAAAGAAAGGCAAAAACAGTCTCTGCGTTTGAGTTCACACTTTAATGGAGGAGATAATGAGTACATCACAATATTGTTGTTGAGTTGTGTCAGTTGTGTCTGACTCTTTGTGATCCTATGGAGTAGTTTGCCATTTCATTCTCTAGTTCATTTTACAGATTAGGAAATTATATACAATTATGTACAAACAGGATATATGGAGAAGAAATTGGAGGTAATCCACAGAGGGAAAGAATTTAACTTACAGGATATTAGGAAAGGTTGGATTTTAACTAGGACTTGAAAGAAGGTAGAGAAAGGAAGAGATGAATATGGGGAGAGAGAGCGTGAGGATAGCCAATAAAAATGCTTGGGTTTGGTGTTTGGAATGTGTAATTCAAGGAATAGCAAGGAGGCCAGTGTCACTGAGGAGGGCTTATGAAGGGCCTTGAATACCAAATGGAGGATGTTATATTTGATCTCAGATGTGATATGTCAATGGATTTTGAGAGTGGGGGGTGGAGTTTGACAGGTCAGATCAGATCAGTGTGACAGCTGAGAGGAAGATGACCTAGAATGGAGAAAGATGTGGTGAGAAGAACAGCCAGAAAGCTCTTGCAATAGTCCAGCCATGAGGTGATGAAAACAAGCACCAGAGCTATTGCAGTTTGTCAGAGGAGGCATGAGGGCATATTCAAGGGGTATTAAAAAGCTAAAATCAACAGGCTTCGGTGACAGAATGGATAAGGTAGTGGGGGGAAAGTTAATGGCAGTTTTACAAAGTAGACTTTCCTGCTGTTCATTCATAGTTAAGGGTTGTAAATCAAGAATTCAAGACTCAAACACTGCCCTTATACATAGTAGAATTATTAATTCTCACTTTGAAAGGAAATGAAATATAGACAGAGTTGAAATGTCAATAATGTAATATATACAGTAAAAATATAGAAACAGGCATAATTTTGTAACTTGAAAGGTGGCCATTTAATGGGACAAAACTATACTGACTTATTTATTTGATCATAAATTCAATGTACATCATTGTCTTAATACAATGTAAAATTGCATCCAAATTCCCTATGGATGATATGCTTTATTGTTCTATAGATATAATTGTTATGTTTGTCCTTCATTTTTGATGAGGACCATGACATCAAGATGATGACATGACTTGTAGTAAATATAATATAGAGATGGATGGAACTACTATATGTTCAGTATTCTCTAATGTCAATGGAAAATGAATTTTAAATGGAAGCACTAAATGTTCTTAAGTGATTTCCAGGCAGGTTCTTAAGTCAGTGTTAAGTACTGTATCAATATTAAGTGTTAGGTTCATCAGATATTTAGAATGTAGGCTCTTTTGGCAAAAGATCAATAATATTATCCAACATACGTAAATGTCAATATTCTGATAATGACCTTCAAAAACAAACTATGATGATATAAGTATGCTGCCTTTGTAT
Organism: Potorous gilbertii; assembly: GCA_028658325.1. NCBI lineage: Eukaryota > Metazoa > Chordata > Mammalia > Diprotodontia > Potoroidae > Potorous > Potorous gilbertii. The sequence goes on from CM053771.1 coordinate 428,012,400, forward strand.
TTCTCTGATTTCAATATTTCATAATTAGCACCAACTGATAAATTTCTTCAGAAATGTACTGTTGCTATTGCAGTTTGTCAGAGGAGGCATGAGGGCATATTCCCACACATATCCACTTTCACCCTACCTACTCCTCTCTCCACCCAAGTAATATTAAGGTATTGGCTATGTTCAATAGGATAAAGGCTTTCTTCTCATCTGAAAACTAAAGGAAACAATTGATGTCTCACAGAGTCATTAGCTCCCTCTTGTCCAATTCTATCTTTTATGGAATTACTTTCATCAATGAGCTATTGTAACTCCTTTTCTTTGGGCAATTCTGCTTTTTAAGAAGTTTTTTTCTTCAGTGAATTTTTGTACCTTCTTTTCCATTTGGCCTATTTTGCTTTCTAATCAGTTGTCTAACTCCCTTGTCATGTTCGCACTAAGAGATCCCAAATATGCTGCTGCCACCACTATAGTAATACCTTCTAAGACCCAAATCTGGTGTTTCTGCCATGTGTCAGATTGGGACATATGTGTAATGGTAATTTAAATAGGAAGATATGTCCCATTCGTTAATAGGCCCATGTGACCTGCCTGGATCACAGGGAAGTCTGAGTCACATGAAGCCTGTGATAGGAGAAGTTTGCAAAGCAGGAAGGGTAGAACAAGAAGAGGCAGAGCTGGAACAGAAGGAAGTCAGTCATGAGAGTGAAAGGGCTTGTTTGTGATTTTGCTTAATGGAGCCTGTTTGTAATTTGTTTAATGGAGCTGGTTGGGGGAAACCTACCGGGGTGAAGGCTTGAGGATAATGTTGTCCTCTGCATTGTTATTGTGTATAAATTTTTGTTACTAAAATGAATTTGGCTTTCTGGAGTTTGAAAAAATGTTTTGGTTCTGTCTTCCATATGGAGAGTTTGTTGTATTTTGTGATTTAGAATTGTGAAGGGATATTCATGGCCACCACTGGCATGGTGAATATTGCACTGGCACTACACCATGACACAGATCTCTCCTGCTAGTCTAGGTTGTCTTAGGCCACAAAAATGTCTTTCCATGACCTTTTGTTGGTTCAGCAAACTCAAAATTCAATATGAGAAGTTATTTTAAAGTTATTTGGAAAGGAATATTTGGAAAATTCAGTTGGTTTGCTGCTTCTAATCTGCCATCTTGACTCCCCACCTAGGAATTTTTAGTTTAAAGGGTCAAGGAAGTTATTAGTAAAAGCACTGACCAGAGCAAGATTCACCAACATGAAGTATCTTTTGCTGAATATTTTCAAGATTAGTTTGAAAATTCAAACATTCTTCCACTGGAAAAGGAAGCTATGGTGAGTGAAAGGCAATCAGACTTAAATATGTCACCTTGATGTTTTGTGGGTTAGTGGAAAGTCACTGCAATCAACTCATTTTAGATACAAAATGCCATTTGGCATTGTCTGAGAAAATTTAAACCTGATCTTCATAGCTGATCTGAAAGTTTCCAGGATGTAAGCAAGTGATTTTATTTGAGAGCTTACAGTCTCTAGTCCTGAATATTTTATTCTCAAAAAGACAGGGAGTATAATCATAATTTGAATTGATTTCTAAAGTCTATTGGAACAAGACCTTACAAGTTACCTTTTTCTTTCCAATTTACAAGAATTCTGGAGGAAGTTTGAATCTACAGCATCTTCATTGTGGGTGATTCATGCTGAATACTAACAACTTCACACTTCACACTTTCAGTCCAAAAAAAAAAAAGAGAAAGAAAGGCAGCCCAAGATTTTGGAAGGTCAATAGATACTCATTTCAAGTTACAATAAGAAAAAGAGATTTCAGGCATGGTTAGGGGAGGAAATGGACAGCTAAAATCTGCCAAAGGATAACTTGATCAATTTTTTTTTGCTCAACCTTCTCCCCTTTCCTTTATTACAATTTTTTTTAATTGGAGAAATTAATAAAGATAGATAGTTGCCTGGTAGGGGATCCTTTTCCAACAAGAAGGAGGAGAAAGAAAAGTGTGAAATTTGGCTGATACACAGACTTTTGTGTCTGTTCTGAAAAAGCATGAGCCAATTTACAGATAAACAATCACAGTTCTTAAAGCAATTATACTAGATATAAGATCATAGATTTCAGATGGCATGTATTTCTTTATTTTAGTGGGTTCAAGAAATGGGTTAGGAAATGGACTATTTTTTTTTGGTTAGGAGAGGTCATGTAAAAACAAATGATAAAATGTACTTAATCTACATCCAATCTAATGAGTATGTAATATGTGCTTCATGAATAATATCCCTGGTAAGGCATATGTCTTTTTCATCCTTGTTTTTCTTCTATAGGAAAAAGGTACCTTCTATTCTAAATATGCCCATTCACACTGTCACAAGCACATCTCAGGCTTATTCTCTCCTCTGTCAGTTGACTTACATGAAACAAGTTCTTTCTCCTTACTACCAGTCCAAATTCTATACCTGATGTCAACTTTACTTCAGAGGATTGGGGGTTTTCAACAACCCCTGCTAAAGCTAACACATTATTTGCAGACACTTAAGGAAGTTGGTATCAGGAACATGTAGCTTGGCAGGCCAAAAGAGTTAGCTACTTTTAAGCTTGGATACATCAGTAGTAGAAGTTATTCACCCCTCTCTACATTTTCTTGCTTCTAAAAAATGTTTTATTTATGTCTTTTGAATGTTTGGGATATAGGCTCTCTCTAAAACAAAACAAAACTAGAACTGAACTTGTGATTGGAAAAACAGCTCAATAAACATTCAATATTATGACTTCATCTAACAATATAAACATCATTCTGCAACCATAGTCACTCACTTCTTCTATGAGAAAGGTGAGGGAATGTGTTTTATTATGTCCTCCAGGACAAAGATTATATAAGTTTTTACCAATAGAAGAGTGCACATCTTGATGATTTTCTAATTTCCAAACATAATCAGTGTGATACACAATATAAAAACTAGAACAGAATAAAACTTCAAGTGAAGTTCTCTGGCCATTAAATAACTAAAACAGAAATGATTAGATAAAACTGATTCCTTAATCTTCCCTAACCATCTTTCTTGAACTTCAGATGAAAGCTGTGTCAATGCCTGTTCAAAGCACATAGGCCAGCAGCTTACAAATTTTTTGGAAACAGAATGTTCTGTAACACTAGGATTCAGTCCAAGGGACACACTTGAGGACCTAGAGGGCCATATGTGGCCTCAAGGCCACAGGTGCCCCACTTCTGCCTTAGTTCCTCCATAAACTTCTATAGTTTCTGGCCAAACATTTCAGGAAAGACCCAGATAATTTTTCATTTCTAAACAATTTAATACATTGTTAAATCAAAAAGTACCATTTTTTTAAACCGTGCCCTATAATGACACCTTCCATCTTTCAAGATCTCATTCAACTCATTTCTTCCTTTAACATCTCCGTCAACTACCTCACTCTCTCAATACTTTTAACTTCTGTTGCTAACGTAAGAGGAGTCTCATTACCTGGAATTTCTGAATTTGTCATCAAAGACAACTATTTTTCCTTCCTTGGAACTCTTACAGCATATTGTTTGTATCTCTCTTCTGACTTGGGTTTATATATTTTTATAGTTATACTTGAGTAACTCTCTTAGAGAGATAACGATCTAAGACTATAAACAAGTGAAGATCTCCAGTGGTAGAGGATACATTTTGACAGGGGCTTTTTCTACTATTAAACCACCTGGTTTGGTCTCTTTCATATAAACATGCATACATACATGCATACATGCATACATACACAGACATACATTACTTGAACATATCCGTAGTCAGAATAATCCTGGATCAGGACATCAGAACACCTTAATTTGAATTTTAAATTTGTTCATTATTTGCAATTCATTTTACCTTTTGGAGATTTGGCTTCCTCATTTATAAAATTAGGTCTCAGTTCAATGATATCTCATGTTCCTTCTATCGCCAATTTTCAGTGATTATATAAGCATTGTAATTTTCACCTTGAGAGTAGGACTCAACTATTTATATTTGTTTCAGCAACTAAAATGATGCTCTACCTACAGGAGGCATTTAATCACTGTTTTAAAAAATTAAATGCATGCTGCCTTATAATGCTAATTAACTACTTTTATGTATGCTAGTCTATTTTTTTACCTAGAGAATAGGTTATTTAAGAGTAAAGAATAATTTTTATATTCATTTTGTATCTCCTACTGTCTATCACACTGTGATTGCGAACTCCTTGAAAGCTGACATTGTCTTTTACTGTTTTTTGTATCCCCAGTATTTAGCGCAGAGCTTGGTTCATAGTAGGTACTTAATACATATTGATGGAGGGGCAGAGTTAAATGGCAGAGTAAAAGCCAAGGTTAGGCTCTCCCTCAGATTCCTCCAAATTCTAATAAAAATGAATCTAAACAAATTCTAGAGTAGCAAAACACACAAAGTAACAGAGTAAAACAATTTCCAGCCTAAGACAATCTGGAAAATCAACAGGGAAGGTCTTATTGCACTAGGCAGGGAGAGGAGTGCAAACCAATGCTGGCTCTACTGGCATAGACTGGACCTGCCAGGAAACCTGGAGCAGGTCTTAGGAGACTGAATTACTGTCAGTTGTTGCAGTTTCCAGACTTCTCAGTCAACAAATGCCAAAGACAACTTAGAAGGTCAATAGGAAAGGTTGGTTGCACATGCATGAGAGAGGAGTACACTCTAGCCCCAGCCCTGGGGCAGTGGTGGCAGCAGAGGCTGCTTCCACAGCTCTCAGTCCACAGATGGTGGGAGATTTGAGTGGATGTTCAGAAGATGATTGCAAGGATCTCTTTGGTAGTGCTGAGGGAGGATTCTCTTGCTTTGCCCATGCTTGGATCTGGGTCACAGTACTGGGTGGCCATCCTGGGGCAAGGAATAGCCCTGACATGGCGGAGTTTTGGGTAGTGGTGGAGAGGGAATCCTCTTCACAGTTCCAAGGCAGCACAGACTAGAGCACAGGCCAGTAGAGGAGTAACAGTTCTCCTTTGACCCTACCACCTTGGAAGAACTAAAAATTTACAGGTCCCCAGAAGTATCTCTGAAAACAGATGCACAAAACCCCTGGAGTTTGGGACTATACACCCTCCACACTGGAAACAGAGTCCTACCTTAACAAAGAATTAAAAAGTCAAGTAATTGAATAGGAAAATGAGCAAACACTTGAAAAAAACTCAGACCACAGAATCTTACTTTGGTGACAAAGATGAAATCATACAAGCAGAAGACAGCAAAGCTCCTTACATCCAAAGCCTTCAAGAAAAAAATATGAACTAGGAAATAAGATATACAGGTAATGGGGTATAGAAATCTTTCTTGCCCTACAGGAAAGAAGAAGAGAAGAGGAAGAGAGGGGGGTGATAGAAGGTAGGGCAGATTGGTGAAAGGAGCAATCACAGTGCATGCCATTTTGGTGTGGGAGGAGGGGAGAGTGGAAGAAAATTTGGAACTCAAAATCTTGTGGAAGTGAATGTTGAAAACTAAAAATAAACTAATAAAGAGAAAAAACATAGACTGATATAATAAACATTAAATAAATACCCTTTAATTGTTTCTTTCTGGTTAGATAAGACCAGGGTTTTTTCAGTAACTTACTAGACTAAAGTTATTTTATCACTGAGGGAAGTATGGGGTGGGGGATGGGGAATCACTGAAAGATCTCATAGTACAAGTTTTCTACAGCAGCTGATTCTCTCTATTCTAGGACCTGTCTCAGAAAGATCAGTCATGGGATGTTTATCCTAAAATGGTTTTTTACCCCTTCCCCATACAAATTATCTTTTTTATGATATATATGATGAAAATGGCAGATGTTACACTGTGAAGTTAATTTTTTCCTAACATGACAGTTTTTGAAGTGTTAGTCCTTTCCCTATCTCTTTTTGCATTACTTGCTCTGAATTTTCATGAGAAATTAAAAAAAAATCTGAGGTTATAAGAGGGCTAAACAAGCTGAAATTGCTAATTAAAAGAACTGGTGATTCTGACATTTTCATTTTTTAATCAATTAAGAAGAAAACAAAACACAAACAAAATTTGATAAGGCATTTCCAGTCAAAGGTTCATATGGTTTGAATATTACTTCTGCTACCATGTTTGCTTTCTTTTCAGTGTTTCTTTGAAGCTGTATTTTATAAGCTGTCACTAGAAACTTCAAAGAGTCATATAGAAGGATGCTATAGTGGTCATTGCTTAAACTTTTCCCTTTTCTTAATTTTTAAGAAAAGCCACCAAACCTGTTATAATGCTGAGAATAGCCAGGATGTCAGCTAACTTCCATTCTCATGGGTCTAAAGAATTTCCCAATTTCATGCTTGTCTGAATAGTGCTATTTAAAGTCAAGACAACTGGACTTACAAACAAAGAGTTGTCTTCATTTTTTTCAACCAATCTCAGCAATATACCCATGTATGAATTGTAGGAAACTTTGCATTTCTTCTTTTTTTAAGATTTAAATTTCTTTATTTATCTTCTTTTGTAATGGGAGAAATTCAACTCAAATGAAAGAACAGGAACACAAATACTGATTAATCCAAACTGAAAGACACATGGTGGAGGACAATGAGATAAGAAGGAAAGAGTATAAAAAGACAGAACTACTCCACACCTATCTTGATCAATTTCTCCACTACCAAGAATGATCTTCTGACTGAAAAGGTGGGAAGAAAAATGAGAAAAGACTAAACTCAAGCTCAGAATAAATAAAGGGATGCTGAGTACATCTAACTCCCCTCAATGAGTACACCTGACCTGCCTCAGATAAACTTTATTTAAGAATCTTTAAGCAGTTTGAAGCTTTACTTGATGATTTGTATTTAATGAATTAATATTTATTAAGTATATACAATTCTGTACAGCACTCTGCTAAGTCCTCAGCATAAAAGAACAAAAATGAAACATTTTCTATCTTCACAAAGCTTGCATGCAAATGGCATAGACACCACAAACATATTTAAATATATAGATACTATATATATATATATATATATATATATATATATATATATACATATAAAATGAATATGAAGAAGTTTGGAGAGTGAATGAAAATTATATGTGTAATTTAGGAGACCACTGGTAACTTTGGGGAGAATATTTTCAGCATCATAATGAAAAAAGAAACACAATTATTGGGCATTAGGAAGAGAATGAGAGTAGAGAAAGTTGAGGTACCAAGTAAGGCTCTTTTCCAAGAGGTTGGTAGAGAAAGGGGGAAAAACATATATAAGATAGCTGTCACTGGAGGGGGTGAAGGTAGAAACTATGTGAGGATTTTTATCAGGATGGGCATAATTATATCAAGTAAGAATTGTACTAATAGAGAGGGAGAGATTGAATATTAGTTATACAGAGGGGAATTTATGGGTGGGGTGATGTGCTAGAGAAGAAAGGAGGGAGTCAGATCAAGGGTATATGTAAAAGGGAGATTCTTGTTAAGTAAATGGTTACCTCTTCATGTGGGACTGAATAAATGGTGAGAGATGACATTAGAAAATTGGAAGACATGGAGAGAGGAGAGTTGTCAGCTGAGGCAGAAAGGAGAAGATCCATTTTGAGAGATTTGGGAAAAAATAAGTAGGGCAGATTTGGAGATGAGTTTAATGGAATAAATATATTTTAGAAAAGGTTACTATTGGAGAATTCTGTGAATCCCTTTTTGTCACAAACTTGCTTTTTTACTTAAAAAGTAAGAGGATTGGACTGGATAGCCTCTAATTTCCCATTTAGAGTTAAAATTACATGATTATAAAATTAGACATCGATTATGCTATTTCATTTTGGGAGAGGATAGGGAAATGAAGCTAGCAGAACTTGATGCAGAAAACCATACTGTAGCAAACATTATTAAAATCATGTGTCTAAATGTAAAAAAGAGAACTTTTAAGTTAATCATGTTGAAAGCGTCAAGATTATTGGGTATGAAGGGTTGGGTTCAAGTCTCAACTGGCAGATAAAATACTGCCTCTACCATCCTGGACATACCATCAATCTTTCAGTGCCCTCAATCAACTCTCTAAGACTATAACTTGAAAATAGTTTTAAATATACATTGGCAAGGCAAATTCCTTCCTAGGAGTGCAGTGAAATCACAGGTTTAAGCCCTTCAATAATACTGTATTCAAAATAATATTAAAAATATAAACATAGTTCCTTCCCCCCAAATTACTAATAGTATTTATCATATTCTTCATTCCATATTACACATTCTCACTTTAAAATTACAATTTCTCATACCTTAACCAGTATATTAAACTTTTCAATAGCCTTAGATTATGTTCATATACCTAACTTTGCATGCAAGAAAATTATTTAAACTTTAAAAAAAATTTCAATCGTAAAAATCTTGAAATCTTTCCTTAAAGATTCATCTCTTCACAATATAATCCTTGAATAGGGAAGACATAGAGTATAGAAAGTTAAGGATTTAAAAAAATGGACTTTCTTTAGTAACAGAATATCTGTTAGGGCCCAGGATTCAGTCAGGCTGCATTATCCAGGAGAAATAATATCTGTAATAAATAAACAGGGGCAGCTAGGTGACTCAGTGTATAGAGTGCTGGGTCTGGAGTCACAAAAGTCAAAGTCCAGATCTAGCCTTAGACACTTTCGAGCTCTATAACACTAGACAAGCCACTTAAACTGTTTGCCTTAATACACTGGAGAAAGAAATGATAAACTATTCTAGTAATTTTGCCAAGAAAACTTCATGGAAAGTGTGAACCATGGAGTCATGAAGAATTTGACATGAATGGGTGACTGACCAACAAGGAATGAACAATCTGGCTGAACTTTCCTTTTCATAAGCTTAGAAACACAGATAACATGAACTTCATATCACCATGGAATTACCATATACCACTGAACATCCCTTCTAGTTATGCTTCTTTTAACATTCCCAGTACATCTAGAAAATGCAGAATCCATTTTTTTTAAAATGAAGAATCAGAGAGAGAGCAGATTTAACCAAACAATACTAGATATCTAGAATAAAATATCTCTGACTGATGATGACTTTGTCAAAGCAAGTTCTTTTCCAAGAAGCTTTCTAGGAAACTTGACCATATTTGTCTGAAGTTTACTTTGACTTAGTGGACCAGAATACTCTGCCCACCTTGAATTTTTCTTACTTTTCCCTAATGACTCATATAAGTTCTTTGCTCTAATGCTCAACTAACGCAAGCAAGGTGTGATTGTCACAAGGACCTGACAGTGAATTGGATGTATAATTCTCTTGTACTTTTGGAAAATAAATGCTAAGTCAGTTGAGCATCCCTGTATGAAATGTGGCCTAAGCAATGTTTGTATTTGTCATCCTCCTACTTCCATCTCTGAACCAATTTATCATTTTTTGATGATACTATCTCCCTCAGATGTCCATTGCCCTCATGTTACCTAATGATTTTCACAGTGTCCAAGTTTTTTGTCTTCCTTGTACAAGAATTACATCACTTCCAATTTTACCACCTTTTCAATCAAAACTCATTTCATTGTATCAATGTGGGTGCTCTCAGGATCAAAAAATGAAACACCATTAAAAATAATGTGAATGAATGATAGCTCATTTAAACAATCACAGGATATTTACAGTTTCAACAAAGTTGTATGAGTGTTAGTGTACAATCAGATACAGATATAATGCTTGGTGAATTTGAATTGAATTGTATTTCTCAATTACTGAAATTTGATACAGTATAGAATGAAGAATTCTAGATATCTGGGAAAAGATATTTATAGGATGATCTTCTCCATAGAAGTTCTAAAATTACCTTACATAAATTATTTATACAAAACAATATGGTGCAATGCAAAAAAAAAAAGAAGGAAGGAAGGGAACAAGGGAGGGAAGGAGGAAGAAAAGAAGGAAGAAATAAAATTTAACTGGATTCAAGTTTTTAGTCAATTTGACCTTGGGCAAATCCATTTTCATCTCTTGCTTCAGTGCCTTCATGTAAGCCAAGAGTGATGCCTGCAAAGCATGCCCTCTTTGCCTCTGCTGCTAAGAATTTTAATCTTCTTTTAAGGTCTAACTCAGAATCCTTCCCTAATTTCTGACATGTCCTCTTCAAATTATCTTCAAATTACTTATCTATTTATACGTCCTTTCCTTCCAGAAGGATGAAAACTGTCTTATTTTTGTCTTTGTATCCTCAGCCACTAGCAGAGTACTTTGTATAGCCATAGTACATAATAAATATGTGTTTGATACAACTGAACTTAATCTTTCTAGGCTTAGTAACCTGCTCTGTAAAATTATCTGATTGTATTTGCTCTCCAGAGTTCCTTCCAGTTCCATATTCTATGATTCTGCTCCATTCACAGTGAAGGCAACCCTGAATAAATGGTCCAAACACTGTTTTCTGATGTAATGCCTTGCCTCTTTAATTAACAGTTGATATTTTCTTTTGACAGTGTTAGGCTATCAAAACAGTATATTTTGAGTACAGAAAAACACTGGCTAATTTTAGTGTATGGAAAGATACTGGCGTTTACTCCCTACACACGTGTGTGTGTGTGTGTGTGTGTGTGTGTGTGTGTGTGTGTGTGTGTATGTGTGTGTATAAAATGGAAAGAGCTGGGACCATGAGGTACAAGACAGCTACCACAATTCAATGTCCTATGTCACTCAGATTCTCTAAATTCACACAGTATGCATTGGTGGGAATGAGTGACAAGAAAAATGTTATTTAATTTAGGGTATACGTTAATCAAATGAAGGAAGAACATACTTTCAATATTTAACCATGGGCAATCATTGGGAAATGGCAAGTCACTCAACATTCAAAACAATCCTTCAATATCCTATGACTAGATCATCTAAGGCCAAAACACTTTATCTTATTTCCCAGAGACAGTCAATAACCATCATCAAATTCGTCAACTTTTAATCTTTAGAACGACTAAGTCATTAACATTAAGGGGATGAAATAAAAATGGGACAGTTTTCTTTATTAAATATTTACATATTATGATGATCTGGTTTTTATTCATTTTATTTCCATGAAGTTATGGTAGAGGGTTAAAAGGTGAGAAACAGATTTTAGATTTCAGTCTATCTCAGTTGTGGATAATATACAACATATAACGTAATAATAACTAAATACACATTTGGCAATGTGTCTTTAAACATACAAAGTTATTGTAAGGATCCAAGCATATACACAATATATGTATATGGGTCACACAGACATATACGCACATGTATATGTATATATGTATTCATATATATATGTATTCATGTATGTATGTATTCATATGTGTGTTTCTCATTTGATCCTTGCAACAGCCTTTTGAGACATACACTCTCATCATCCCCATTTTACAATGGAGGAAACTGAGTCTAAGAACAGTTAAGTAACTTGTCCAAGGTTACATAGCTGGTAAATATCTGAGGCTGGACTTGAGCTCATTTTGCCCTGATTCTAAATCCAGGACTTGTTCCACTTTGCCAATTAGATGACCCACAGAAATGGAATCCAAAGCCAATAATATCTTAAGCAGAATTTCTTCAAAAGAGATTTGCCAGTTCTTACATTCTAAGTAAGGCTGTGTCATGGATCAATGCCTCAGTAGTAAATGATCACCTGAATGACAAAGATTATTTCATTTTTTGCCTTTGTATTTTAGATCTCCACTATAAGCAGTGAACTCAGCTCCAAATAAGGTAGGGTTGATTTCTTTGATAACTTTTGGCAGAATTTTACCTATAGATTCATTTCAACATTAGAAAAAGAAATCACACATTTATTTTAGCTAAAAATACTTACACACAATATTGCCTATGCATGACCCCATCTCATTTAAAAGAAATACATTAAGTCTCAGAGCTTCTTTTTGTTAGTCAGTCATGTACAGTTTTTTGTGATGTCATTTGGGATTTTCTTGACAAAAATATTGGAGTGGTTTGCTATTTCCTTCTCCAACTTATTTTGAAGGTGAAAGAACTGAGGCAAACAGCATTAAATGACTTGCCCAGGGTCACATAGCCAGTAAGTGTCTGAGGCCAAATTTAAACTCACGAAGATGAGTCTTCTGAACTCCAGACCCACCACTCTATCCATTACATTACGTAGCTGCATTGTAGAGTTCTTAATTTCTTACATTTCAGTTGTAATCTTCTTAGGCTGCAATTGTTGGTATCTCTAAATATCCCATAAAGTGTTTTAAACAAATCCTCTACAGAATAAACTAGCAGGTTAGAGAAAGACACAGAAAGAAATAAAAACAGAAAGACAAAGAGAAAAAGATAGAGAGAGAAAAGCAACAGTGGTGAAAATGGGCAGGTGCTTGGGTACCCTCTATTTTTTAAAGGCAACTGGATTTTATTATATACTGCTGTCCTCTGCCCGCTATCTCTTACTGGCCTAGAGAAGTTACATGTTGTTAGGCTATTGAACATAACAATGATAATTCATGTGCCCACAACATTTTCAAAGCATTTTCCATCCACAGCAGAGCAGAAAATGTACTTTATTTGGTATCAGAGCTCCCAGGTTCAAATTCCAGCTCTGTAATCTGGGCGAAAGTGGACCGGTCACTTCTTTCTGGGCCTGAGTTTCTCATCTATAAAATGAGTGGGCTGGAATAGATTATCTCTAAGCACTCTACCATGTAGAAATTCACAATCTGTGATTATGAGGAAAAGGAGGAGAAAAAAGGGGAAAAATTGGAAAAAAATTAACTTTTAAAAAATAAAATGTATTCATTTATACTAGATTTTAATTTTCCAATTTTAAGTCAGAATACAGCTAATTCTGATGTTAATATATCTAAGTGGGACCTCTGATGAATGGTAAGATGAAGCAAAAGTTGAACGGCATTTTTTAAAGAGAAGAGTCTGAAGATGAAACATTTGATTTCAAATATTGTATCTGCTAACAGCACATAAGTAGCCTTAACTTCTCTGGGTGTCAATTTCATCATGCATAAAACATAAGAGGTTGTGCGAGATGACCTCCAAAGAACTTTCTAACTCTAACAACTTATTTATCAAATATTATTGTAGGATTATATCTTTAACTTAGCATGTAAGAATCTAAATCCTCGATCAGTTTTCCTAGGTATATTCATACTGAGTACCTTCAATTCAATTCAATTAAATGAGCAATAAGTGCTTACTATGAATATTTCTTTGTTTTTCCCCTACCAACTCATCAAATTACATTCTTTCTTTTTAATCTCTTTACTACGTTAATCCCCATCTGTCTACACTAATGAGATGCTTCATTATGTTTGTAGGAACATAATAAGAAATTTAATCATCTCTTTATCACTCCAGGTGTAAGTAAACCTTTTCAGATTTTATCTTTTAAGAATCTTTATAGTCAATCATCATTGTTGCTGTTGCTATTAATAATAAGATTTATATGTTACTTTGATGTTTACAGACCACTTTCTTCATGACTGTCTTAAGCAGTCAGTGCAAATGATATTACCGTCATTTTACAGAGAAGGAAACTGAGACTGAAGTGTTGAATGGCTCTGTTCCAGTATATATCAAAGACAAGACCAGAACCCAGGTCTGTGACCCCAAGATCTCTTTTCTGTACACTGCTCTAGAGAGGATTCGATTAAACAAATACTTCTTAAGCATCCACCAGGGGAACATACAATCCCAGGCTTGGATAGCACCGAAAGATGATTAAAATATCAAAAGTGTTTACCATCTAAACCAAGACCTTGTTTGGTAAGACAGTCACTTGAGTTTTTAAAGTCAAAGATATTTAATTTTGCGTGCTCTGTAAATTTGTTCTATTTCCGTGAATTGATTGGATATAATTTATTGTGCCAAATTTCAATGTCCTTAAATGGATAGTCCCTCAGACAGGATGCTTTACATCCGGTAATATCTTACCCAATGTATCTTTTAGTAATCAGATTTGCATGTACCATTTCCTGAATAATCAAGAGGGCAAGGTAATTGTATCCAGGTTACAGTCAATAGGACTCTTAATGTCTGAAAATTTAGATCCAAATATTCTTTTATCTTAAACTAATTTTGCAGCATTCAGCTCCTTGAGACTCTAAATGCTACTAGCTATTACACTTTGGCAGGTAGGTTCTTCATTATATATACAATTTCAAATGAAATACAAATACAAATTAAATACAGGTAAAGTATTGTATATACGATTTCAAATTAAATATCAATTTCAAATTAAATTAAATGGCGTGAGAATTTCAGAAAGTGATGGTCTACACATATATGCTTACATACACATATATATACATACATATGTCTGTGATGTGTGTATATATGCACACATGCTATTGCATATAGATATACATGTAGCTATAATTCTGTCTTTAAAACGTATCGACTTGAATTCTTCGATTCAGTGGGAGAATTTGCTCTTCACATAGGTTTAATGTGATGAAGCAATCACAGCAAAATATGCCTACCTATTTACTTGTAAGAAAGCAAACATCAATTGATACCAAGCATACATACACACAATAACATGAGACCATATTATTACCATTTTCTTTTTAAAACACAATGACTTACTTAAAACTATTATATTACTATAGATTCCATTTTTCAATTTCTTCCAAATAGTCTGTCTTTACCTTACCATTTGAGTTTAAAATTTCCTTTAATTTACCTCTCAATTTCTTTTTTTTATTTTTTAATAAATTTATTTATTTAACTTTTTTTACCTTCATTTTCACAAGATTTTGGGTTCCAAAATTTTCTCCCCATTTGTCCCCTCCCCCCTCCCCAATACACTGGACATTCTAATTACCCTTATCACCAATCTGCCCTCTCTTCTTTCATCCCTCCCT
>CM053771.1:428027672-428089043 GCA_028658325.1 Potorous gilbertii
AGATCTTGTGTTAGCCTCATTGTATTTCCACAATGCTGGAATTGTTTCTTTCTAGCTGCTTGCAATATTTTTTCCTTGATCTGGGAATTCTGGAATTTGGCCACAATGTTCCTAGCAGTTTCTCTTTTTGGATCTCTTTCAGGTGGTGATCGGTGGATACCTTGAATGCTTATTTTGTCCTCTAGTTCTAGAATATCAGGGCAGTTTTCCTTGATAATTTCATGAAAGATGATGTCTAAGCTCTTTTTTTAATCATGGCTTTGAGATAGTCCCATAATTTTTAAATTATCTCTCCTGGATCTATTTTCCAGGTCAGCTGTTTTTCCAATGAGATATTTCACATTATGTTCCATTTTTTCATTCTTTTGGTTTTGTTTTGTGATTTCTTGGTTTCTCAGAAAGTCATTAGCCTCAGTCTGTCCCATTCTAATTTTGAGAGAACTATTTTCTTCAGTGAACTTTTGAACCTCTTTTTCCAGTTGGCTAATTCTGCTTTTGAAAACGTTCTTCTTCTCGTTGGCTTTTTGAACCTCTTTTGCCAATTGAGTTAGCCTATTTTTCAAGGTGTTATTTTCTTCAGCATTTTTTTGGGTCTCCTTTATCAAGGTATTGACCCGTTTTTCATGCTTTTCTTGCATCTCTCTCATTTCTCTTCCCAGTTTTTTCTCCACCTGTCTAACTTGATTTTCAAAATCCTTTTTGAGCTCTTCCATGGCCTGAGCCAACTGGATATCTATTTCAGATGTTTGGGATACAGAAGCCTTGACTCTTATGTCTTTCCCTGATGGTAAACTCTGTTGTTCGTCAGAGAGGAAGGGTGGAATCATCTGGTCACCAAGAAAGTAACCTTCTATGATCTTATTTTTTTTCCCTTTTCTGGGCATTTTCCCAGCCAGTTATTTACTTCTGAGAGTCCTCTCCACACCCGCCTAGATCAGCCCAGCTAGTGCTTGGGGTCTGAGATTCAAGTGCTGCTCCCCAGTCTCAGGACTTTCAGTGTTAGGCCTGGCTGCTATTCAATGTGAGCTTAAGTTTTGGTGCTCAGGTGGGGGCATGGCCACCTCCCAGGCTCAGTTCCCTCAGGGGGTTTATGTGGAGACCTTCAGCAATGGACCAGAGGTCCTGATTGCTCCAGGAGCCTCTGGCCACCCGCTGCCTCTGCTGCTGCTTCCCGAGGGAGCCTGAGTTATGGAAACACCCCGCTCCCCTCTCGGCCAGCCCAGAAGTCTCTCTCATTGACCTGTGCACCTGTGGGTGGAGGGACCTTCGCGGCCACTGGAGATTCGGGCTGGAAATTCCATCCCTGAAGCCTGCTCGGATCGGCTCATCTCAGTGCCGCTCAGCCTAGAAAGGGCTGGGCTACACTCCTGTCTGGTGTGCGATGGACCTTTGGGATTGGTTTTTCAGGGCTCTCTAGAATGGAAATCTCCTTCACTCCATTGCTGTGTGGCTTCCACTGCTCCAGAATTTGTTGGGAGTTCTTTTTACAGGAAATTCATGGGCTGTGGGTTCAGAGCTAGCATACGTGAATCTTTCTACTCCACCATCTTGGCTCTTCCCCCTTCTAATTTGTTATTTTCTAAGTCAGTATGTGACTGTAGAGAGCCACATCTATTTTAATTTGGCACCTCTTCTCTATGTGATCAATTTTTAGGGTAATGCGTAGATGGAATTCTAATTGGTATCCCCTCTCTCAGAGACCGGGGAACAGAATTGTTAACCTTGTGATTCTGTCCCCCATTCCTCTCAAGTCAGAAACTGTAGTCCCTTTTGAAGACGGGTGGGCAAGATTATCTATCAATGCCTCTGCCTGAGTCACATTTAGATGAGAATATAGACATACATAACTTATGTTGGCATCATACTGCCTTAATGTAACAGCTAAATTGCTTCTTTACTTAATTAATGCAAGTCTTCATGTCAGCCTTAGTTCTCATAAGTCAAATAAGCAGAAACTATATTCTTTTCTCTATTGAATCCAGTTCCTTGGAATCAAAGCTTTCTATGCAAATTTGGTAGTAACTGCAATAAATGTTTTCCAGAAAAAGATAACTGGAATCTAAGTACCACAACACTGAAGTAATTTTCATTTGATTCCCATTTAGTTTTTTGAAAAATTAAAATGTTAAAAATACATAGTATTCCTAATTGAGGTAAAGTTTAAGGACATAGTCACAGAATATTACAAATCGAGCCCAATACCACATTTTACATAAGTTGCTCAAAAACACATATGGAATAATAAGCTTTGCAGTCACTATTGACTTGACTTGTAGTAATGAGAGAAAAGATAAAGACATAGCCATATGATTGCTATCTATTTCACTTTTGCTTTTATCTACTATTGAATATAGACCACATCTGTGGGTCTGTGGTCCAGGAGATGACAACGGTCAATTCAAATCCTATCTTGACCAAAAGTTTATGTTTATCTTTGACAAGATAAAACTATTAAATTTCTCTGTACTTTTATTTCTTAAACAATTTAGTTAATTTCATTATTATAGGATTTAGACCTGAAAGTTCACAAAGCATAATCCTTTGAAGTTTGTAAAGCATAATCCTCTCATTTTTCAGACAAGGAAACTGAGGCCCAGGCAGATGAAGAAACCAGCCCAAGATCCCATCACCAATAAGTTACAGAGGCTTGAGAGGTAGCTGATTATCATTTATTAGATGTCTTCTTGACACATATGTTTCAGGAGGGAGACTTATTCAGCTATGAGTAGGGATTAGATGCCCTCTGAGGTCTCTTCTGATGTTTTTTTTTTTTTCTGGGATCATTTTAGTTTGAGAACATAACAGATAAACCATATTCATAATTGAGAGGAAGAGGATCTGGACTCTAATCTCACTTCATTACATTCTACCCATATCCCCTTGAGTTTTACTTTGCCTGCTGAATATCACTCTCCCTCTCTGTAAGATGAGTGAAGACTGAACTCAATGATCTCCAAGTTCATGTCTTGCTCTAAATCTATGATGCCATCAGAAGGGAAAAAAATGCAAATAAACTAATGAAGTCATAAAAGTAAATGATTTTGCTCCTATATAAGGAAGAATTTCTGATGACAAGCTCAAAATCAGGATGTAGTGAGTTATAAGTTTGTTGGGCACTAGAGATCTTCAACATAGCCTGGATAACTATTAGTCAAGAAGCTGCAGTTAAATTTGATGTTTGAGGTGTGGGTTGGATTTGATGACCCTTCCAACTCTCCAATGCAATAAGTAATAGGAAACAAATAGATTAAGGGAACAGAGAATTAGAGCACAGATACTGCCTACAGCCAAATACAAACAAAAAATGAGTTATTTGCAAAAATTACATAAATATCAGAATGATGCAAATGAAAACAAGTTAAAGGAGGTTTCTCGTTTTGTACCTTTAAGATTAAGAAAGCATTTTGTTTCCAGTGAAATATTAGCATCTCCATTTATAAATGAGGAACCTGAGACCCAGAGAGATCAGGGATTTGTGTAAGGTTATACAGCAGGCAAGGACAAAAGAGGGATTTAAAGTCAGTTTCCAAAGCTGGCACTCTTTCCAGGACACTGTTCTAGAGAAGTGAAATTCAACTGCCAGTCAAAAATGACCCTAAGAGAGTCTCTAAGCTTTTGCACATAATCAGCGAGTCAGTCAATAGGCATTTATTAAGGGGGCACTTTGTCATATGCTGGGGCTATAAAAAAAAGGCCAAAAACAGATTACAAATAATCAGAAAGAAGGCCATTTCCAAAGAAATTGGTAGATATTGAGAAAACTTTGATTGAATTTAGCTCAAGCTTTAATAAGTAAAATTATTAATAAACTATGAGACCTGTTTTTTTTTCCTGGAAAGTATTTTTGTGCTAAAGCACACTGAGAGTAAAACCTTTCTTACCACCAAATATCAGAGCCCTTCACTTTTTAAGTGGGTAACTAGTAAGGAAGAGAAAAAACAGGTATCACAAATCATTTACTTCTGACTTTGGCATAAATACAGCTCTTTTTCAATTAACAAATAGATAAATAATGGTTCTCATTTATTGCCTTGAACATAATATAGAAAATCTGAATGGGAAGCTTTTATAATGTTTTTATGTTAGCTTAACCAAAAATATTGTGTTAATTGGAAATATTGTAAATATATTTATATTCTCAATCTATACACTGAGTTCATGGAAAGTCTGAAGGAATATTTTCAGTAAAATGTAAAAACAAAATAAAAAAGTTAAGGATAAAATTCACGACACAAAATTTTGATGAATTAAATTCCTTCTTCATTTAGAAACTCAAATCCTCTAATGTGTTAGCATTCCTTCAATGAATTAAAAATGTAGGAAGCAATATTAAATGAAGGTACTCATTTGGGGAGGCACTATCAGCTGAGCATGTGCTAAGATTACATTATGAAGTAATTTCTGGATTTTGATGAACTTCTTAGAAAAGGTAAATTAATTTGGGAACCAGAACCATGTAAAAATAATATAACAAATGCCATATACAACTAAATACAGCTAAATATGACCAGATGCTATATCTGAGTTATTTTATTTGATGTACAATGACTCGATATTTAAAATTAAAAAATATTTAAAAGCATAAAAAGTATAAGATACCCAACGTTAAAATTTATAAAATGAGAGGGTTGGAGTAGATGACTCCTTTGGTATCTATGCTTACCATGGAGAATTTGACAACATAAAATTAGAGCTATGGAACTCAGTTCAATTAAGTTCAATTTCAATTCTGTTAAGTACCTGTTATGTGTAAATCACTATTTAATAAACTTAGATGAGATCTCTCTTTGGGGTTGATGATAAAAACAGCCAGTGAAATGAATTTTCTGATAAAAAGGTTAGGATTTGGTGAAAGAACCACTAGATCCTTTTCTTTAGTCATTAGAAATCTAGCAAAACAGGATGATAGGTAATTGCATTCACTTTCAACTCTTCACTTTTTTTTGATTAATCCTAGAAATTCCTGGCCCAGGAAAGTACAGTGAATATCTTCCCTATCCCAATAAGCATTTCAGTGGCTGAGCTTTTCTTACCAAACTGGGTGGTGAATCTAGTAGAAGCATGAAAATAAACTTAAACTTAGCCAATTAACTTTCAGTGATTGGGGGAGGGGGGGTCTCAGACTATTACATCCTGGAATTTCGGAAACATGCTCTAGCAAAGAACAACAGATGCGGCTGGACCCCAAACCACAGCGCAACAGCCGTGGTAGCATCTGGGCCTATCATTATCAGAGCTACATCAGTGAGTAAGTTGAAAGTCCCTTCGCAATTTGTTCCTCTGGAATTATGTCCCCAAGTGTCTTCAGACAGCTTTGAGTCACAAACCCTACTGGGGGCAAATGGTTCTTTTAAAAGAATTTCAAGAAAGAGATTGCATGACCTTTGCTCTCTATTGGTAGAATGGATGCTAACCACAGGAAGCTAATGGGGATTTTAATTGAAAAACACACAATTCTTCCAATTTAGCAAAAAAGTAAGTAAACTGTGGAAATGGCAAAACTGCCATGCTTTCTTCTAAGTTATCTAATGAGCACATAGCATGTCTTATCATTCTGCAAATGACAATTCATTAGCCCACCCTGTTTGGTAAACAAAATCCAAAAAAGTTGTTGCAAAACTCACCACTGTTGTCCATAACTGGATTATTAGTAAATGAGAGAGACAGTAGAAAATTCAGTTCCAGAAACTATGTAGTTTTTTTTTTAGGGAATTTTAGAAATAGATGTGTGATGGAACACTTAAATTTTTACATAGAGATAGGTCACTCTATAATCTCCTTCGCATTCTAAATCAGCTTTATGGGGCATTGTCTTTACAAATTTATTCAAAGTGACACAAACTTATAAAAGTATCTCATTTTGAGGAGTTGTATTTTCATAAAAGCCCCTTTGACTTAATTAATTTAGTTTCACCTAGACCCTAAAATTCAAATGAAAGCAAAGAAAGTCAATGAGAATATCAACTTTCATATTTATTTACTGAACTCCCAGGAAAATTGAAGGTCCCCTTAATTCATTTTGAAATGCAGGCTGCTTGGGGATAGCACTTGGTTCATATGCTTTTATTTGTGTACATAGCCAGAAACTGTTTTGTGAAGAGATGTCAGCAATCATTGCTAGAGTTAGTTAGATCTGCTAAAGGTCAGTGATACTTCATTCTGGTTGCTATAATGCTTAGGTTCAGACATAGTAACAATATTTAAATGTTCATCTTCTTTAAAACAATGACAAGCAGAACGTTGCTCATAGATGCCTGGATATGGAAGGCAGCATGGTGGAGCTGACAGGTCCCTACATTCGGATTCACAGAAGTTTCAAAATGTGCTGTATGAGTTCTATCTGTGTGATCTTGAGAAAGTCCTATCACTGCATTTTGCTCACATGAAAAGAAAAACAAGAGTGGATGCTCTCTAAGATACCCTCCAGCTCTAAAACTATCATGTAAGCTATTTTTAAGATATGTTACTACTATGACACATAGCATGGCATAGAGGGCAGAGACCTAGAAGGCCTGGTTCAAGCCCTGTCTGTATGGTCCTAGCAGAGTCATTTAAACTCTCAGTACTCAAGGCAACTTTCTAAGGTTAGCAGCTGTAGATTAGACATTTGCAAAGGGAGGTTCATTGTACAAGACTTGCTTATAGCAATGAAATCATAGTTGTAATCTCTATCACTTATTAACTAATATTGAACTTGGACATTTTGTTTTGGCTTTTTCTGTTAGGAATCAGTCTTTTAGAATTGGAAGAGACCTCAGAGGTTATCTAGTCCAACACATATTTGAAAAGAATCTCCACTGTAAAAAAAGGACAGGAAGAGAGTGAACACTTTATATAGCACCTATATGTGCCAGGTACTGCTTTAATCAATTAAAAAAAAATCTCATTAGCTCCATCATACAATCAAGAAAACTGAGGCAAACCAATTTGAACATGTCTTCCTGACTCCAGGCCAATCACTCCAGGTCACCAGCTGCTTTTACTTGAAGACTCCCCAGTTAGAGGATGCTCCCATGTGCTAGAGTAGCCAGCTCTACCTATGGGCAACTCTAATTAGTAGGAAGTTTTTGCTTGACTCTATGCAATATCAGCTCAATGCTCCTATGCATATTGCCCTCTGGTGTCAAATAAAGCAAGTCTAATTGGTTTTGCACATAACGAAGTTTTTAAGTTCTTGAACACAGATATCAAGTCTCACTTCTCTCCAGTTATCGCTTCCACATGCCAGTTTCTCCAAATGATACTCACCACATGTAATCAAGTCCCTTCACCATCCTCACAGCTTTCCTGCTTTTCAACATCCTTTTTAAACTCTAACACTTGGTACTGGACACAACTGCTTCAGATATGGTCTTGCTTGGAAAGAGTACAGTGGGATTCTCACCTAATTTTTAGAAGCTACATTTTTCTTCATACAGCTCAAGATGTCAAGATAACAAGAATTTTACCTTTCATACTTTTAAGGTAATATTTTATATAAGCAATTGATGGTGGATAAAAAGATGGCCCTGGAGTCAAGAAGATCTCAGCTCAAATATTACCTTAGGTTGTATAATCCTGCAAAAATCATTTAACCTGTCAGTATCCCAGGCAACTCTCTAAGACCATAAATTGCACAGAATGGTGCTCTGCTGCAGTGAGAATTTCTCAATGGGACTTTTTCCTTGAAATTAACAATGAAATCAAAGGTCTGGTCAGAGGTTAACACTTCATGTTTTTGGAAGACAGCCTGTGAGCTACGAATGGCTTTTATATTTTAAAATACAATGAACTTTTATTTAAGGATGTACATAGCATTCTCATCTGGGATCATATAAAAATAGGTAGGGTAGAAATATTGACCCATGAGTGGTATTCTGCCAAGCCTTGCTTGGTCTAGTCCGATTCAATATTTGTTAAGTGCTCACTCAGTCATTATCACTGATTGCATTTACACGGTGCTTTAGGATTTACAAAGAGCTTTGTATGTTATATCTCATTTGCTCCTCACAGTAATTCTGAGATTGGTGCTAATGTTAGCATCCATTTTAAAGATGGGGAAACCGAGGTTGCGAGACGTTTAATGACTTGCAGAACAGGATCAGAACTCAGATTTTCCTGATTCCAAGTCCAACAGTGTAAACACAATGACATCCAGCTACTTCTATCATGGTGTTATTGTAGATATAAAAATATGCTGATATATTAAAAAAAGAGTTATTGAAGATAATCCTTTCTTTTCCTTAACTAAGCATATGCTATGAAAGTCATGATGCCTAAATAACATCTACTTGTTATTGTTCAAAAACACACGGTAGTTGGGCTGAATGCACTTGTACAAAGGGGTTTAACGACTTCAGTCAGTAAGACTGTCATAATCTCTCCAATGAGGTATTTGCCCTCTAATGCAGAAATATTGTCATAGTGTCTTTGCAAGAAGTGTCTTTTAGATTTTCTAGATTCTCAGTTCACACAATGAACATATACATCGTAAGAAATCCTACTTGTTTGGAGTTCTTTGAAAATTCTACTCAAAATAACTTGTTTACAAGGTAGTCCCAACTCTAGGGTCTGACCATTGAAAAAAATACCACTGTTTTTTTCCAATCAAAAATGGACTGTATTTTGATACCATGCCACACTGACAGCTATATTCCTGCCAATAATGCATGTGGAGATAGTAGTTACATTTAAAATGAAATCTCTCAAATGGAGATTTTTTAATAAGATGATAAAAAGTATCTATAAAAAATCAATAGCCACAAAGAGAAATCCCACTTAAAATTACTGTAGACACTATAAAATATTTGGGAGGCTACCTGCCAAAACAAACCCAGGGACTATGTGAACACAAATACAAAACATTTTTCACACAAATAAAGTCATGTATATAATTGGAAAAACATCAGTTGTTTTTCAGTGGGTAGATTGAGCTAATATAATAAAAATGACACTTCTACCTAAATTAATTTACTTAATGTCATATCAGTCAAACTACCAAAAATTATTTTATAAAGCTAGAAAAAATTATATCAAAATTCATCTAGAAGAACACAACGTCTAGAATATCAGGAAATTAGGGAAAAGAAATGCTAGAGAAGGTGGCCTAGACATATCAGATCTTAAATTATATTATAAAGCAGCAATTATCGAAACCACTTGGTACTAGCTAAGAAACAGAGGGGCAGATCAGTGGAATAAGTAAAGTACACAAGACACAGTAGTCGGTGATTATACCAGTCTACTGTTTGACAAACCCAAAGACCCCAGTTTCTGGTATAAGAAATCACTGTTTAACAAAAACTGCTTTGAAAACTGGATTTGTCGGTGTTTGTCTTTCATTTTCAAAACATCAGAAAAATGATGACATGACTTGCACTTTCAGGTTCTCACTTGGAGTGAGGTAAGGACATTCAGCGAATCAGCCTCTCTAAGAAGTAATCAGGGAATGGCCCCTTTAATGAGCAAAAGAAAAGAATAAGTAAATCAAAGTAAATCAAGCTGGGTGGGAAAGAGCAACAGTTACTACTGATAATCACTCTGAAACCAGGAAGGTCTGGAAAACAGCCATTAAGTGGAGTTTGGGCAGGGACCTATTGGTGTGCAATCAATGGATTTCAGAGTGCACTGGGTTTAAGGTTTTGGGAAAAACAAGAAAGAGAGAGAGAGACAGAGACAGAGATAAAGAGACAGAGTGAGACACAGACAGAGACAGAGACAGAGAAACAGAGACAGGAAGAAAGAAAGAAAGAAAGAAAGAAAGAAAGAAAGAAAGAAAGAAAGAAAGAAAGAAATTGGACATAGACCAACACCTGACCGCATATACCATAATAAAGTACAAATGGGTACACAATCTAGGTATAAAAGCTGATACTACAAAGAAATTAAGGGTAGTAAGGAATAGTTTATTTGTCAAATTTATGGAGAATGGAGGAATTTATGACCAAAAGAGATGCAAAATGGATAACTTTGATTACATTAAATTGAAAGGTTTTTGCACAAAGCCAATGCAACCAAGATTAGGAGGGAAGCAGAAAACTAGGAAAGAATTTTAACAACTAGTATCTCCGATTAAGGTCTTATTTCTAAAATATGTAGATAACTGGGTCAAATTTACAAGAATATAAGTCATTCTCCAATTGATAAATGGTCAAAGGATATGAACAGGCAGTTTTCAGAGGAAGAAATTAAAGCCATCTATAGTCATATGGAAAAATGCTCTAAATCACTATTGATTAGAGATGCAAATCAAAACAACTCTGAAGTACCGTCATACCTCTCAGATTGACTAACATGACAAAATAGGAAAATGATAAATGTTGGAGACGATGTGGGAGAATTCAAACACTAATTCATTGTTGGTGGAACCGTGAGCTGATCCAACCATTCTGGAGAGCAATTTGGAACTATGCCCAAAGGGCTACAAAAATGTGCATTCCCTTTGACCCAGCAATACTGCTTCTAGGACTGTATCCCAAAGAGATCTTAAAAATGGGAAAAGGACCCACATGTACAAAAAAAAACATTTATAATAGCTTTTTTTTATGGTGGCTAATAACTGGATATGGAGGGGATATATATCAATTGGGGAATGGCTGAACAAGATATAGTATATGAATGTAATGGAATACTATTGTATTATTCAGACTTCACTGTATTATTCATATATATATATATATATTCATTGTATTATTCGGACTTCAGAAAAATTTGGAAAGACTTATATGAACTGATGCTGAGTGAAGTGAGTAGAACCAGCAGAACATTATACACAGTAATAGCCACAGTGCGTGAGGACTGTTCTGATAGACTTAGCCCTTCACAGCAATGCAAGGACCTAAGATATTTCCAAAGGACTCATGATGCAAAATGTCATCCGTATCCAGAGAAATGTCATCCGTATCCGTATGGAGTTAGAGCACAGAATGAAGCAGACTATTTTCTCTTTTGTTATGTTTTGATTTGTTTTTTTTTTCTCATGGCTTCTCCCATTCATTTTAATTCTTCTAGGCAACATGGCTAATGTGAAAATGTGCTTAATAGGAAAGTATGCATAGAGCACATACAAGATTGCATGCCTTCTTGGGGAGGGAGCCGTGACAAAATGTGGAATTTATGGAAGTGATTGTTGAAAACTGAAAACAAATAAATTAATGAATTTGGGGAAAATCAATAGCTACATAAACAAAATAGATATTATGTCTATATATAGCAAATACCTAAATACTTCTAACATAAATGCACAGAAATGTCTAACCCTAAGTCCCAGAGGATTAATGGCTGTGTTGTTTTTAACATAGTAATGGTCCTAGAGTTCTTAATTCTAATCTTTTTCTTACACTTTTGCCAAGCCAGACCAGAACCCAAGGGCTGTTTCAGAGTTATATAACAAGCTTATTTTTGCTTTGCTACAAGCAGAATTCAATTAAATTCAGCACCTCTTCAGAGAACATTGATTATGTGCTGGTTCTAACTGGCAGGCCACTGGAGATAAAGTATATGGTCTGAACCATTTAGAGTAGACAGTCTTACAGTGTTGAAATTTCTTCAAGAAATAAGGAGAGAATAAGTCACAATGTAGCTACATCTTCTAAGTGATAAGATCATATATCTCTCATGTTCAGGAGAAGGACTAGCACATATCCAGGTTGGTATGGTCCAAGCCTATATGAATATAGGGAAAGCTTTGCTATTTATACAAGACAGGTGTGGGGATGGGCCAATTTCTGTTTCCTGTTCCTTGGAAGCAGCATTCCCTTTAGTGTTAGTACCACTGAAAAGACTAGTCCTTATGCCTGGAATTCACTACCTGCTGACCTATTAGAATCCTTGCCTGTATTCTTAGTTCAGCTTAAGTGTCACTGCTTACATGAAGATTTTCTCCCCTCTTGAGTGCCTAGCGGCCTCCCTCAAATGATTTTATCTTTCATTTACTAATAGGGTGAGTTGGTTTTTTTTCTTTTTTTCAGATAGAATATAAATTTCTTAAGGATGGCATGTTTTGGTCTTGTCTTTGCATTCTCAGTAGCCAGGTGTCACAGTGAATAACCAAACGCTGGGCTTGAAGTCAGCAAGATTGATCTTCCTGAGTTCAAATCAGGCCT
Organism: Potorous gilbertii; assembly: GCA_028658325.1. Classification (NCBI taxonomy): domain Eukaryota; kingdom Metazoa; phylum Chordata; class Mammalia; order Diprotodontia; family Potoroidae; genus Potorous; species Potorous gilbertii. The sequence goes on from CM053771.1 coordinate 428,039,756, forward strand.
CAAACATTTAATAGCTATGTGATCCTAGGTAATCTGTTTGCCTGTTTGCCTCAGTTTCCTCATCTGTAACATGAGCTAGAGAAGATAATGGCAAATCACTCTAGTATTTTTTCCTAGAAAACTCCAAATGGGCTTATGAAAAGTCAGGACTGAAAAATAGCTTGCCTCCTCAGGGCATGGTATAGTACTTTTACCATGAGAAAATAATAATGGCAAAATTGACATATTGACATAAAATAAAAACATTAAAGTTTTTTAAAATAAAAATTAAGTATTTTACAATACAAAAAAATAGACCAGAAGTGAAATTTTACTTGAGGCATTTCATCCCTACACATGTAAGATTTACAAAAACATTCTTAGAATATGAGCTTTCTGAAGGCAGAAGCTGTTTTCTGTCCCACTGCACTCCCCATGTTTTATGCACCTGGCATTTACTAAAGGCTTAATGAATGTTTGGTGACTGATTGACATCACAAAGGAAGGACGCAAGAGCAACAAAATTTGTTTACATTAAGATGTGAAGAAGCACATTCCCTTCCGAAAATAAGGAAATTGAATGCTTCCTCAATCCATTCCTCATGAACTTGCTAGACAACCATTTTCATTCATCATTTAGCATCTTTGAAACTATCAAAAACATTTTCAATTTCAAGAAGAATTAGGGGAAGAAGTGTTAGCCTTAAAAGAAAAAAATTCAGATGGTCAGTGGATAAGCTTAAGTAGAAAACAGCATATTAATCTTGGAATATATTTCACCCCCCGTACTCCAGTCAGGTCAGTATCAGTTAGTAAAGACCTAACAAACCAACAATAAAGGCATGTAGACTTTAAATAAATTTCCAGCTCTTATAGTAGTCTCACCAAAAATAAACCGATTGCTGTTCTTTTAATGGGTGATTTATTTGAGGTGGTGTGAACCCAACAAGCAGTACGCTAGTTTCTAGGAACAAGGACAGACTAAACAGAAGTAGACTAAACAAAATAAAAGTGATCTTGAGCTATTGTAGAGAAATGCAAAATATAAACAGAACGTTTGAATAAGTGAGTGCAACTCACATTTGTAAAGGATTAACATTTGGACCCACAAAAATCTAGGCGGGAATAACAAGGGTTTAGATATTCTTTTAAATGTTTCAGTAGCCTTTCCTTTTACTCCTTTACATAATATAAGCTCCATAATAACAGTCCAGTTATCATACATCAGGTTTGAACAACTTTTATTGATTCAACCTGGGATAGTAGAAGGAGCTCTGCATCCTAGCTACTTACGAGGCTTTGAAAAAGGGATTTTACCTTTCTTCAGGTATGATGCCAGAAACACCCTCCCCCCAAATTTACTCTATTTATTTAGTAATTAATTTATTTTTTAGTCCAGGGTATGCCTTCACAGCTGTCAAGAAGTACTGACATGGAAATTCCCTCCACTGATGCAGTTCAGGAATTCATCTGCAAATTATCATCTTAGAGAACAGTTTGAAACTATTTGGTTGCAGAGATTAACAGACTTGCCCATGCTCAGGTACCATGGTTCAGAGGCAGGAATCAAACCCAGATCTTGCTGATTTCACTGCCAGTTCTCTTAGATGTACTAGGATGCTTCCTCTCCTTCAAGGAGTTTAGAGTCTAAATGACAAAACAGATAACCCCAGTCTTTAGGCTTTGTTTAAATATTAATTTTCTTTTTTTTGCTGTTTCATACTCTTAGCCCTTAATACTTCAAGTCTCAAAATAGGCATGTAGGGTCTTCTGGGCCTAGATTTGAATGATGAGAGGAGAAAGATATTTCACCAGGAATGGGGAACCTATGGCCCTCCAGGTCCTGGATCCCATGGCTCATATGGCCTTCAGGCTGCAGGTTCCCCACCCATGCTATACACCAAGGTATATTAGTGTTGTTTTTAACATTGCTGTTGGTCAGGTGTTTAAGCTGTGTCTGACTTTCTATGACCCCATTTGAGGTTTTCTTGGAAAAGGTACTGGAGTGCCTTGCAAGTTTCTTCTCCAGCTTATTTACAGTAAGGAAACTGAGCCAAAAAAAGAAGGTAAGTGATTTGCCCAGGGTCATATGGCCAGTGAGTGACTGAAGTAGGATTTGAACTCAGGAACAGGAAACTTCCTGACTTCAACTCCAGCACATTACTCACTGTGCTACCTAGCTGCTGCACAAATAGTGAATATTTCTAATGCAGTGCATTATTCGAATTTGCACTGAATACTACATAGGGCTAAACCTCATTGCAATCCTTTACATAATTATAACAAGAAATAGTGACAATTCAAATGCACGTAACCACCTGGGGAAGGGGGAATTGTTCCTTATTTACACTAATTGGGTGGTAACTGTACTCAAATAGAGGCTTTCTCTCTACTCCAGTAGGAATATGATAATATTTATCTTGAGGTTCAAACATACAATACAAGACCAACTTTGTCCACAATATTAGGTTAACTGTTCAAAAGACCCAGAGCAAGGTGCTATTTCTTACTGAATTAACTGAAGTAATAAAACAGTTTTGGAAAATCTGATTCTTACCCTTAAATAGCTTTCATTCCATCTAGAGTCTGGGTAAGCCATGAATATGTAAAAACAACAAAACCCAACAAAATGACAATAAATCCATGCAGTTCTAATAAAGTACCATTAAAGAAATGCAAAATGATACTTAAACAATGAGACGACATGAGGCCAGAGAATCAAAGCCTTTTTGGATTGCATTATTATTCTTTTGAAAAGGAAACTATGACAAAAACTATGCATTAATAGGAGATGCATAAAGGAATTCATTTTCTTCTAACATTCAAAGGCCACAGAGATTGTCTTTGTAGCTAATCTACTTCAAAGTTTACTTTTAATTTGAAATTTCTGTGGATAAAATTAGAAGTACTACGTAGGGAAACAACAATAAGATGATGTTTTATTCCATATGCTCATTCCAAGAATCATATTTACCCATTTGATGAATGTCACAAAACTTTAGAAAGTGCAAATGAGAAATATTGAACTTGCAACAGACAGTAGTCTTAATTACATACAATATATATTAATTGTACAAAAAGGATCTCAAATCCAATTTTCACACACATTGTATAACACTGAAAGTCATAAACATTGTTTTTAAAAGGGCTCCTTCATCCTCTAGGATGGTTCTATATTTTGTGCTCATCAAAGATTAAATGACAGTGTGAAGTTAATCCAATAGTTCTCTTACACTTGGGTCCTGGACAGGAAATGCTGCAATAACAACTTTTAGCAACCAGATTGAGCAAACATTTCAATCATTTAAAGTTATTCCCCTAAAAACTGAAGAGAGGCTATTTTCAGGTCATTGATCTATAATTTTATATTTAAAGTAGATTATCATTATATTCCTTGAACCCTTTACAGAAATACTTTTAATGCCAGACTTGAACAGGTGGTCTGATAGGGTATACAATCACAACAAAGAGATTCTATCCTCTTATTGTGGAGTACATTTAAATTCTAGACCCAGCTCATGGTTTGGACTAACCACAACCTATTCTTAATGCAATGCATATTTTGTCTGATTTCTTTAAATTGGACACTACCATAACCATCAGTTTTAATTGAGATGCTTTAATACATCCTCGGAAGCAAAATTAAGGACTTGGTCTTACAAAGGTGATTTCTTTTGCAAAGCAATGGTAAAAACATATTGTCTTCTCTTGAAATCTATCTCAGAAAATCTAGGACATATGGTCCGCATAAGTAGCCACATAGTCTCTAAGAGGATGTCAAAATATTGGAATGAAGTAGGAACTATAATGCTTTAGTGAATATTTAAAACCTTTCCACCTTGCTCTCTACCAAGTGTAACTCAAGAGTCAACCCTTCCCAAAAAAGAGCACCCCCCCCAAAAAAAGCCAAAACTTTCTGTTCAAGAACCTCCTATGTTGCAGTCTTTATCATTTAGTAGTTGTTGAAAACCAAACAGGAGATAAATTCAAGATATTTGGCATAATCCCTTGACCAAAGTGACCTCACACTGAAAAACATGAAAAGGAGTGGTGAGGTTTTATATCCATATTATTTTAGGCCTTTTTTTTTACTGACTGTTGCTACAGCTTTAAGCAGAAATCTAAACACAGATAACTGTTTCTCAAGTGCCTAAGCCATCTGGCAAACTGAAAGCTAATACTGCTTTAATATAGAAGGAGTTTCAGATCTTATTAAGGCTCTCTGTCAGTTAGAGTTCATGAATCATTTAGTCAGTGATGGGGGATATTTGCAATAATATTATATTCAGGTAAATAAGTCGGTGACCTATGTTGAACCTCCTGTTAGAAATCAGGTGTAATCCAAGACAATCATACATGCTTTGTAGTTCTGACTCCATCTACCTTAATGTGTTTTCAGATTATAAAATAATAATGTTTTGGTCACATTCTAATTAATAACACAATTAAATATTTTCTTTGATTTCCAAGAAAACCAGTTTTCTCTCTTTGGTAGCCTATCGATTTGCATCAAGTAAAATTTATCCCATAATTTGCCAATATTTACTCAAAGGATTAGTGAACTACTGCCACTGAACAGATCCTTGTCTGCTCATTAACATTCACGACGGAGAATCCTTCTGGTAGGGATGGTTTCAGCGGCTGATAGAGCAATACTTAAAAGAAATTGGCTTGTCTGTGAAACAGCTGCTCAGTGAAGCCACCATGCAAGGGAATTGGTGATGATCAGATAACAATATTACAACTACAGTGGGAGCATAATATATTCTAAGCTACTTTGAAGTATATGGTAGGGATCTAAGAATTAGTACAAGATTGGCTGTCCATCAGAACAGACACGAAGTCACTGATTAGCTTCTTGCACACACACTTTAAAACAACCCTGTCAACTGCCAGAGCACAGAAATAATTGAACCCTGCAAAAGTATGGCTCCTCTACGCATTTTGTTTCAAGCACCCTCAAATGTGGACCAGCTTACCAACATTGACGAATGCAGGAAGTGGGCAATTTCTAAAACTGCTCAATGACTCTGACAAAGCATATCCCTTATTGGTATCCGATTCTTATTTTTGGAAAAGCTTCCCTTTGGGAAAAATGCCCAGATTCTTTTCGAAGGTTAGGGAGATTGTTTTACTATATAACCACTGTTCATTTCAGCACCTTCATCTTTCTAAGGGAATGTCCTTTGACTTAAAAGCATGTCAAAGAGGTGGTGACTGAATAAACCTGTAGTAAGCATTTAGCTCCAATAGCGACACTGACAAATGACTTTCCAAGAGGATTATCACAATTATCTTGAATAAATACATTTAACTCTTGGTCATCTGCACTAACACAGTTAATCTAAACATCATTTCCTCTTGACCTTGAAATACATTACAATGTTTGCATGTGGAAGAGGTGAGGGTGGAACAAGGTAGAGATCATCCAGTCGAACCTCAGATGAAGAAGCTAGGGTCCAAGAAAGGAAACTACTTTTTGTTTTTGTTGATGGAGAAGAATCTTAGTCACGGAGAAAAAGAATGGGGATACAGTAATCATGGTCCAGCAGAAGAACCTCCCTATTGGTGTTTCACCTGTATTCAAAGTAATTTGAATTTCTAGAGCAGGGAAGATAGTTACTATCCATTCTGTATCTGGGATTTAAAGAGTTCAACAGAAAATCTGCATGCTAGTCGGTAATAGTCTTGTTTTGTATCAGCATGAACAAAGACCCACAGACTCAAAGGGATTATTGAGTCTAACCTGCCTCCCCTTTTTCAAATGAGAAAATTCAAGTACTTCAATTTCCAAATTATTTATGTATATATGCACATGCCCTTCCCATCTATGTAAGTATGGAGCATATATTACAAAAAAACTGGAAGATTACAGTAATCTATAGGAAACAACTTATATTTCTTTGTTCTAGAATAATCTTATTCACTGTGAAAATTGGGTCATATTTTCAAGAGATCATTCTGTCATCTTCCTCTCTGCCTTATAAGAATGAGAAATGTTATTTAACAAGGAACCGAAAGCAGGATTTCATAGCACCAAAGTCAGGGTACTGCTATAAATTACTGTTATATTCAGGATGGTGGATATTTTGAGGGTGTTACAACAGAATATGTTTTTCATAAGGATGGAAATTACTATTCAACATTTTTTTTATTTTGCTTTTAAAAATGCACTCCCTGCCAAAATCTCTGGACAAATGTATGACATTATAATACATAAATCAGAACCAGGAAGGAAAATAAAGTCATAAAATAGAGAAGGACACACTAAACAACTTTATGTGATACTTCAAATGTGAATAAACAAGAACTCCATCAAATCAGAAGGGAGAACAATTTCTAAATGAGAAGTCCCCTCACTAAAATGTTTCTCTCTGGGGAATTCAACTTCTATAAATATGCATGCGGAAAAAGTTGATAGTGTAGAACACCATGATAACATAGGGCTTCATAAGTTAATAAGAATGAATATTCACTAATCACTCATACATTAATAATTCTACACTGAAGCCCATTTTCATTCAAAATATATGCAGTCTTCCATCTTGCAGAATTTTTGCCTTTTTTCTGATAGCTTAGCTGAATTCATTACCTACCAGTAAAATGATTGAAATAATTATTTCCAATAAAGGAAAAAATACCTTGACTTTAATATTTGTAAGTCTATATAAAATTAAATAAGAAAAAATGGCTGTTTATTAAAGACTTCAACTATGCCACCCCATTCTGAAATATGACATGCAAGGATCAGTTCCCATTCCTACCCCATGTGCTTATCCTGGCTTTGGATAAGCAAATTAAACTCTCTTTGCCTCAGTTTCCCCACCTTCATAACAGGACAGACTTTGGCAGAGGAAATCAACTATTTTGAAGAGAATCTATTTTTTTTATTTCAATGAAGCCTTTAGATCCCAGTGGCAGGTGGGAAGACAGTTGGTCCTGATCAGAAATATCCTGTGATGAAGAGGTTAGGGAGCTTGTTTTCCAGATATACTTCCATCCTTTGAGTGTATTACAATAAAATCCAGAATATTTGTTGCATTTTGTGATGTAAAAGGATGGCTGCCAACTCCACCAACTCTCATATCCTTACATGAAGAAGACTGCAGGAGTCTCCTAGGTTACAAAAAGTCCTGGGACAGATATTGCCCATTCTACCAGCTTAAGATTCCTACTCAGAAAGTCTAGAGTTCAGGTCTGGTGATAAGTTTGCTATCAGTTTTTCTAGGAAGGATAAACTCATCACCAGAGATACACATGGATATGTTTATTGGTGTGCTGGAGCCAACTCCAAGTGATTTAACAGGGCTCATTGTTAAATTTTTAGTGCAAGAAATTATACAATGGAAATTAGCAAAGGCTACAACTCAGGGCTTGATCTATTGCTTTGTTGATCCCGAGTCTTAAGGAAAGGACGATGAAAATGTTAATACAGATTAAACTTTAAAAGCATCATGCATGCTTTCCCCTCCCCCCCCAAACAAAACCTGGTTGTTAAACATTTACTGAAATGATGCATATACATGGAAAGGTACATATATGCACAGAGAGACAGAAACAGAAAAAATAAATATAAATAGATCTATATCTATCTATCTACATCTGCTAGAAAAGAGAAGTACAACATGAAGATCTGCAATGAGAGCATATTACTTCCCTCATTTATTCCTTTAAAAATCATTTATTCAATACTTGTTGTTTATGAGTCACTGTGCTTAGCTCTTAGAAAGAATGACAAAATGAATAATACCTCATTCCCTCAATTTGCATCAAAGAAATGAGTCCCAGTATCAAGCAAATCACACATCTCCTAAGTATTGAAGCAGTTGGTTGCCTAGACTTACAAGACAGGACGTGGTAAGGGAAAGCGTGCAGACTTATTCTTGCTTTCATTGTGCTTATTGTTTTAGGTGCACATGATTGTATTCCAACCTACTTTCCCCCATCCCAATCTACATTCTGGCTCCCTTCAAGTAAGTATAGCTAAGAGTTCGACTGAGGCACCAATGAGCATGTCTTTTAAATCTTTCACACAGAAGAGGAGGGAGATGGTCTCTCCTTTTTGGCTTGAGAATAGGAGTGTGTTGCTGAATAATGACAGCCAGAAGTGAAGACTTAGGCAGGCAGAATAAAACACTTGGAATTTTGCCACCTCTGAGAATATACAAGCTATATTACCTAGACATTAAATACGTACTGACTCTCAGTAAATTCTGGGTGGAGGGAAGGTAGTGAGAGAGACAGATGAGTAAGGGAAAATAATTCAAAGTACAACATTTTCAGCTTCCTACTATTACCATTAATCTGTTATTTAAAAAGGCACAGTTGAAGCTTGTCAAACTGACAGCAGTTTAACTATAGCGAGTTACGTAATTTAAAAAAATATTATTTATTAAAATATTAATCTTATTATAATCTTTGAGCTCTAACAGAAGATAGTAAAGTGAAAAATAAACCTAAACTGATAAACACCAACTCAGAATATTAACCAGTATTTGCTGTTTAACAATGTCCCATTGTTAGGGGAAAAAAGATGAAATATTTCTTAAGTTTCAGATTGTTGAGTATGATTCAGACATGTTATTTTCATATTTTATTATAAAATATTAGCATTAGTTGTTCTTCCTTTCCTATTTGTTCTGGTGTTTCTATTCAGAGAATGAGAGATGAGTTTCTTCTTCTGGAAAAAGAGGAAATAAGTCTAGATGATCTCTCTAAGGTATTTTGGATCCAATGAGTCTACATTGATATTGATGTGAAAAGCAAACATTCACATATAACTGCAAATCTAACAAACTGAAAAATGCATCTTCTCTATATTAAATATTTCTAAAATACCCCACTGCAGAGCATCATCATTTTTGAAGCCACTGAGGAAGTTCTATTTGTAAAAAGTGTAATTAACAATAATTAAAAATAATTTTAAAATCTGAAATACTAACTTAAACAATAATTAATGGTGATGCTATTATTTCCAAAAAAGTTCCTTTATAGTACAATTCGTCATATTCCAGACAATACAAAGCAGTCAAGTCAAGAATCCAGAACTTTTCGATAGATCTTAGATAGAATTTCTGCACTGGGTAACCACCTTAACAATTTGATGCTTATCAATGAACTCAGTAAGGAAACTGGAAAAAAAATCCAAAAACATTCGATGCACTGGTGAACGTGCTCATGTTTTTGACAATTTTTGACCTAAACTTAGCAGTCACCTTTAGAAAAACCAAAACAACTGCTACATATTTCTAATACCACTGTATTTAGGGACAAGATTAGGTCCATTGTGAAAACAATTAGATGAGAAAGCCTCTGTGGAAATACATACAAAACTCCTAAATTTCTCTTCCTAATCCCATGGTCTCCCAAACAAATCTAATTACAATGGAATGCTCTCTTAATAGAGAAATTCACCCAACAAAGTTCTATTTTGAAAAGGAGTACAATCAGTGTCCTGTCAAGTCAATTGACTTAATGTCCCCAAGTACTACAATACTTAAAACATGGAGAAAGAGAGAGAGAGAGAGAGAGAGAGAGAGAGAGAGAGAGAGAGAGAGAGAGAGAGAAACCTGAGCTAGAGAGAGGGCATTCTTCAATAAGAAAAATTGCCTGTAGGATTACAAATTGCCAGTAGAGAGTAATTAAAAGGTATGGTCAGGGTAACAGAGCGGTTTGGGGTTCATGCTTGATAGCTACTTATATTTGTTAAAAGAAAGGGAAAAATACTCCCTAAATACCTTTAGTGTCTTCACTAACCATCTTTTATTTATAACAATTTGATATCTTGTCCACTATGGCTATTTCCCTGACATTATTTCAATATGATTTTGTAGTTGTAGTACATCAAATAAAGGAGAAGCATTTTCCAAAGACACAACTTCAATAGCTAGCACTTGGCAGCGAAGACCTCATCCCAGATTTGTATGATCACAAACAGAGTTTCTCAGGTTTAGGTGACATATCATCTATAATCAGAGCTACAGGGATGTAGAATTTTCTGTCAAGAGGTGTGTAATCTGTCATGTAATGAACAGGTCACCATCGACACATTTGAGGAAACTGCATGAAAATCACCTATGTTTAACATACACAGATATACTTTCTTAGATATATGTTTATAGAGAAATTCATGCATAGGAAGAGAGAGGAAAAGGGAAGTGGAAGTACAGGAAAATCTAGTGAAGATTTCTCCATGAATTATTAGATGTAATAATATTCAACATTTCTATCTCTCAATAGTCAACCCAATCCATGATCATGAAATGCTTCATGAATACGCCTTTTAATAATTTTATTAGCATGCCAATATGTATGAAATCAGGTTTCCATTATAAAAGGGTGAAATTTTATTAACTCACTCAACAAAGAAAAAGAACCTTTAGTCAGATAATATATTTACTGAGCATTGACAAGAGGAGCTGAAAGAAATGAACGGCAGCTCTTTTGACTTTGGGCTCCTTGCCCATACACTGATATTGCTGACAGACCTCAGGATGGTCCCTCAAACAGGATGATGGTCAAGATTTGCAAGTTGGCTTAGAACAAACTTAGTTAAAACTTCACATTTTCCAGGAAAAAAAATCATTTTTAAACAAATATAATAATTTAGGCTTCAATAAGTGTTAACATTTTTAAAGAACACCTCAAGTTTAAATTTTAGTATTTTCTTTGGTAAAGCTATGGTGAGAAAAAGTAATATAGTTATTTGATGTCAATTACTTTTTCTTCTGCTTTTTAATAGAAAATATTTATTTTAAAATGAGCATAGAAATGAAGATTGCTCAATAATCAACAAATCAAAAAGGTCTCAAACCCGATGCCAAAAATCCTATTGCCAGCATCAGAACATCCTAATTCTGCGGGAACTTTTGCAATGGGGGCATCTCAAGCACATGGTGCTCAAACTTTAAATCAAAAGAAGTAATTAGAAGAGAGCCTAAGATTTATCATTTGTTCTACAGAGATACTAAAGTCATAAAAGATGAGATAAATGACTGAGGAAGCCAAGAGAGCCAATACATGATAACTACAAATATTCTTACCTGTCACTTCTAGGTGTATAGTTCTCAATTTTTAATGACAGAAATGCATGTTATGTTTTTATGTTACCTACATTTAGAAGGGACCTCTGAACTCAGTATTAGCTTTAGATAGGCTAGCACAAAGAGAAATGTTCCTACTGATATAACTACTTCCTCTCCTCTCAAATGAAAAATATGTAATTGCACAATTTAGTCAACTAAATGTATCAAACTTGTTTTCTAAGACCACTTTTAGGTGATAAACCTTTATTGAGAAAATCAGCTAAACAGAGAGGGACTGAATCATATTATCAACTCTTGATATATCCCAGAAGGAAAATTTTGCCATAGGATGTCTATCACATATATACATATAGATGCAACCTTAAATATAATTTTGACCAATGAAATGTTTTAACTCCCAAACTTTGTGTCCTTGTGGCTCAATATCATTTCCTTTGATTCCCAATAGTTTTCTCCATGCCCTAAAAGGATATGTGTATGTTGAATAATGTTTTAATTGAAATTAATTTTGTTTTGTTTGCAGGAATTTAACACAGCTGCCTTTAAGGTACTTAAGTAAGTCCATTATGTCATAAAATCATTTCTGAGATTCATGCAATATAATGAATACTCTCTTCTATTTGGAATATGTTTTTGAGAGCATGAGCCATTCAAAATCACATATTTTTGTGTTATCTTCCTTTTCTCACAATGACATCCTTTGCAAACTCTGCTAAAAAGAAAAATGCTGTTTATCTTATGAAATAAGCATGGCTAGTAAACGTTCAAGACTGAATTCAATGTCCTTACTATTTACTGTCAATCACTGTGGGCAAGATAGGGAGAGACTTATAAGGAAGAAAAAAACATAAGAGACACAGAAGAGTAACACTGGGAACATTTCACCTACCATCAAATTTCTTGTGCCTTGACACAAAGGTGGTACGCACAAAATGACTTGTCTCTTCCACAAGGTTTTCAAACTCCAGTTTGCTTTGTTGACTCAGTTTGTCCTCCATTTCTGTGGTGCAGCATGTGTATTCCTGAGGGCAGATTCTTAAGTGTTCCCCTAAAATAAGAAGATAAAATGGTGGTATGTTATTAAAAGTACTACAGTAGGTCATTAGGAAGGCATTTCTCCATTGCTGCCCTGAAGTATCATGGTATCATTCTATTAGAATCTTACAACCTTGGCACAAATTATACTCTCACTTTACCAAAGGAAGAAAGCCAACTTTTCTTTCATGTAGTCCAAGTTGCTAGCCATGGAAATGAAGGTGGATTAAGAGATCTAAAATGATTATTGCTCTTTCTGTTTTCATTTGAAGCATCCTGAGTAATATTTGGTGATAGAACTAGAAAGGTTTCAGATGTCCTTGTCTTTGGAAGCTGAAGGTAGAGGAAGATATTTCACTGATATAGACACAGTCTGTTTATCAAGCAAAGGTAAGTATGGAAGATGATATTTCCCTGCTCTCCCTTTCAGGCTGTCTGTTTGAATACAGCTACTATTCTCTCCACACAAGTGAGTATATTTTTAATGGCAGGTCTTGGGTCCCACACTTTCTCCTGGTTGACATTTCTTGACAGCACAGAAAAAAAAGCTCTCCTGAAAGAAGGAATGCACTGAAGGGTTTAATTAATGCTTATGCTATATGGAAATGCAATGTAAAAGGTAATGAAAGCCTCTTATTTAATTCAACAGATTTATCTCTTGATGTACCATGCCAGTTCTTTTGACAATATTGCTTTCTTCAGTGCTATTTGCAAGGGAAAGCCAATTCTTTACCTCATGAAATTAAAATGGTCTGTTATTACATAAAATGTGAATTTCCAATTGATGCAGCACTGTTAGTGTCAAAAATATTTAGCATGAGCTCTGGGGAAGAAGGAAAACCCACCCAAACTCTGGAGAAATAAAACCGACAAGATCCCCTGTGATTAAAGTCACTCATAAAGTATTGAAAACATTAACACTAAGTGCTTGATGCTGTGATTAAAATTCATTTATAGTATTTAACAGTACCAATAAAATAACTTGCAGTGCCCTAGGATCAAATATTAAGTATCTCATTGCTCTCCAACTAGTGTTGTACGTAAACCTCTGAATATAACAACATCCAAATGAAAAGTTACTATGTATGTGGTATTAAAGTGTGTCCCTTGTATAATCCAAAGAAGTGGAAGGGGTGGGAAAATTCATTCAAAATTCAAAACAAAACATAGAGAAAAGAAATTCTGCTACAGAGAGGATTGCCTAATGTTGCTGCTGGACTAACAACTGCCATTCTTCAAAATTCATGGGGCAGAAGAAAGAAAAAAGAAGGAAATTCCTAAGAACCAGAAATAGGGAACAGCAAAGATAAACATGCTGCGCATTCTGGCCCATCATTACTGTACGGAAAATATGAAAGTAAAATTGATGTATCTAGAAGAATATATAGTACTGAGAAATAACAAATATGACAATTTTGAGAAAATTGTACCAAAGTCATTTCATTTCTTTCTGGAATCAAGTGACTAGTTGATCAGATTAGGAGGAGCCAATATTGGAAATTCAATAATGCTTTCTATTCCATTATGCATGGCTTTCTCAAATACATGTATGTATGAGTGTGTATGTGTGTGTGTGTATGTGTGTGTGCATGTGTAATTTACTGTAATGGTACAAGAATACAAAGTAGCACATTTATACAAGTCATATCTGGATCTCACTTGTATAAAGTCTAAGATGTATTAGTGCTTAGGCTTTCTATATGTATCTTTTTCATCTTGTTGAAGAACCAATAAGTATACTGCCACTAAGTACTTCACAATCTCTCTCACACCCATCTCCTTTTAATTCACAAGGCCACAAACCTGATTCAGACCTTCCTCACGCTACCTACAATGTGACAACGGCCTTTCTATTTGCCTTGACTCAACTTTCCTCCCATGGTTCCCTCTTTTCTCTAGGATAATATAAACTTTCCTTTTAAACTGACTTTTAAAATCCTTTCTAATCTGACTATAGCCTACCTTTCCAAACTATGTATCACCTTCTTTCATATACCCTACTTTCCAGTCAAAATGGCCTATTTACCCTTCTTCATATGCAAAATTCTCTCTCACATCTCCATAACTTTGCGCAAGTTGTCCCTGTTACCTGGAAGGCACTCCCTACTCATCACCTTCTTTCAGAATCTTGGAAGCTCAGGTCAAGCACCATTCGCTAAATGAAGTCTATCTTGATATCCCCATCTATATAACTGCTAATGACTTGCCTCCAAAATTGCTTTGCATTTGATTTCTAAAAATATTTTTGTGTTTAAAAAAATTAAAATTTAAATTGACCTGTCTAAGCTGTTTTCTCCAAATAAAATACAAGGTCCTTTAAGGCAAAGTTTCTAATTTGTTGCCTTTGTATCCCTAGAGGCTAGCACAGTGCTGGAGACATTAGTGCTGGTTTTATTTTTTTAATGAAACATTAATTGAATGAATAGTCCAAATATTTCATGATGATGATCTGATCTATTTGAACTCCATCTTTGCATTTGGCAAAACGGTAGGCTATACTGTAACTTTAAACCATATATATATATGGTTTGTCTGTATATATTTAAGAATATTTTGATTATAAGATTCAGTTAACACTGAAACTAACAGGAAGAGAGGCTGTAGAAGGAGCACCTCAAGAGAAAATTTAAAATAGAACATATCTTGTTCTTTGCTTTTTTTGTTGTCACTTAGAGACAAAAAGTGATAGGGAGACAAGATGAATTTCATGAGATCCCTTGCAGTATTGTGACAGTAAATACTGTCTTACACTCACAAGATTTCCACCAACACATGTGCATACTTTTAAAAAATTGTTAACACTACACATATCCTTTCTTCAAAAATGTGCATTTCTCAGATTTATTCATCACTTGACTTAAAACATTATTGTTTTTCCTAAAAGAAAATTATATTGAAACAGGGACATTTGCAAAACCTTTAGAATAAGGTGGAGACCACATGAATTTAGTTGATACTCATGAATTAAATGCACATAACACAGGATTATAAATGAGAAGGGTTTTCCCCCTATAGTTTCCAAACTCCAATTATAGAAGTGCAGCCACTTCCCTCAGGTCTTGAAAGGTTTATTTTCTTCCTTGTAAGCTTTTCACTGAGAGCTCTATGAAGTTTCTTTTAGCAAACTTGCAATTTTACCAAAGTGGAATGCATCAAGAGTATATTGGATCTGGAAGAATGGTGATTTCATTAGTGGTGTTAGGGGTGGTGATATCACTGTGTATAGAGCAAGCCAAAAAAGGAAGCAAACTGCCAAGTTGCTGAAACTATAGGCCCATTTGTTTGGTTAGGAGCAAAAAATGTCCTGACTTCCAATGACTAGATAAATAAGAGGCTTCAGGATACTCTTTCCAGACCACAGTATGCTATATCCTGAAACCAGAAGAAAATGTGTTTTTATTAGATCACTTTACTATTTTCTGTATATTCCCCTAAAGCTTCAAGGTAATGAGAAGTCAGTTAGACAGACCTGGGGTCAGACCTGCAGGAAGATTTCATGGATGTCTAGGATGACTTAAAAATATAAATTAGGACTAGATTCAGGAACCCACTCAAGCCCATAGTCACTACACATTTTAAATATAGCTTGTTAGGGAGAGGTGGTAAGTTTCTAGGATAAGAAAACTTTTGAAGGTGTTGGGTATTCCTCGGAAGTTATAGTAATGTTTGTCCAGATAAAGGAAGCTTTCCAACTTCATTGTCATTCATAGCTTGTACCTTGCTTACTCCATATATTTAATGTTACCAAATCTTGGACTGTCTTCCTCTACTTTTCTCTTACACTTCTTCTTTCCAAGACACCTCACAGTGAATTATACTCTAGTGCAGACCCTCATCACTTCATACCTGGACAAGTGCAATAGCCTTCTAGATGGCCACCTTTCCCACAGACTCTCCCCTATTTAAACCGTCCTCTATAAAGCTGCCAAACCAGCTCCCTGGTACCTCTAGGATCAGATATAAACTACTCTGACTTTTAAGGTCTTTCATAGCTGATCTCTTCTTGCCTTTTCATTCTTCTCATTCTTTATGCCCCTCCAGGCACTCTACAATCTAGTGATACTGGCCTAGTTTCTCTTCCTCAAACATAATATTCCATTTCCCAACTTTGTATTTTTGTACTACCTGTCTCAAATGCATTGATTTCTCTTCCTTCTCACCTTTCAATTTTAGAGTCCTTGGCTCTTTTTAAGAATCAGATTAAGTGCAACTTTTTTCTAGGGGGGGAGGCAGGCTTTCCTGGTCTCCACAGCTACCAGTGCTCTGCCCTTCAAGGCTACCCTCCATTATCTCTACATCTATCTGATACATACAGGTTTATTTGTGTTGCCTCCCATCATAACTATATAAATTCCTTGGGAATAAGGGAGTTTGGCTTTTCCCCTTCCATCCCCAGACATCAGTACAGTCTATGGCACATTCGTGTTTTTCAGTCCTTCAGTTGTATCCCACTCTTCATGACTGACTGAACCATAGTATCCCAATACCTTCCTTGGGCTTTTCTTGGCAAAAATACCAGAGTGGTTTACCATTTCCTCCTAGAATGGATTAAAGTATGCAGAGGTTAAGTAGCTTACCCAGAGTTACCCAGCTAGTAAGTTTCTGAGACTAGATTTGAACTGAGGTCTTCTTGACTCCAGGCTCACTATCCACTCTATCCACTGAGACGTCTAACTACATCTGTGGCACACAGTAGGTGCTTAATAAATGCCTATTGAATAACTGATTGATTTGAAAATAGCTACATCAATAGAAGCACTGCCTTTCCTGACCAACCTGAGGCCAGTTAGCTCAGCTGATTAGAATATATAATGTTAATGAGATGTATGTAGTCCTTATATGTGTCAAAGGCTATATTTATCTCAGACTACTCTAGGAATGTTTGAAACACATGCTCCAAATTCAGGAACCCAGTGAATAAGTTTGACTAGAGTAGAGTGGTCTTCAACTCCAGTACAAAAATAATAAATTAAAATCAAAATACTATTCCAGATTGGTCACTAGCCTTATATTTTATAGTTGAAAGTGATGTTTGTTTCAGTAAACCAATCTGCTTTTATCTGTTACAGAAAGAATGACAATGATTTTGGATTTAAAAGACCTAAATTCTAATCCAAATTTTAGTTTAACAGCTTTGTGACCTTAGATCAATTCCTTACCTTTTCCGAGCTTGGGATTTTCCAATTGTAAGAAAGAAAGGGAGGGATGAGTTACTCTCAGGCATTTGCTGGAAAGTGTTTAAGGACCAACTTTCCAAAAAGAAAAAAAAGTGCACAATGTTAGATTGAGGGAAAACCAACCTATCATTGATACTTGAGAGTATCAGAGATGAATTATATGATATACATATGTATTCCTGCACATAGTGGAAATAGGGAATAAAGGATAGATAACCTTCTTCAACCATATTTCCTTGTCTATAAAATGAGAGGTAGAGTAGACATGGTATGAGATCAATAAGTCCAAAAGCATTTATTAAAGGCCTAATATTTATATGTCAGGAGCACTAGCTCTAGATCTGAGGTTCTATGAGAACTAGAAGGATCCCAGCACAGTGACTGTGTCCTCTAAAGGACTGATGAAAAGATAGAAATGAGAATGGAATAGTTAGGTGGTACCATAGATAGAGTACCAGACCTGGAGTCAGGAATCCTTACCTTCCTGAGGGCAGATCTGACCTCAGACACTAGCTATGTGACCCTGGGCAAATCACTTAACTCTCATTACCTTGGTTTCCTCATCTGTAAAATAAAATGGAGAGGGGAATAGGGAAACCACTCCAGTATCTTTGCCAAGAAAAACAAAAATTGGGTCATGAAGAGTCTGATGTGATTGAACAGTGACTGAATAATAAAGGAACAGGCTGTACAAGACAAATAAAAAATGAGGGATTGTGATTATCAAAACTAGAAAAAATTACCCATACTGATAAGATCACCCATCTATTGATCCACTGATGCACTGGGGGTATGTGTGTGTGTGTGTGTACATGTGCATGCATGTGTGTGTGTACAATTTCACATTCTATTGCTTTCTAGTCTCTTCTTAGTAAGTTTTAAAATAGAAGATGAAAAAAAAAATCTTGGAAGGAACTAGGCACAAGAAGTGATGCAACTTCACTTAAAAGGGCCAAAGTTTGGTGTGGTTGTGGTTAGACCACAAAGGAAAGGCCCCATGGCTATTTACCATCAACACAATTCCATGATGCAACTTAAACCACAAACCAGCATCTCATTTACAAAAATTGCTTAATGAGGGCATTTATGCAAAGTTAATGTAAAAGAGAGACCACAATTTAAAAGCTAACTAGTGAAAACATGTTAGGCAGATTGATTGTATTGCAAAGATAAGAAGTTAGCTACTTTTTAGTAGCCAATAACATTAGACAAAGAAATAGAAAGGAACAAAGAAAAAAAGGTTAGAAAGAGAGGAAAAAAGGTTTATTGACTTGTTGATTTTTAAATTTATTTTTCCTATTTCCTTAGTTCACATCTTCAGATTTTATTTATTGATTAAATATAACATTGACTCAATTTAAGAGGAACTGGAATTCTCATCCACTAGTAACCTAGAAAAGTAACTTTTACAAAGTGAGAGCAAGTTTAAAGGAGTCAAATTCTCCAAAGCTATCATCCAGGAAGAACTCTATCCAATCCAATTCAATTAAAATATATTATGTGCTGAGGGACCTGGCCCTCCTTCAAGTATTCACTAATGTTGTAACCTTGATTATGTTACTTAATTTCTTTAAGCCATAGTTTCTTCATCTGTAAAGCAAAGAGGTTGGACTCTAAATGATTCTTCAACTCCCTTACTGGCATAATAAACTGTATATGCTACTTCCCTTTTCTAAGTAACACCCTTCAAAAAATCTTTCCTTCTCTGGCTAAATAGGCAAACACTGGAGTGCCATTCTGTGAGTAGGACAGACAATTTGTGTTTTTTAATATTTCAAAGAGGAAATAGAAAAAATTGGAATTGATATGCCAGTGTATGAGAGTACTGAGTCATGTGGTTAAAGACCAAAGAAGAAAATTGCCATTAATTATAAACAGAATAGTTCCTAAGGTAGATATTCAGTTTTCTTCTTGAAACAATAAAGTTGATAGCATTAACGTTCATGTTTTTGAAAAAAGATCTTTTGAAAGCATGCTTATGTTGGCTTTAATTGTTAACCCTTCTTCATACTTTCATCAGCCCATAATTCTACTCATCCACTGTTATTAAGGAAAGATAGTGAAAGGGTACTTCTGGCCGCCCAACCTCCCCTCTCTTTTCCCTACCATTCCCAAAGGCTACATTACCCTTTTGTGACTAAGGTTCCCCTTCAAGGCTGTTAGTGATGTTTAGCTTAATCTGACTTCACCTATTTAAAACTCAATATTCATTGTTTATTTGTGTGTGTGGGGGGGGAAGGTTGTGGGTGTTGGATGGGGAGGAGCAGAGAATGAGATACACTTATTTTGTGTTGTATCTTAGACCTTGCAAACCCCTAGAGATTATATTTAGTTACAGATCATGACTAATGGTCTTTTCTCCAACCAAGAATTCAAACGGACATGCTACCAGACTCGAGAGGGTTATCTCTCCTCTTTTCCTTGGTATTACTCTGTTCTTTTATTGAATACCTCAGCAACCTCAGAAATACTCAAAAACACCGGAATGAAGAATTGTATAGTTCCTTATCTGTGTCTTTCACTTCATCCTCTATCCTCTGTAGCAGAATCACAGAGACTGGAATAATTGCATTTTCGAAATGAAAGAGACCTTAGAGATCTTTTAGTTTAGTCCAATGCTTTCATTTTATAGATGCTGAAAACATAGAGCCACTAAACTGCTTGCTAATCTGTGCTTGGGGAAAAAAAAATGAATATTCAGAACTTTTCAAGTTCAATTTTGTTAGGTTTATGTGTAACTGACACTCCTATTCCCCTTGCCTCCCCTTGAAAATGAGCGAGCATAGACAAGCCCTGTCAATAGTCCTATATCAAAAAAAAATGTTTTGAATAAGTTTTTATACATTTCATTTTCCACTGGAGTTTCATAAATATATTTTCTCCATACACTAAAGAGAGTTCTAATTACTTAAACTGTGTCATGGAAGTATTCTCAGAGAATTTAAGTATGTTCTGGGCAACAAGTATACTTACAATGCATGTGCCTTGCCTTGGGAACCTATGGGTGCTTCAGATTTATATGTTCATAGTAGTCTCAACTTTTTCTGAGTGACATCTTTTCTAAATAACTTGCTTTTCTCTTTTTCCAAATGGCATTTTCATGGACATACTTGACTGCCCCAGCATTAAGTGCCAGATGCAGGCAAACATTAATTTGGCAGTTCACGGTGACCTTCTACAACTCATCTAACCACTATGTCTTTGACTGTAGATTCTGACTTACATCTTTCTCCTTCTGTGATCTGGATTGCATAAATCAAACCAATTGCCTTCCACAAAATCAGCTACAAAGAGTGTTCAATTTCAAGTTTATTATAGCTGTAATCTCACACCTGTCTTCACTTGCACCAAACTGGCAAATTTTATAATGGTGCTTGGTCCTCCTGTACGTACAGTGCACAGACATACAATAAAACAATTGACAAGGTGATTGTTTTAAACCCGGACAACAGTGGTTCACTATCCCCATTAAATTACATGAAAAAGTAGAGAATTTACTAGTGCATTTGGGACTAGCTATTCATAACCCAATAACTGTAAAGCAGCTTTCTACCAACACAGTGCAGTGATTACTGGCCAGTTGAATGTTATGAACTAAAGGGTTAGAGTAGATTGTCTATAAACTATTTTCTAAAATTAAGTCCCAAATTGTATTTCTAGTCTTTACAATATTACAAGCAAGTCTTCATCTTGTGCCCGTCAACTGGAGAAAACAACAATGACAAGAAAGAAAGATTTAGTAATTGGTAACAAGATACGTTATATTCAATAGGCATGTAATCCTTGACATTTTGGTACCTGGTCTATATAAAAGTTCCCAAATACTTTTATCTTTTACAGTTCATCAAACCATTTGTCCCTATACCCACTGGGAAAAGGAACTGAGAGTAGAAAGGCAAAAGTGAAAGTCCTTGACCTCAATGAAATATATTCTATTAGGACAGACAACATGTGCACATATAAGTAGATATGAAATATATGAAAGGCAATTCATGAGGTAGGGAACTACTATTTGTGCAATGAGTAAATGGTTCATGTTGAAGGTTATACTTTTGCTACATCTTGAATGATGTGAGTAATTCTATGAGGTTGAGATAAAGAAGCATTGAATTCTAGGAATAGAAGGTAGCCATTAACAAAAGACTGAATATTATGTGTGAGGACCTAAGCAAAGTCTAGCCTTTCTGTAGCCTTTTTCTAACAGGAGATGGTAGTATTCAAGCAACCCCAGCTAACCATAAGTTTTCTGACTGTTTAATATTAATTATTTCTTTGTTTAAGGAATTTAATAGGTCCTACCTCCAAAATTTTAAAAATTATATGAAGGTTTTTGCAGTTGGATAGCATAATACATAGATTACTGGATCTGGAATCAAGGACATCTGAATTCAAATCTCATCTTTTCAAAAAAAAATCACTAGATATTTACTGTCCCTTTGGCAACAAACAAGAAAAAACTTGTGAGTTTCGTCTGCGGTGGGGTAATAATGGCATCTAATTTATCATTTGTATGAGTAACAAATAACTATATCTGTGAAACTCTTTGTAACCTTAAGGTACATCCTGCTAGCCACATGTATGATAATGATTACTTTTGATTTCTTCTACTATCAAAAAAAAAAATCACCTCTTTTAATAGAAGTCAAGCCGCTCTCAACTATTTCCTCAAGAAACCTTCCTATATTCTGGTGGCCATGTTCTGTTCTGGCCAAGACTCTGCTACCTTGGCTACCCAAAAGGCTTGCTTTTTCTCCTTTCCAATTTCTGGTGAACTAAAACCATTTTTCATTTTTTACTCTTTACCTCCCACATAGAGATGAATTTGATTGTTCTCACAGGACCAAAGCCATCTGGTCTCTTTGAGAGGAGCTAGATAAACATCTCTTATTTCTTCAACATTATTAACAATTCATAATAAACACAGAAGGTACAACTATGATTAAGTCAAAATATGGATTTCACATTCAGATTTATGCAAAATGGGTGATTCATAATATGGGACAGAAAGAGGGGAAACCATCTGGAGCATAAGAATGAGAATGGATCCTGAGTGCAGAATTCCATTTGAATGACCCAAAGAAAAGCACATAGACAGAGGGAATATGAAAGAGGATGAAAATAAATTACAAAAGTGACAAAATAATGATAGTGGCATTAGATCACATCAAGGACTATTCTGTTAAGTTTCAGGTATCACATTATATAAAACACATTGATGCAGTATACAGTGCATCCAAAAGAGGATCATCAAGATGGCAACTTATCGAAACTATCACTCATACTTCAAAGATAATAAACCAGGAAAGAAGTTATCACACCAGATTCAGAAGAATTGGGCACAAAGTGTAAATAAAAATTGGTCTGGAAATGTCTATGCAAAGAAATCGTGTGTCCCTGAGGATAAATTCTATCAAACCTTCTTTGATTTCCATGTGTACAGGACATAGTCTTTGTTTGCTTAAACATTTATTAATCTCTTTATTTGCTCACTAAGGGATCAATATAGGTAATGAAGTTTCTCAGAACTAGAACTTTTTAGACTCTGCACAGGTTGCTTTATAATGTATTGAAATATCTGTCATTAAATGTATGTAAAGGGTGTTTCAAGAACTATTTACCAGCAATAAAATGCTTCAGGTTTCTGAGAAGGAGAAAATGATTTCTAATCTTCTTTCAACTCTAAAATTCCAGGAATTCTCCTTTAAGACTTTATAGATTTAAAAATTATCTTTTGGTACTCTTCCAAAAGGTTATCTATGGAGTTTAAGGCATGTAACTGCCTTAGATTTGATGCTGGAGACCACCTTTTACATTTCCAGTGATAAAACATTAGGGACCTTTATAATAAATATCTACTTGTAGAAGATAATAGAGGTAAATATATGTATTGGGGAACTTTTTCCATTTTTTTCTTCAATTTGGCAAATATAAATGATGCCAAGAAAAAAAATCACTATTTAGTTATACCAAGTAATACTTTTCAACCAATAGCATGAGGCTGCCAGTTTTGGTAATTATTCCCTGTATATCTTTCAAGCAACTTCAGTCTAACTTGCATATTCGTATAGTAGAGTTGAATTTTCTCACTTAGAACAAAACTTGTACATATGATCATAGGATCATCGTATTAAAGATTTAGAGTTGGGGAAAAAATCCTCTTTTCAAAACCTCAGTTAACTGTGTTCCTCAACAAAGCATGAGACTGTATATAGAAAAGGGACTTGGGAGTAGGAAACAAAGCTCAGTATTATTTGAAGGAATGCGAACACTGATCCTTCTAACATCTAAGTAGATAAATATCGAAGCTCTTTATCCCTCTTATCCTGATTATTAAGTTTCATATGGAGTAGAAAAGGCCCTTTGTTGGTCTTCAACAGAAACCATCTTTCTATGGTTCTTTTTGATCCTCAAGTGTTCTGAGGTAGATTAAGAAAACTAGTCTTCTAAACAGTTGGATAATTAATTAATAACTGTTCTTTAAATTACCCCCATAAAGTACTTTCTTTTATAGTGAACATTGCTCCAATTTTCCTAAAAATGTTTAAAAAAAAATAAAATTTACTGAGGCATATATGGATGAACTCATATGAACCCAACAGAAAGAGTGAGTTTAAAGAGAATATCTCAAGAATTCTTTTAAAATAAACTTTGAGAAATTTCTTTAATTTTTCAAGAATACTCAGATTCATTTTTATTTTTCAGGTGTACACCATTAAGTCAATTGGTTTCTGAAATCATAGTCTTTGAAGAGCATCTTTAGCTGCCTCTTTGGGAATGCATTAGTGATGGTATGCTTGACTTGGGAAAAAACAACAAAAACTCTATGGCTATGTTTCATCACTGTGTCATTTTATCATCTAGCTAGATACACAGCTGTAATTTTCAGATTTGGAAGCATGTTTTCTCTTGGGTGTCACAGCAAATTTTCCTTCCAGTTCTCCTCCTTTCAAATCAATTTTGCTTTGTATGACATGCCTTGCCATAGAAGAGACACTGTAAATATAAGGAATAATGGAATATATCCAGAAACACTGGAGACAGTTTTATAGGATTTTTTTCCTAAATGATTCCTAGCAAAGGCATAAAGATCCAGTTGAGTCATCAACTAGATCTGAATTATCTTTGTTTAGAGGGTTCTAGGCCTTTTAAAAACAAAGTTGCCTTTTACTATATAATATTGATCACTTTAAGTAAAGTCTACACTGTTACACACAGTATAACTTCAGAATCAACAAAGAAAATCATAGCATTGAGTTCTAAAATGTGATATAATGTGTTAAGGCACAAAGTTAGCTCAGGTAATAAATTATCTATAATTACTTTGTGAAGAGAAAAAGAAATCAGAAATGTTCAGTTCCCTAGGTGATTGATAAGCTTGGTCCGCCCTGACTCCTGTCTTACTTTTGTGACTAAGTCATTCATATCTTGGCTCCATTACATTAACTTATATAAGATTGGATTCTGAAGTGGTCAGTAGAGGAAAGCACTGAGTATCCATCAAAGCTACAACTCTTGTTAGGTTGAAAAAGGAATGGGAAGCATGGAAGAATCTGACCCCAAAATTCTCCTATTGGAATTATGTTTGGCTTAATAAAAACTCTATGGATGTAGACAATAGGGAAAGAGGGAATATTGAGAGAAGGCACCCTCTTTTCACCAAAGTTTTCATGTGAACATTTTGCTACCTTATTAACTGTAACATAGAACAGCACCTGAGAGTGATGGGACATTTTCTCCTCTTAACAGCAGTGGCCCCTGCCTTGACATTTCTACTTTATTATCCTAGAGTAAGAAGCATGGTAGCCACAGAGTGGCAGGTAGAGAGGGATTTTCTTCAATTGCTGAGAATAATACTGTAGCCCAAGGAGGAGATCAGTATGAACAATTTCTGCAGGTTGAAAGATTTGTGAAATGTTAGGGACCATAAGATGAGCATATGAGAGGCAAATCTAAAGCAAAGACAGATATTTATGAAAAAAAAACACTGAAGGAATCATTGCCTATGCTTTCAGAATTACCTGGAAGTTATCATTAAATCAAATAGCTGGAACAATACTAAACCAAAAGAAAATGACCTATGTAAAGATTTATATCCCTTGAGATATCATCAGGTTATTTCTTAGCTAATGTTTAGAGAGGTAAATGAAAATGAAAACAAAAACAAAATCCATTATTCCATGCCAGGTTATTTCCTTAACCAAGGTCCACTGTATTGAAAGAAAGACTGGATTACACAGTGCAGTTCTCAAAGTGTCACATCATCCTTTCTCTATATTGGAATAATTTTCCTATTCAACTCAAGGGTGTATCAATTATAGAAGCTTCATTTCTTTCCTAAAATATTTCAAGAAAGGAAGAAATGGAGACAATCAGCAGGTTTATCCACTCCCCAACCCTTTTTAAAAGCTTTACTTGTTAAAAATATATCAGTTAACACAATACCATTCCCCATAGAGTTGACAATGGAGCTGTTAAAACATCTTTGCTAGAATTTGCATGTGAGAAGACAGTCATTTTAAGTGATATTGGATGGGCTAGCTCTTGCATTCTAGAATCTGCACACAGATTCTTCAGCAATGGAAATAGAAAAAGAAGCATTTAAGCAGAACAGGTCTTTGCCAAATGTCTCTGATTTTCTTGGTGAAGCAGAAGGTAGGAATATTTGGAAAAGCATAATGAAAAATGAAGGAGAAAGAAAGAAGTTCTAATGTATAATAAAGGTCAGATGTGCTCAGAACTCTGAGTCATATGACCAAGTGTTATACTTTTGTAAATTTCTCCAAAGGACATTTTTCCCCATCAAAAAGCATGATTGTTCTCCATGAGGCAATATCAGAGAATTTAATATATATTAGCAAAGTACCTTGGATTTCTCTAATATCCTGCTAAAGATACTGTCTTGAACCATTGAAATCTACTTTTACAAGTGCTAGAGTACATATCAAACTTGACCTCTACTGCTAATTCTAAAATCTTTCAAGGATTCAATCATTTTCACCTCAGCAAACAATCTTTCTCACAAGGAAGTTTTCAATACAGAATACAATTTCCCTTTATTAGTTACTGTACATTTTGAAGGATAAAATTATCATGAATACAAATCAAGATATTGTTAAAATGTTCATTTTGTCAGAAAGAATTCAAGAATATGCTTGGATTTCTGAAGTCAACCATTAGGACTATAGAACTGGGTCATGATAATCATATATGACTTACTAAAATCATTTTAAACAGATTTATAATTTTATCCTATACTACTTCCTGGAGTAAGAAGTTAATAACTGTTACTTATGGTAGTAGAGTGGTTATTTATAGTAGTTTCTTAGTCCTGTCCTAAACTACTTCAATTTTACAAGGTGGAGGGATTCTAAGACAATCATTTTGTAATTAAGTTAGTCCTAAGTCTCAACTACCCTCAAAATTTTACATTTCATCACATCTCTATTAAGAAGTCATTTTTGAAAATTTAGTTTGTCAGTATAAATATTTACACCATTCCCTTTATCGCATTCATTGCGCTAGTTTATACATTTCAATCATAACATTTGCAATGGCTAGCATCTCTCCTGGAGAGTAGTATTTTCTATTACAGATCAGAGATCTTACAGATGCTCAAGGGCTTCAAATGCAAGAGCATTTACCCAGTCCCTGTCAGCCCTTGCCTACTCCAAATGGTTTTAGATCAACCACTAGTATTTCTATTACTTGGTAACCATGTGTGACTACAAGGGCATAATAAAAAAATCTAGGCATTTCAGAGAAGTCTCAGGACTTTGTGGAATGTGCTACTTAACCTATGGAGAAGTATATCATAGAGAATAACACAGCAATTCATATCAAGAAGCTTGTCAAGTACCACTCCACCTGACCCTGCATAACAGGGAAGAACTTGGCATTTGTTTGAACCATGAGACTTAACCTTCCATCTATTTCTACCAGGGATAAGTTATCATACTTCTGTCAAAGACTGATTAGGACATGGACTTTGTTGACTACTCATCCATCCAAATAACAAAAACTTCAGCCAAGATTCCAAATGCTGAAGACTGATATTTTTACTCTTGACATATGGAATACCTCTGTCTTCAAGCTTGAATTATATTGCTGTTGTACAGGTCACCTTATGTTTTAGTTATAAAACACTTAGCAAAACAGCCTAAATTTATATTTATTTTCTGTTGCCTACTCTATCCATACTTCATCCATACTAATATAGTTGTTCTTAAAAAAAATTTTGGAGATGTGTTTAAAAAAATAGATAAGCATGAAACCTTATTACACTCTTTATTTCCCCAAAAGTAAAAAAAATGTCTAATAAATACTTCTCTTAAATGATGCCTGACCTCTCATCCACTCAGAAAACCAGAACTAGGCCCTAATTCCATTTATTCCATCACATAAATATATTAATCACTTGAGTTTTCTTTAAAGAAAATATCTCAGTATCTTGAATTTGGGATATGGTGGGAGTAAATACAAGTCAAGGTTAGATAATGCCAAAGTTAACCAAATAACCAGGTGAACATGGTGAACACATCTTTTGAGTTTTACAGGCATTAATTGATCTGTCTTTCCTTTGCCACCCTCAGTAGAAATTACAATCACTGCAGCACAGTTTATTCATCATCTATGGCAAATACTAACACTACTGTATTCATTTGTTTCAGGACCATGGCCAGCAACATAGCTATAGCTAAAGACCTCTTAAGATCTAGTGAAAAAAATGCATACTGTATTAGAAGAAGCAGTTTCTGTGTTTTGTTTTTTTTTTTTAGCACAAGATGCTTAGTACTTTATCAAACATTTATAATGAAGTTCAGATATATTAAAAGCAATAAAAACTATATCTTAAGTCATAAGATATGGTCTCAAATCCCAGGTCTGTCACATAATGCTTGTCTGATGTTCAAATCATTACAGTGGAAAATACGAAAGCTGGACTAGATGATTTATAAAGTCTCTTTCAGCTTTGAATTTAGTTAGCCCATGATAATCTCTATTGATACATTTTCCTGATTTGTGGCCCATTACTTCACTTTTAAAAAAAAATACAATTTGATTATTTTCCTACATGCATTACCTTACTCTGTCAATACGAACAAAAAAATGAAACCAAGTCCTGACAACTCTTTTAAACTTTAAGATTTTAAGTTGGGCTCAGGGGAGAGGAGACATTGGAAAATTTTTTATTTGTTTCAAATTTGTGCTTTCATCAGTTTTTGCAACTGCCAATGTTTAAACTTTATCCACCTATGCAGATCAGCAACTCGTCCGAAACTTGTAGTCTTAAGAAGTTGCTTGAAAGCTCTACTAAGTTAAATTACTTACAGTCACAATTTAAGTATATGCTAGAGATAGAGTATGAACCTAAATATTACTGATGTCAAGATTGGTTCTGTTATTAACTATATCACACTCACTCTCAAAGTTCACAGAAAATAAATTCATAATTTTATCACATATTATCCACAATTTCATTTTCTATATGATAAAGGAGAATTTATATTTGCTCATTTTAACAATTTGCAACTTTTTTTCCTAATTATACAATCTTACACATTTTCCCTACCTACCAAAACCACCTGGGAACAAACTCAGGAAGAGTAGCCTGGAGTTTTCAAGATAAAAGTTAAATTTTACTTAGTTAACTCAGTCAGAAATCCTAGCGTTGGAATGGAATGTGGCCCTCATATAATCAATCCCCTCCAATATAAAGATGAGGAACTGATTGGTGAAGCACCTTAATTTAGGCTAGCAAGTGGCAGAGCAGGGACTTGAACTCAGGCCTCTCAATTTAAATTTAGTGCTTTGCCATCTGTTTGAACACCAAGCTCATAAAGACTGATCTTTTATTTTTATAGAAATTATCTGAAATATCATTTAAAAATGTTCATATAATCAGTCTTTTGTTACAGAGGCAGCATTGTATAGTATAAAGAGACCTGTCTTTGAAACCAGGAAAACCTTGATTTAAGCATCCTGATTTACATATGTTAGCCCTGTCAACCTAGAAATCTCACCTAACTTCTCAGGGCTCTCTGTGACTTTCTGACTCTAAGTCAAAGTGAAGAAGCTGAGCAGCATTAGCAGATGGGATCTCTACACCTAGTATGCCCTATATTAATAAAATCAAAGGCCTAGGCCCCAAATCTATTTTGCTATTGAATTTATCACAAGTTTATCACAAAGATTTTAACACTCTGACTAATAATTATCTGATTTCTATTTTTTTTTGTCCTCTCCAAGCTCCATAATTATACTACCATGTAGAGAGCTTAGTTTTTACTCAATTATAGAACTTGATAGACCATTTCCAATCTGGATTTCAAGGCAGTCAGTCCTTTGGGAACATCTCATTTGAGATGTTTAATAGTCTGCTGGTGGCCAAGGAAAATAGATCTTTACTGTCTTGATTTGGAAGAATTAGGTTGTCTGGAACCACTAATAACTATATATTTTTTCTCAACTAGTTTTATTTTGGACATTTTTGCCACTTAAAATTAGAAACAAAGTACTATAGAATATTAGCAATTAACAGGCACTAAAAGATCCCTCGATTCATGTTCCATTCATTTAAGAATAAAGGTTTTTACTTAGGAAGGAGGTCTTTTATTTATTCAATTTAAATAGTTACATAGCTAGAGCTTTTTAAAATGATATATGTTTATAATTTCTTTTTACTTTTGGGTGGATGAGTGAGGGTGAAGAGTAGGAAATTATCAGTAAGGAAGAGTAAACTAATGGAGGAGGAAGGATAATTCAAAGATAAGACCTATTTCAAAACTTTCCAAACAGGAAAATGATCCTTGTGGCTATCCCTGATTGTAAGTGCCATAATCTCGTGGCATAAAGCATCAGCCAAAATGGATGAAAGTTTTCTGTTTTCAATTTTCTAAATTATATATATTTGGTTACTTAAATAAAAACTGTCACCTTTTACAAATTTCAAGTACTCCTTCAACTTAAGTCAAACTGGCAATGCACATAGTCTGATGTTCACAGGAAAGGGGGAAAAAGCACCAACAATTATTTTTCCAAAACTGAGTTGGCATGTTATCTTAGATAGGAGGAACCAGCATCTGTGGCATGCTTGGCAGACATTTTTGTCCTGGTTCCCCAGCTCTAGCCATATGGAGCTACTTGAGCCTCATTATAACTATAAAATCTACCTTGTAGTCATGGATGTATGTGTGAGTATGTACACCCCCCATATATATAGATGTATATTCATATATGTATAGATATGTATATGTGTGCATATATGTGTATGCCCTCATTTTACACATGTGTGTGCATGTGTGTATACCCCTCATTTTATATATGTGTGTATATGCATATATATTATACACTCCCAATTTTAAACATGTGTGTATATATATGTGTGTGTGTATATATGAGTGTGTATGTGTTCACCGCCCATTTGATATATAGATATATATGTGTACATATGTATATACCCACATATATGTATGGGAATAAGTATACACATATATTTATATGTATGAATATCTATTATGCCTGTATTTCCATCCATCTATCTATCTATATTCCAAACAAGGAGTAGAAAATTTCTTTCCCTCTAAGTTCATCTGTGTATTGTTAATGCAATTTTTCAACTTAATTTTAAGATCTTTCCCATCCATTAACAAGCTCATGTGACCCACTTAAATCATAAGGAAACTTAAGTCACATGTGGTAGGAAGAGCTTGCTGAAAAAGTGGAACAGGAAGAGGCAGAGCTGGAAAAAAACTGAGAAGAAGTTGGTCAGACTAGTCAGAGCTGGGAAGAACACAGGAAGCTGGCATCTGGCTGTATTTGTTTGTATGAAGGCCTCATCGCATGTATACACTTCTTGGTCACTATGATGGATTTCTTTGTTACCATGATGAATTTGGTTTTCTCGTATTGGGATTTGGCTTTCTGGTGCTTGAATAAATATTTTGGTTCTGTCTTCCATGTGGAGACATATTTTATAATTCAGAACTTTGTTGGCATTTTCATAGCTACCACAAGCTCTATGAATATAGCGCTGGTGATACAAAGTGGGAGAAAGATGGGATTTTTTAAGAGTAATTAGAAACAAACAAAACAAACCATGTAGTCCACTAAAAGCAGAAAAAGGAAAACAACTCATGACATATGTAGGAATACTATGTAATACATAAATGGATGCAGTAAATTAGGGGAGGTCTGAATTCAAACTTTTGTTGACTAGTCAGCATGTCTTACAGTGTAGATGGGCATAGTCACCAGTCCTTTTCCATTGTCTTAATTCTTTATCAGCTAGATGCTAAAAACAGTTAAGGAACAGAGATGGGAAGTTACTCTAATTCTTAATCCAAGGTGAATTTGGGATCACATTACTTTGAGATCTGGTACAATACTCAATTCCTTCTAGAATCTGAGTCTCAAATTTATATCTAGTTATGAGTTCCCCAGGTTAACTCCTCTGAACTCAAACAAACACCCAAGTCTCATTTTATTAAAAGCCCTATGTTCTTGATGTTGGCTACCATTTTAACTTGGAATCCTTATGAATCAGAGTTATAGCGAAATGGAAAAAGTATTGTATGTGGACCTAGATCTGAATTTGGGTCACACTTTTTAGACATACTAGCTGTCATTTCATTTCTCAGAGGCTTAGCTGCTTCATCTGTAAAATGGAAGCAATAATCCTTATACTACATAGATTTTATAGTGTTATTCTGAAGATCAATTAAAATAATGTATGTGAAATGTTATGTAAACTATCAAGTGCTGAAGTTATCATTTCCCCACAACACTTTTTAATGCCTCTAACTTCAAGAAATTCCTCTTTAAAGCCCTTAATCTCAGAATGTCTACTAAGTTTCAGTTTTTCTCTAAATGGATCCATAGAAAGCTTACATCAATTGTAGGCTGAGTGAAAGTCCCTGAGCTCATTAACTGATCATGTCTTCCATTCTTTAGGTCATCATTCCCAATCACTGTATCCATTCCTGTGTGTGTGTGTGTGTGTGTGTGTGTGTGTGTGTGTGTGTGTGTGATTCATTACTAGGGATCCCTCAGTGAATACTTGCCCAGAATAATACTTGCAGTACCAAGAGGTGATATGATATAGTGAGTTGTGTGTATACAAGATAAGAACCATGTAGAGTTGGGTGGGGTGCTTCCGTTAGAACCTCTGTTTATTACACATCTACAAAATGAAGATAGTAATGCCTATCCCTTTTATATTTACATCATACAGCTTCTGAAGATCAAATGAATCAACATATATGAAAGCTTTTCAGAGCATTAAAAGAGCTGTATAGGGTATAATGAAAGGCTTAGGCCAATTTTAAATGTATTAAAGTTGACATAAAGTTTTATTTAAGTACGTTAAAGCATAAACTATATTAAAAATTGTGGAATACCCTGTATAAATATGATTTACAAGTAGATGGAACTGGACCTGGGGTTTCATCTGAATACAGAATTCTTAGTAAGTAACTTCCCCTGTCCATACTAGTCAGCACTTTTTCCCCAAATTCTCTTCTGAGTTGCCTGGGGTACTTAGAAGTTTATGACTTAAGTAGGATTATATAACCAGTACATATCAAAGGTAGAACTTGAACGCTTCCTGAATCTTCATCCAACTTTCTATCTACTCCCTCATGTTGCCTCTCTATTTGATATGAATGTTAAATATATTTCAAAGAACAAAATTTCCATCATGGGAAAAGGTGCCATTCCTCATAGGAGTTCCTTGATTCATATTTAAGATATATTTAACAATTTAAGTTCAAAGTATGTATGTGAGTCAAATGAAACCTTGACTCAATATGGTTCATAGGACCATAAGACTGAATACTGTAATGGACTTTTAAAGATATGACCTGAATTATAATTACTTTACTTTAAAAATGAGAAGACTAGAGGATTATATTTTACTATTTTTGTGTGTGACATCTTAGAAAGGACAATGAAAAGCTTGGGAATGTTTAGAGGAAGGTATCCAGGAAAATGAAGGATTCTGAGTTCAAGTTATGTGATGATATTTTGAACGAACTGGAGAGGTTTATCTTGAAAGAGAGAGGACTACTGGAATACATAATAACTGTTTAAATCTTCAAAGCAATGTCTCTTGAAAGAATGTTAGACTAGTTCTACTTGGCTGGATAATGGGTAATCAGAAGTAGTGAGTTAAAGTTGCAAAGAAACAAACTTAAGCTGAATATGAGGGGAATAAAACTTCCTAATACTTGGAGGTCTCTATAAGCAGAATAGGCAGTTAAGTGGCATAGATAGACGGCTGTGTGTATAGTCAGGAAGACCGCTCTTCCTGATTTCAAATCTGGCCTCAGCTACTTACTAGCTGTTTGAACTGGGCAAGTCACATCACCCAATTTGTCTCAGTTTCCTCATCTGTAAAATGAGCTAGAGAAGGTAATGGCAAACCACTCCAGGATCTTTGCTGTGAAAGTCCCAAATAGGGTCACCAAGAGCTATATACAACCAAAAATCAACTGAACAACTAAATATAAGCAGGATAGCCTGCTTCAAGAGATAGTGAATTAACCCCATTGAGAGAGATTGCACGACTAACTACGAAGTGTTTTGTAGTCTGGATTTCTTTTGAGATATGAATTAGACCAACGGTCTATTGACATATCCCCTGCAATTTAAAATGAAATTGATTCTGTGGTTTGAGAGACATTGAACACAAAAATAGCAATCAAATGTGAGTCTAGAAAGAGCATGTTCTGAACATTGCATTTAATTTGCTATAAGATTTTAGACAAACCTGTATATATCACTGAACCGGACCTGTCACATATCATTATAAGATGAGATTCTCCAACTAGATTTATACAGTGGTAAACCTGCAAGGGACCTTGGATCTCATTTTATCCAATTCTTTAATTTTAGAAATGATAGAACTGAGTCACAGAGAAGTTAAATTGTTTGCCTAAGATCATTCAGATACTTAGTGGAAGAGGTAGGTAACAATCTCAGGTCTCCTAATATCTAGTCCTGAGTTACATTCTGAATTTAGAATATATTTCTTCAAAGTTATATTATCTACAGTAATATTTCAAAATTCAAGGAGTTAAAAAAAAAAAGAAAGAAAAACCATATCCCGAAGTGGACAGAATGATAAAATAAGCTACATTTTTCTTCCTCTTCCCAAATCCTGAAGCGATCCTGGCATAATCGGGTGCCTGAAACATGTCCTGGCATATTTCATTATTCTTTTTAATGCACTACTGGGCAATGAGCCCAAGACCATTGGAGAGCAAAATGAGTACCACATTAAATACTGCAATGGCATGAATCGCTCCATATAGCTGTACAGCAACGTATTATCTTAGTACTTGTTACAAGCTGTTCAATTTTTTTAGGAAATACCTAGAAGACTCTCAAAGCCAAGAAAGTCCTGGGGGATTCACACCTTTAAAAATACAGTAGCCATGGTGGGCAAGGTGAAGTGGAAATGATGACTGTAAATGTAATGGTTAATTAGCAAGTGACACAGTCCATAGGTGCATTCAAACACCTACCTGCTTAAAGGCAATGAGGCCTGCAGGCATTAAAAGGCCAGAAATAGAAGTACTGCTAGAGCATTAAGTGGCCACCTTATTTAGACACAACAAAACTGTGCATTTGCTGAGCTTTACCAATTATCCTTGTCTTCTGAAATCAAGTGAATTCTACTGAGCACGACAGTTCTTGGCATTGCTTTATCTTCCCCCGGAGCTATGCCATGGACTTCCTTCTCAGTTTTTGCAATGAAATACAGTTCAAAAGAACTCACAGAAGAGATGTGCTCATTGAATTCTAAAACTTGTTACCTGTGGTCAAATGCCAGATTCCTTGCAATTGACTTTCTAGGAGAAAATTCTTTATGGATATATTATGTATTGCATTTGCATATGTCTAAATATATGTATCTATCTATATACATATATATGCAATACATACACATATAGGAAGCTCCTTTGTTCTAATTTTGTTATAAATACTAGCATTTCATAAGGAAGAAAAGCATACCTCTAAAATTATATATACATATATAGATTACATTAATATTACTCATAAAATATAATTATGCATGTAACCTTCTGTTTTAGATTGGGAAAGGACCTCAGAAATCATCCAATTCAACTTTCTAATTTCATAGATGAAGAAGTAAGCCCCAGTGGTTTGCACAAGATTACTGGGTTTCTTAGGGGCATAGGTTAGAGTTTTCTTCTACACCATGCTTATTTTTATTTGTTCTTTCATTATAGGAAGGTCAACCAATAGAAGACATATTTTCTACTGATAAGTGCTTCTTACTTTTTCTAAAAGTAGGCTTTTCTTATGTTTTTCTTTTTTAAAGTCCCCAAAAAGTCCAATTCCAACTACTACTACTTCTGCTACTACTACATCTATCCATGCAATCCATGTGTATATAATAAAAACATAGTTTGTACAGTAGGTGAAAATGAAAAATTATATCTAAAATTATATGAAATTAAATTATTTTTCTAATTCCTCCAAATTTGACACAAGAGAATATATGTGTATATATTTTCCTAGTAAGCATGATAACTTCCTAGTAAAAGACTATCCATCTGAAACGAGTTGTTGACTTCAAAGAAATTTAATGATTTATAGAAAACCTTACAGTAACTAGGTCAGTTTGCACCGTAATTACCTACTCCAAAAATGCAACTCAAATGATTAAGATGAAAACATGTTTAGAAAAAGTGAAATGAATGGGCAAGTAATAGTCCTCAAGTCAAAGCTGCTGGATTGGATAATGCTATAATCTTAAATGGTCACAAATAATGTTTTAGTTGCATATTGATAGCTGATGGCTTCTCTGATGTTAAAATTCACTTCTAACAGCTGCAGATCTAAGCTTTTTGTGGATCTTGAAAATGAAATCTGGAGTTGTCCCATTTGGCCTGGTATGTCATCATCATTCATCAACAACCTATCCACTGAAGTCTGGTAAAAGCTTTATGCTGGTCTACCCACTGTTGACTGAACATCTGACACCCATGACCAGAGAGAAGAGGACAAGGGAATTAAGATGTCAAAGATGTCTTGTAAGTAATGCCAGTTCTTTTCCATTAGGAATCTTTCTTTAATAAACATCAGTGTTAGTTCACTGCAGGTACTGCTTAGGGATATAGCTGAATTACAAAACATAGAGTAACAATTTCTTCCTTTAAGTTATTCCCAATAGAATTTGAATTTATCTAGCTATAGAAAAAAGGGAAAACCATATAGTACAACTTTGTAAAAAACAAAACTGAAATGAATAATACTTTCTGTCTCTCTATTCATAAAATATATGTATATCTGTATATTATATATGTGCATATATACATATGCACATTTAACTTTCTCAACCTCAAGCATTCATGTGATTTTACTAAAAATATCTTTTTCACTTTTGTGTAGGCAACCTTTCACATTCATTGCTATGTGCTAGAGAGAGACAGAGACAAGAGAGACAGAGAGACAGATGGAAGGATGGACGGAGGGATAAAGAGAGAGGGAGAGAGGGAGAGGGAGGGAGGGAGGGAGAAAGAAGCACAATGCTTCTTACAATACAAATGAATATCTGCAAAAAGGACCAAGAATTCATAAAACTATTGAAGAATCTGCTCCAGAAAGTGCTAAAGTAACCTCCCAAATGAAGTTACCCCACATGAAGTTCCTGGATCCAGTGAGCTTCCCTTCTGTCGGTGACACCAGAGTCCTGAGAATAAACCATGGTCCAAGCAGTTTGGAGTTCAGATCCAGGGGCTTCACCAGAAGGCATGTGCTTTTCATCAGACAACACTTCAAACATAGGCCCCAAAGGGAGATAAGAGATAGCAGGATGCCCCTTTCCATTTTTTACCTTGGGTTCTTTCTGATAAAACTGCCACTGCCCCTGCCACTCTCCATCCCAACATCCTTGTTTCTCCTCTCCCCTGCTTTTTATGGGTTATTTCTTGGTTACAATTTTAAGAAAAGTACATATTATCAGAATTAATGTTTTCTTGTAAAAAACTAATGCAGAAAAAGTTATTTTCAGCAATCTCTAGCAAAAGATTGAAATTTGTAGTGGTTGCAGGAATATAACACCTTTATTCCCATAAGTTCAAAATATTAACGTTCAAATTTTTTACTTTCACATTTTCTTGCAATATTACTCCAGTGAAAGTTGAGAATTGACCGTATGTATGAGTGTGTATTCTCTCTCTCTTGATGTACACATACATATAAATACATATATATATATATACACACATATACACATACATGCTGTAAAAGGGTCTGTATATATGTATGTGTATACATAAACACACATATATGTATATGTATGTACATACATATACTATATACACGTAGACAGTTAAGGAGGCATACCCACAAGCAAACTTTTACAATAATCCAGGAGGGAGATCATGAAGGCTGCACTACAGTGTTGGCAGGGACAGAGGAAAGAAAGGGGCCCTACTTGGTGCAAAATGATGAGAACTAAGCTTTAGGAAGAGTGGAATTCATTAGGAAGGAGCTGGAATCATGGAAACATTCATTCTGATACCATCTCAATGCTCATTAGCTGTGTGACCCTTTCAAATCATTTAACTTCCCTGTGCCAGAGTTCCTTTATCCATAAATTGAGCATGCAGGACACAATGGCTTTCAGGGTCACTTTCAGCTTGAAATCTATCATTTGATGCTCGGATTTATTTGGCAGCAGAATATAGGAAGCACTGCAGGTGGGAGGAAGAAGAAGCTATTGACCACATTAAGATAGGTGAGACACCTGGTTCATTTAGCACTTAATCAATAGCCTTTAGTGACTGATGCCTATGGGCTGCTAAGGAAAAGAAGGCATCAAAGATAACCCTGAAAATCACTAATAATTTGAGAAATAAAAATTTTAAAAGTTCTATACTTGCACCTCACACCCATAAGGTCAGTATACTTGTCAAAAACAAAAAAAGAAAAATAACAAATCCTGTGGAAAAATAGGTACATTAATGTGCTATTGACCAGACATCCTAGAAAGCAATTTGACCTTAAAAGCTATTTAATTTTTCATATCATTTGACCCCACATAACCCATTTTAAGTCTATAACTCAGCTCCATAAAAATGTTTATATCAGCTCTTTTTATGGGGACAAAGAATTAGAAACCTGAA
This sequence comes from Potorous gilbertii, assembly GCA_028658325.1. NCBI lineage: Eukaryota > Metazoa > Chordata > Mammalia > Diprotodontia > Potoroidae > Potorous > Potorous gilbertii. The sequence continues at coordinate 428,078,147 of CM053771.1, forward strand.
GGGCACATTGACTGAGAAATAGTTAAAATGTTTTGGTTTATAAATGTAATGGAATACTATTATACTATATGATGAAGGAGAAAATTTCAGAGAAATCTTGGAAGACTTATATAAACTGATATAGTAAAAGGAACAAAAGAATGATTTAATAAAAAAAATATAAAGAAAAAATACTTAGAAATACTTTAGGACTCTGATTAACATAATGATAAACCAAAATTCCAGAAGATATACCAAGAAATTCTACTTTGGGTTCACAGATCAAAGATGGTAGAGTGAGAGAGGAATTCCCCCAGGCTCTCTGAAACATCCCTTGAGAATCATTTGGAGCACTGAAGCAGTTTTTCAGTCTAGGTGTGTTTGGAGTAGTAGCAGAAAAGGACTGTCTCTTAAGGGTGATAGGAGAACACAGTCAGTGAACAACATAGTGTGGGGCATCAGTGAGGCCCCAAACCCTAGTACAGGCCAGTAGTATGGCCCATCTTCCAGTGTAAACCAGCATCTGAGTGCTACTCCCAGGGCAATTCACTAGTGAGACTTCAACCCCAGTGAAAACCAGCAAGGGTCCATCCCTGATATAGGCCAGAAGCCACCCTGCTTCCAGTACAAACCAGCAGTAAGACTTCCTCTCCCTCCAGCATATGCTAGCATCTGGGTCCTGAGGACTAGTGCAATTCAGTCACAAGGCCCTGAGCTCTGACCAAGAAGCTTGGGACAGTGTCCTCTCCAATCCAGAGACAATATTTACATAAAACAAAGAGTCGCAAAATAGGTAGAAAAAAATGAGTAAAACAACAGCTATGTTGAAAGGCAGGATCAAGGCACAAACTTAGAAGTAGAAAACAATGTGAAAACAGCTACATGGAAAGCCTAAAAGAAAAATTGTAAATTGGTCTCAGACCCAAAAATAACTCCTCAAAAAATTTTAAAAATCAAATAAGAAAGAGAGAGAAAAGAAAAATGGGAAATGAAATGAGACTAATGCAAGAGAATTATGAAAAAGAATCAGCTTATTTAAAGAAACACAAAAAAGAGAAAAAAAGTTATACAAATTTCAAAGAAAACAAAGGTTTGACAGAAATAAAACCAACTGCAACCAAAATTAGAAGGAAAGAAGAAAACTGGGGGAAAATGCTTACTGCAAGTATATCTAATAAAAGCCTCATTTCTCAAATATGTAGAGAATTAAGTCAAATGTATAAGAACACATCACTCAACAATAGATAAATCATTAAATAATATGAACAGGCAGTTTTCAAATGAAAAAAATCAAAACTATCTATAGTTACATGAAAATGCTCTAAATTGCTATCTATAAGAGAAATGAAAATTAAAACACCTGAGGTACCACCTCACACTTATCAAATCAACTAATATTAATTAATGCACTCAGTGCATAATCAACTAATATGCCAGAAAAGAAAAATTATGAATGTTGGAGGAGATGTAGGAAAACTGGGATATTAATGCACTCTTAGTGATGCAACTGATCCAACCATTTGGAGAGTAATTTAGAATTATGCCCAAATGCCTATAAAACTGTGCATACATACCCTTTGGCATCATTAGGTCTGTAACACAAAGAGATTTAAAAATAGAGGCAAAGGACTTATTTGTACAAAAATATTTTCAACAGCTCATTTAAGAATTAGAAACTGAAGAGATATCCATCAATTGAGGAATGGCTGAACAAATTATGGTATATAATTTTAATGGGGTATTTTTTGCTATAAGAAATGACGAGCAGGATGATTTCAGAAAAAAAACCTGGAAGATGTACATGAACTGACACAGAGTGAAGTGAGCAGACTAGGGGGACATTGTACATTATAACTTAGCCATCCTTAGCAATAAATGATCAAAGAACATTCCAAAAGACTCATGATGAAAATGCTATCAGCTCCCAGAGAAGGAACTGATGGCACTGGAATATAGGCTGCAGCATACTATTTCTCTCTCTCTCTCTCTCTTTTTCTCTATTCCTTCTTTTCCTTCCTTCCTTCCACAAAGTGACTAATATGGAAATATGTTTTACATGATTGCACATGTATAACCTATTTCAGATTGCTTACCATATCAGGGAGGGTATAAGAGAGGAAAGGAGAGATACAAAACGAAAACGAAAGATCCTACCCTTAAGACTCCTATATTTTCATGATGTAGATGAACATAAATGATTATATAGAATATTTTCAGAGCTTATAAAATGTTAAATATTAAAAATGCTTAAGAATAAATGGAAAGAATTGATTCTTATCTTACAATTAAACCTTAAAGTCATAACATGTGCTGTTTTTTTTAACATTGGATTATAATGAAGGCAGAAGATAGATTACTTTTTATGGCTATTGACTGACAGCTTCATAAAATTATTTGGAATATTTAGCAAAACACATTTGGTTCATTGAGGTAAAGAATTTACTTTAATTTTTTTTCCTTTCCCCCTAAATTCTGAATATGTGATCATACTGAATGGATAATTTTGACTTGAGTAGATCAAATAAGTAAATTAGAATGGTGTGAATTCTCCAAGGACAGCCTTCTTACTTTGCATATATTAAACTGCAGGTGCTACTAATGGCTGCTGCAATTGACAAGCTGAAGGTATCATAACCACGTCCCCCACAAGACACGTGGAATTAGGCACATGGGAAAATGATGACACAATTTAGACTCTACAAATCTGTGGTCATTTTTGTACTGCCTGATACCTGAAAACAACAATAAGGTCACTAAAAATCCATAATATCTCAGAATTTAAATTCTCTCTATAGAGGAATGAAGAATTCTATGGAAGTTTCATCTCAATATGTTAAGGAAAACTGAAAATGAATGCTCCTGTTAAAATCTGTTAAAATTCCTTTCTAGTATAAGCATGCAGCATAGTTTTAAGGTAAATAAATTATCCATTAGTATCAAGCAATCTTCCAAAATTCTTACTGCTTTCCCAACCGGCAGGCAGAGAGTATAAAACAAATGCAAGTATGAGAAGCAGATAATGAGATAAGTGAACAAGCAGGAATACAGGTAGCAAGTGAACTGCTCCTCAGGGAGATGAACACTGCATGCCATGCAGAAATTTGGAGTTATCCATGCTATTGCAGATGACTGGACCAAGAATTGATCTTTGAAGCCCTCAAGCATTACATTTCATTCATTTCATCTGATTATATGTCTTTCACAGTAATTCTGCATAAGCATGAATTCTTGGTTTTAGTAAAGAATTTGTATTCTAGTAAGGAAGATAAATGTGTGATGCAGGAGAATATACAGCTGTTTATTATCTCACAAACCAGTTTCTCAAATTGTTAAGTAACCTTGAATAAGTCACCTATATTGATGTATTTTTATGTCCATTTAAAAACACTTATTTTGGGGGGGGTAAGGCAGGGAAATTGGGGTTAAGTAACTTGTCCAAGGTCACACAGCTAGTAAGCATCAAGTATATAAGGTCACATTTGAACTCAAGTCCTCCTGACTCCAGATTCAGTGCTCTGTTCACTGTGCCACTTAGCTACCCCTTTTACATACATTTTTTAAAGAATTTATAGGCCTCCCCAATGCAGTGTTGAAAAGCATCCTGGGCTAGCAGAAGGGCTGCAGTCTGGGCTTTCCCATTTACTAGCAGTGTAATCTCTAGTGTGGTAGCCACAGGCAGTTTCAGGAAAGGGAGGGAGAAAGAATGGTGGACAGGAAGTCGTTCCCTGAGCCATTCCAGCAGTGGAATTGGGACAATTTGTGACTTTCTTTTACTCTATTCCTGTCTGGCTAAATAAAAATATCATAAGATTTGGAGGTGGAAGAAAACTGAGCAATTATCTAGTACAAGCCCCTCATTTTACTGCTCAGGAAACCTTTCAGGAACTGAGAGGCTAAAGGATTTGATCAGTATTATATGAGTAGTAAAATCAGAGTTGGAAATTGCAATTCAGTTCCTCCAATTTTACACCTTATGCTCATTCCAATAACTACAATTAACCTTCCTGTGACACATTCCTTCCATAATGTTTCCTCTTTCCTGATCCCAAAACTGCCTCTTTTTTGGTGAAAACACCACTATACTTTTAGTCACCTAGTTTTGCAGTCTAGAAGTATATCCAGTCAATTACAAAGTCTTATCAATCCCCTCTTCTCAACATCTCTATCACTGGCCCCCTTCTCTCTATATTCACCATAACCAGCCTAGTTCAGTCCCTCATTAAGTCTCCTCTGGATTATAATAGTTGCTTAGTTTGTCTCACTGACTGTCAAGGATCTCCCCTCCTCTCCAATCATTCTGTTCACCTGCCAAATTAATATACCTTAAACAAAAGGCTTACTATTTTCATTTCCCTGCCCAAGAAGATTCAATGATTCCCAGTTGCCCTTAGGCAACATTAGTAACACTTTGCTGTGTGACACTTCCTGCTCTCTACTTTTGTATAGACTGACAAGCATGTCTGAAACGTTCTCTCTCCATCTCTTGGAAGCTCCTAGCTCCCTTTAAGGGTCAGCTTAATGCCAGATCTTTCAAGAGTCCTTTATTCTCTCACTGGTGAATATCTTCCTACTCATTGAATATTTATCTAATAATAAATATGTATGGCAGAAAAACTATGTATTTTTATGTACATATACAGAAGTTAAAATATATAATTAAATGTACACATATAAAAGTAAATATGTTTTATGTATGTATACAAAGGTAAAAATATGTACATATACAAAAGTAAAAATATATACTTATATGCACATATGCAAAAATTTAAAAAGTATACTTATCAAAGAACAAATTGTATCTTCCTAATAGAATACAAATTCATTGATAAGTTCTTTGTCTTTGTGTCCCCAACACTTGGCAGTGACTTGAACATAATAGGTATTTAACGAATATTTGCTGATTCATTAATTGATCTTCTAATGCTTTTAAGAATGGCTACCTTAAAAAAAAACTGCCCATTTTGAATGTTTCTGGAATAGACCAAATGCAATAATAAATGACACTCTTTGTAACACCCAAAGTACTATGCAAGTGCATGCTATTAATATTTTTATATCTGTTCCCTCCATTTGGGTCTTACTCAAATGCACATCGAAATACAACTTGCCTATGGGTCAGGCCCATCTTCCTCTCCTCGAGTCAGATTGAAGAGGTCAATTCTTGGTTAAATTCTCCAGGAATTGGCATTTTTCCTAAGTTCATAGCTTAGAATATGTGAGGATTTACTTAGGTCTTTGAGAAGGTTGAGTGGACAGAGAATATGAAAAATACCATAAAAGAGAGGCAGAAAAGCTTGAAATGGAACCTGGGACCTTCTTCGCTTCCAGGATGGAACCTCCATTATAATCTGTAGCGTGGGAGCCTCTTGTAGTTATCAGCTTCCCATCCCTTTAGTCTTAGGAGAGAGAAGCTGAGTGAATTATGGAAGGGGAATTGAGGAGAAAGCCTGGCACTGATCCATCCCAAGAGTGGGACCAGGGCAGTTTGGGATGTCTCTGACCCCACTCATTTCTGGTTGCAAGGGCGGGAACAGAGAGGACAGACATCTGAGTGCTACAGCAATATGCATCCCAACGCATCAGTATCAAGATAACTGTTGGTTCATGAAAGGTATGCCAACAAACTACTAGCTTGGGTAATGTATGATGAAAAGACTGAGAACAGGTTGAGTAATGAACTTAAACAATCTTTTGTAGGGCAGCCATCATCACAAAGTATAGAGAAGTTCAAATCAGTTTGAGTGGGGGCACAGTAAGTATTGAGGACCACTAAATCACTGTAGGGCTGTGTTTTTATTAGCATATAGAGTATCTATAGTGAGTAAATCACAAATCTTTTAAGTATTGAACTACAAAATAAATATTTCCGACTGTTTCACAAAGTTAAGAAGTGGAAAGGGGACACAGATTGTACATTTAATGAGGGAAAGGATTTTTTTATTTGCTATTCCAGAGGCTAAATCTGAAGAAATAAAAAGATCAGCACATACAATGGCTACAGGTGTGTACAAAAATCACACATGTCCAAAAGATATAAATGTAAATATATACAGAGTCCTTCAATTTATGCCTACTGGCTTTCTCCATTTATCTCCCTCCAAGTTTCTACATCTTATTTTGCTTTTTTGGCTTCCCAAGATATTGTCTGATTTGTGGTTATTCCAGTTAGACATATTTTTCATAATCTCAATATAAAAAAGTGGGTCAAACAGCGTAGGCTGAGCTCTAGTTCAAAGCAAAGCTCTGTAAGTAATATGGAATGTGCATTACGCAAAAAAAACCTCTTTCATAAAATATCATTTTACATAGTGTTCAAGATACCAAATCAAGCAAGTTCTCCCTTTCCTCCCCAAATAGGGAGAAACCCAGAATATGAATAGACCCACTTTTCGATATTAAAGAGAATCATCTTTATGAACAGTATGAATAGGTCCTTTATACATACTTACAATAATAGAACTTTAGATTTGCAAGAGAATATAAGGATGATCTGCTTTAATCCACCCACCCCCACTCTAATCAAGATTGTACAGGTGAACAAGCTTAGGCTTAGAAAACTTTTACCATGACCACATTAAACATTATTGAAAAAAACTAGAAACAAATTTTATAAAATTTTAAAATCAGGGAATCTGTTGAACACCATAAAACTTAATGAAGATGAAAATTAATTCTAAGTATCATCACCATCAATATTTTCTGGGTGCCATTTTATTAATTATGGATTATAAGTCTGACTAGAAAAAATCAGATACAGTAGGAGACTTCATGACAAACAAAAATCTGTCAGTAACAAATAGAAACTCGTCATTCACAGCCCTGGCATTATAAATAAAGCCAGCAAAGGGAAAACAAAAAGAAAAGAGTTGGCTTGCAAGCTGATGAGAAAATATGGACCTATTCATGCTAAGTATTCACCAATTAAGGAGATGATGTTTAAAATCAAGTTGTAATTGGATGGAAAAATACTGTAGTTAACTCAAACAAGATAAAAAATGACCTTAAATATCTTTAAAAATATTCCATTCTATTTAAAGCTTTTTCTCTGCCCCTAAACAAAATCTGCCTGATCTGAAGCCCTTGGGGATGTTGAACAAATAAGCCCTTGGATAACTTATGAGTGATGGCTATACTTAGATCAAAACAAATGATAATTCCTTTAAAAATGGTATTCTAGGCCAGTGTAACTGTAGCAAGTTCTTTTATGATAACTAGCCTTAAAACAACTACCTCAGTAAGAAATCTTAGGAATAGTCAAAATATGCTTGAGCAACACAGAACCTAACTGTTGATGTGTCACGATGAACTAAAAAATAAAAACAACTCATGCCAAACTCCTAGGTGGGGAGCAACTTCCACCAAAAAGAATCTGAACCAAGTGATGATAGCAGTAAAAAAGAGACCCATAGAAATTCATGCCATCTTGGTATCACATATGACATGAGCTTCAAGGTGACATTAAAAACAATTACAGTCTAAGAAAAATATTTCCGCTCCCCTACCCTGGTCATGGAAATTCTAGATATGATATCATATCATCCTCCAGCTAATTAGCAAGCTAAGTTACCAAGGAAAATACAACCACATTAATAGTACCAAGGAGATTAATTGTAGGGCAGTCAACAATATTATCTCCACATGCTAAAGCAAACCAGCCTGCAATAGATATATTTGGCGCCTCCAAATGACATAGGTTGTCTTTATTATGCACTTTTTCTCCTGTTTGAAGAAGACATTTTAAAGACACAGAATGGAATAGAAAACAGAACAGATGATTCATACTGTTTTTGCCATAATTCATCTTTGCCTTTTATATTTGATGACAATGCTACACTCATATATAAGTGCAGTCAAAAATAGTAATTTGTAATCTCTAGGTACTGTTCATTTAAGATAAACTAATAACAAACAAATAAATGTGTGTATACACACAAATAAACATATGTATATACATATGTATCAATTCTTTGATTTATTACTCAAAATGAGTTTTGTGCTTTCTAGTCTACTCACCCAGGTAAAATGGCTGTTGGAAAGAATTCCTTTTCCAACATGAATTTACTGATGACATCACATAGTCAGTTCTGAGTTATTGAAGATGATGGTTATGTTTATGGGGATGCAATAGCTAGAATATAACACAGCATGCCCATCCATTTCTCTTCCATGGTCATTTCTTTTAATCTATCCAGATACACTGCAGCTGAACTAATGATGGAATGATTCAGCTAAGTCATTAACCTCTCTAAAATTTCCCAAGACATGTCAAGGATGAGTTATTTCAAACTGGTATTGTCTAGAAAAAAATAAATAAATGGAAATAGAAATTGAACCCAGAGTGCTATCATTGTTTCTTTTACAGAAAGAACTTTAAAAGTCATTTTAAATTCTACACTGGAAGCAGACTCTGATTTTTATGCCTCCCATATACTCCCAGCAGCTTTTTTAAAAATCACATTTCTTTTCTTGTTGCAGGCTCTGTGCAGTACTTAGGATCTTAGTGAGCTGCAGGCTCAATTTAAGTTTGCTGTCTGATATGGCAGTCAAAAATCTAAGGTGCTCTTGGACTATGTTGAAAGATGGTACACCTTCCAGGAACAAGGATTATACTCACTCTGCAGTGTAAGTCACAGCACATCTGATATACTGTGTTTATTTCTGCTTACCACGTTAATAAGCTATAGACCCTCTAGAGCATAATGAAGGTCCTTGAGTTCATGTCATATAAAGGATTAGGTAAAGGTATTTCACATATTTATCTTGGAGAAGTTCATGCACAGGGATGAGAGGACAGCAGGAGTGTGCTGGAGCCAGTTCAAACCGGCTTGTGAGTCTACTGCCAAATTTTCAGTGTTGGCATTTACACTTTGGAAATCAGAAGACTTCACAAATCTGGACTTAACTGTTTTATTGATTGTCTAGACTTAAGAAAATTATGGAGAATAAAATAACGATTAAACATAAAAGTATGATGAGTATGTCCCCTAGAAAACCTATTGTTATTTCCCAGACCAACTCGGCTTGATTGATAGTCTTAGGTCTTTATTAGAACAGGGATTAGAAACATTCTGTTTGTCCCCAGAAGGCTGGACCAGGAGCCACAGATGAAATTTTCAAAGTGAGAAATTTAGGTTTGAAATAAGGAAAAAAACTTCCTATGAATTAAAACTATATAATAGTGAGGTGCGATACTTTGAGAAGGAGAAGGTTTCCACTCAGTAGATTTTCCCTCATCTTCAATTAAAGTCTGAATGGCCTCATCAGGAATGCCATAGAGATTTGGGGGAGATAGGAACGCAACAACTCAACTGCTGAGTTTCTTTCTATAAAATTCTGTGATTTCTTACTCTTTTGTTCACTTAGAACATCTCATGAAATCCTATTGATTGTATACCAGGAATTCCCAATGTCTTATGACTTCACTCTCTCCAGAAACCTATACAATGATTTGGCACCATGAAAATTTTTCTGCACTGTGGTGAGAAACTTATTTCCGGAGCACCACATCACTTAACTCTGAAACTGATCACATTAATAGGCACAAATGCCATATGCTGGGATGGGATATGTTTGAATCATCCATGTTCAAAGGTAGAATATGAACCCCCTCATTTTATAAATGATGACACTGAAGGCCATTGAGATGAAGTGAATTGACTGACATCATATGGCTAATAAGTGTTAGAATCTGTTCTTTCCCCTCCAACACCCTTGCTCATTCTATTATAATACAGACCCCTACAATCAATCAGTAAACTTCTACTATGTACCAGGTGCAGGGCAAGATGCTATACACATAAAGAAAAATTAAAAACAGTTCCTGCCTTCAAAGAGTTTACATTCTAAGTGGAGAGATAATACACAAATAAGCAAGTATATACAACATTACATACAGAGTAGACTGAATGTAACCTTGGAGGAAAAGTCTCTAACAGTGGAGGGAGTATTAAGAGGGGTATCAGCAGTGGCCTCTAGCAGAAGATCACATTGGAGTGGTATCTTAAAGAGCTTTATTACTAGATTTTTTATTTTTGCTTCTGTTGCCATTGTGGTTATGTATATATCACAGAAGGTTTTGTGAATCAGAAATGTCTAAGAGGATGTGGATAGCCACACGTTTAACCAAGTGGAATAACAAAAATATTTTTAAGATTTTTTTATTCTGATGAGGAACCTTAAGTCCTCATCATATGAGTAAATGTTGACCATTCCTTCCAAAAAAACAACAAATGAAACTTCATGAGATTTTGCAACAATATTTTGTATTTTTCCCTTGTGAATTTTGAGATAGCCAGCTGAAATAACAGAAAAGTTCTGAGACAGCTTTCTACAATATTATATGAGAAAATTTTGATCTTTTTGTAGGCTTTAGTTAAACTCTGCATCCTAAGCAAAATAAAAGGCTATTGCTTATCTTCTAGTAATACTTATGATCTTCAGGTATCAAGTTGCATATGTTCCTGTACACATGCTTCTAAACTATTAGTAATCCTTGAAAGATTTCCCATAATTTAAGTAAATACTTCTAAAGAAACTTGGAGTAATTATTTATCCATGTTTCATATTATCTAACCACACAAAAGTCAGTGTGAGAGAAAAGAACCTACATTGAATGCTTTGATTGTGTTTTTACCCAAAATACTGAAGTGACCTTGTATCATGTAACTTTATGTTACAACTAAATCATCTCCCTATGATTCACAACAGCTGTAGGATAGAACAGAAGCTTTCTGAGGATAAGGACTGTATTATGCTTGTACTTGAAACCCTAGCACTTAGCACAGTGCCTGGCACACAGTAGGCACTTAATATAGGCTGACCGCATATGTTTTATTTTTTTTTTATTTAGATAAATTTATTTAGCTTTTTACATTCATTTTCACAAGATTTTGGGTTCCAAAATTTTCTCCCCATTTGT